>SJYO01048061.1:60082258-60593515 GCA_006410555.1 Capra ibex | reverse complement strand
GTTCGTTATTTACGACCTCTCCCACACCTCTTTTCCCTTGGGAGAATGTGACAACCACCCTTACGTTTGATCATGTCGGTGATACCTCTTGTCACACCTCTAAGGAATTTTTTGACCATTATCTTGACGGTATACTGGGTCGTTAGGGTGACGACCCGTATGTGTGACTCCTTTGGTCTTAACTTTCTCTGTGCACATGGGGTTACAAGTAGCGTCGTGACAAATATTATCGGTCCTGTACCTTTGTTGGATCTACAGGTAGTCGTCTACTTACCTATTCTTTCGACACCATGTATATGTGTTACCTCATAATGAGTCGGCAATTTTTCTTAAGTAAACTTAGTCAAGACTACTCTACCTACTTTGACCTCGGCTAATATGTCTCACTTCATTCGGTCTTTCTTTTTTGTGGTTATGTCATATGATTGTGTATATATACCTTAAATCTTTCTACCATTGTTATTGGGGCATACGCTCTGTCGTTTTCTCTGTGTCTACATATCTTGTCAGAAAACCTCTCCCTCTCCCACCCTACTAAACCCTCCTATCGTAACTTTGTACATATTATAGTATTTTCTTTACTTAACGGTCAGATCCAAGCTACGTCCTATGTCCTACGAACCCCGACCACGTGACCCTACTGGGTCTCTCTGCCATACCCCTCCCTCCACCCCCACCCCCCAAGTCCTACCCCTTGTGCACATATAGACACCGCCTAAGTACAACTACATACCGTTCCGGTTATATCATAACATTTCATTTTATTTCATTTATTTATTGATTTATTTGTTATTTTGCCATTTTTTTTATTTTATTTTATGACACACGCACGATAGAGTGAATGGTGGAACCTAATATTAATAGGTATACGGGTAACCTACTACACTAGGGTTACCCGTCTTTGGACTGCGAAAAGGTACAGGATGTCATTCGGATGACAGGTTGTGTCTCGTCCATAAGTCACGGACGAACTACTTACCTATTTCTTTAGTTACTTACTTGACTGTTTACTTCACCTTCCTTTTTCCATATTTTCGGTCTACTGAGTGTTGTAACATACCACCCCCTCAAAATCGGAGACTTAGTGAAAAAGGGGTTTTCTTATCGTCAGTCTCACCGATTGACTGGTGGGTTTCGGCAATCACACGACCCGTGTGTAGGACTCGGTCGGTAACCTTTCACCCAAACCTAGATGAACAATTTTACTCCTATCTAAAGTAAACCCCTACAAGAGTTGACACCTCAATGCCTTAGAATCTCTCCCTACCCAGGAAACTCCAGTGAATTCAACTACGAGACTCGACTAGGTCGGTTTAGGTTCTTCTCTGGAACCGAAGTCTCGTCAAGACAATCGGTAAAGCCACCTAAACAATGAGATAATTAATAAAACTTGGGTTCAACAAATCTTCTACTTTTTCTATAATCTTTTCTTTTTACTAGGGAATTTTCCTCCGGTTCATTTTAACCGGTGAAAACATGTTAAAAAAAAAAAAAACTTTTTACTTCTGTCTTAGTCTTCTTTACCTCACACTCGACTTCAGTCCTTTAGTTCCTGACGTCCGAGGGCGCACACGAACACATTTAGTGGCCTGGTATGACTGAAACGTAGGGTCTGTTACCTCCGATAATATGGACGTAGGGAGAGGGGTCTGGACGGACGTAATCGATTACGGACATTGACGGAACACGAGGGACCTCTCACCCATACACGTTTCGAGTCCGACAACATTTATAAGGTTGTTGTCACTCTTTGATTGCCAGGAAAAGGTATTAAACAACTTTTAGTATTTGGTGTACTAAACTGGGTCGGTTCACCACTCTTTACAGGGAATACTAAACTAAGTCGGTTCACCACTCTTTACGTCGACTAGTAGGAAGTTGACTACCCACTTGTTTACCTTTGAACTCCTAGACCCCGACGGAAAATGGTCTTTCTTTTAGTTTACGTTTTTACGTCTTGTGGGTCAAAGAGACTCGGTGTGGACACTCGAAAGGTATTTCTTATATATACACCCCCGAAGGAACCGTCAGGTCACCAACTCTAAGACGTGAAGGTTACGTCCCCTGTGTCCAAGGGACCAGGCCCTTGATTTTAGAGTGTACGGCGTACCGGTTTATTATTATTATTAAAATTTTTATTTTTACTTATTTTCAGATACGTTTTTTTTAATACATAAACAAAAGATTTTCAAATAAGTCGTGGGTGATGCACGGTTCCTGTCTCGTCCCGATCCAGTTTTATTTAGTTCTACTATTCACTATCATGGAAACTCTTCCTGTTGTACACTACGGACCCCCTCTGTGTGTTTACTTAGTTCAGGCTGTTCGAGATCATTTCTCCGAGATACTATTGGTTCTACGATAGATGGTTATAAAGATTAACGGGAAGAACCGTCCCCGATCAACGAGACCAGTTATTTACAATCTTTTTTTAACATACCCGTCTTCGTAAATCGACGGTCATACTCTGAGGTAGTCTCTTCCGTTACCGTGGGGTGAGGTCATGAGAACGGACCGTTTAGGGTACCTGCCTCCTCGACCATCCGACGTCAGGTACCCCAGCCATTCTCAGCTTGTACTGACTCACTGAAGTGAAAGTGAAAAGTGAAAGTACTTAACCTCTTCCTTTACCGTTGGGTGAGGTCACAAGAACGGACCTCTTAGGGTCCCTGTCGTCTCGGACCACCCGACGGTAGATACCCCAGTGTGCCTCAACTTGTGCTGACTTCGCTGAATCGTCGTCGTCGTCGTTCTGACGTACCTAAAGGGACCATCGAGTCGACCATTTCTTAGACGGACATTACGTCCTCTGGACCCAAACTAGGGACACAACCCTTCCAGGGGACCTCTTCCCTATCCGATGGGTGAGGTCATAAGTACCCGAAGGGAGCAACGGGTCTACCATTTCTTAGACGGACATTACACCCTCTGGACCCAAACTAGGGACCCAAACCTTCTAGGGGACTTCCTCCGGTACCGTTGGGTGAGGTCATAAGAACGGACTTCTTCGGGGTACCTGTCTCCTCGGACCTCCGATATCGCGTACCCCAACGTTTCTCAGTCTGTACTGATTCGTTGATTTTTGTCGTGTCATGTCGTGTATTCTGAGGTCTCTCAAAAGTAAACTATAGAATTCACTAACACCTTCCTACCCATCGGTAATACACGTTACGACTCGGAAGGGAGAAGTCGATGGGTCTTCTCCGAGGGTTTGATGTCGGATGAGACGTAGTTGATCTTTATGTGGTGACAAGAAGATATGGACCTTCTACATCCCTCACAAACAATAGGTGGAGAGGACTGATTAAGTCCACAGATGATTCGTGAAACTCTCATCTCTCCCTTCAACTACTTTACTTCCTTTGTAAGTGTCATCTTTACTGTAAACTTAGTTCATTTTGTCCTTTATCATATGCTAGACCACGTACACGTGCATATGTGACACATATAGACCTCCCACATATACGAGTGACACTCAAAATTAAAAATCTCTAAATCCGATGTCTCGTAACCGACAGGGTCATTCCTCAAACTTTACTTAGGATACTTGATCAAAGAGGGTTTTCCACGACTCCTAGTTGTAGGAATATGGTTCCCAGAAGTCCTCTCGAGAGATTACCTGTCTTTATTGTAACATAACACTTTTTGTAATAAGAGAATCTTAAAAAACAAAAATGTTAAAGATTAACGTAGTCTACACTACGAGAAGTGGGGTGATCCTTATTGTCGGGTTCAGGAAAGCTACCCGACGTTCCAGACACTGAACTCGGTACTTGGGAGAAGGGAGGATACGAGCGGAACTCGGTGTGCTCTGAAGAACGTCGAGACACATGGGGTCTTGGGAGCGCGAAAGGTAAGAGATGTACCTTACGAGACGGGTCATACGGGACACAGAGTGAGAGTGAAGGAAATTCAGAGCCGAACACAAAGTAGAAGGGTCAACACGGGAGGTCTGTGATCCAGGTATTTTCATATTGGGGAAATGACTGAACGATAAGAGTTATCGAGAATAGTGGTTGAATATAGTCAGTCAAGTCAGAGAGTCAATACAGACTGAGAAACGGTGGGGTACCTGACGTCGTGTGGTCCGAAGGGACATGGAGTGGTTGAGGATCTCGAACGAGTTTGAGTATAGGTAACTCAGTCACTACGGTAGGTTGGTAGAGTAGGAGACAGTAGGGGAAGAGGACGGAAGTTAGAAAGGGTCATAGTCCCAGAAAAGGTCACTCAGTCAAGAAGTGTTCACCGGTTTCATAACCCCGAAGTCGAAGTCGTAGTCGGGAAGGTTACTTATAAGTCTTGACTAAAGGAAATCCTACCTGACCAACCTAGAGGAACGTCAGATTCCCTGAGAGTTTTCTGGAGAGGTTGTGGTGTCAAGTTTTCGTAGTCAAGAAGTCACGAGTCGAAAGAAATGCCAGGTTGAGAGTGTAGGTATGTACTGATGACCTTTTTGGTATCGGAACTGATCTACCTGAAAACAGTCGTTTCATTACAGAGACGAAAAATTATACGACAGATCCAACCAGCATTGAAAAGAAGGTTCCTCGTTCGTAGAAAATTAAAGTACCGACGTCAGTGGTAGCCGTCACTAAAACCTCGGGTTCTTTTCTTTCAGAGAATGACAAAGGTAAAAAAGGGGTATATAAACGGTATTTCACTACCCTGGTCTACTGTACTAGAAGCAAAGAACTTACGACTCAAAGTACAGTCGGTTTTAAAAATAACCAGATATCAACGAAATATATAATGTTTTAAAATTTTGTAAAACAAATCATAAACAGAAAGGAGTGATCCTACATTCGAGTAGTCACTTTCCCCAAAAAACTGTGAAATAAGTGGGGAATTAAGAGTCCGGAATCTTACTTGTCGTCCAAAGTTTTTTCAAAAAAAGTAATATCAAACGTACGATTGAGCGAAGTCAGAACAGACTGAGAAACGTTGGGGTACCCGACATCGGTTAGTCCGAGGAAACAGGTATCCTAAGAGGTCTGTTCTTATGACCTCTCCCAACGGTGCGGGAGGAAGTCCTCGAGAATCGTTGGGTCCCTAGCTTGGGTGCAGAAAATACAGGGGACGTAACCGTCCACCCAAGAAATAGTAATCACGGTGGACCCCTCGGGGTAAATATCAAACCCAGGAATATTAATCTAAATACCATATACAACAATAAATACACATATCACACTCGATTCAAGTCAAGTCAGTGAGTCAGTACAGGCTGAGAAACGCTGGGGTACTTAACGTCGTGCGGTCCGGAGGGACAAGTGGTAGAGGGCCTCAAGTGTGTCTGAGTGCAGGTAGCTCAGGCACTACGGTAGGTCGGTAGAGTAGGAGACAGCAGGGGAAGAGGAGGTCGGAGGTTAGGGAGGGTCGTAGTCTCAGAAAAGGTTACTCAGTTGAGAAGCGTACTCCACCGGTTTCATGACCTCAAAGTCGAAATCGTAGTAAGGAAGGTTTCTTTAGGGTCCCGACTAGAGGAAGTCTTGCCTGACCAACCTAGAGGAACGTCAGGTTCCCTGAGAGTTCCCAGAAGAGGTTGTGGTGTCAAGTTTTCGTAGTTAAGAAGTCGTGAGTCGGAAGAAGTGTCAGGTTGAGAGTGTAGGTATGTACTGGTGTCCTTTTTGGTATCGGAACTNGTAGTAAGGGAGGTTTCTTTAGGGTCCCGACTAGAGGAACGTCAGGTTCCCTGAGAGTTCCCAGAAGAGGTTGTGGTGTCAAGTTTTCGTAGTTAAGAAGTCGTGAGTCGGAAGAAGTGTCAGGTTGAGAGTGTAGGTATGTACTGGTGTCCTTTTTGGTATCGGAACTGATCTGCCTGGAATCAGCCGTTTCATTACAGAGACGAAAACTTATATGATAGATCCAACCAGTATTGAAAAGAAGGTTCCTCATTCGTAGAAAATTAAAGTACCGACGTCAGTGGTAGACGTCACTAAAACCTCGGGGGGTTTTATTTCAAACTGTGACAAAGGTGACAAAGGGGTAGATAAAGGGTATTTCACTACCCTGGTCTACGGCACTGGAAGCAAAAGACTTACAACTCGAAATTCGGTTGAAAAATGAGAGGAGAAAGTGAAAGTAGTTCTCCGAAAAATCGAGGAGAAGTGAAAGACGGTATTCCCACCACAGTAGACGTATAGACTCCAATAACTATAAAGAGGGCCGTCAGAACTAAGGTCGAACACAAAGAAGGTCAGGTCGCAAAGAGTACTACATGAGACATATATTTAATTTATTCGTCCCTCTGTTATATGTCGGAACTACATGAGGAAAAGAATAAACCTTGGTCAGACAACAAGGTACAGGTCAAGATTGACAACGAAGGACTGGACGTATGTCTAAAGAGTTCTCCGTCCAATCCACCAGACCATAAGGGTAGAGAAAGTCTTAAAAGGTGTCAAAGAACACTAGGTGTGTCAGTTTCCGAAACCGTATCAGTTATTTCATCTTTATCTACAAAAAGACCTTAAGAGAACGAAAAAGGTACTAGGTCGCCTACAACCGTTAAACTAGACACCAAGGAGACGGAAAAGATTTTGGTCGAACTTGTAGTCTCTCAAGTGCCAAGTGTATAACGATTTCGGACCGAACCTCTTAAAACTCGTAATGAAATGATCGTATACTCTATTCACGTTAACACACCATCAAACTCGTAAGAAACCGTAACGGAAAGAAACCCTGACCTTACTTTTGACTGGAAAAGGTCAGGACACCGGTGACGACTCAAAAGGTTTAAACGACCGTATAACTCATGTCGTGAAAGTGTCGTAGTAGAAAGTCCTAAACTTTATCGAGTTGACCTTAGGGTAGTGGAGGCGATCGAAACAAGTATCACTACGAAAGATTCCGGGTGAACTGAAGTGAAAGGTTCTACAGACCGAGATCTAATCACTAGTGTAGTAGTACTAATAGACCCAGCACTTCTAGAAAAAATATGTCAAGAAGACACATAAGAACGGTGGAGAAGAATTATAGAAGACGAAGACAATCCAGGTATGGTAAAGACAGGAAATAGCTCGGGTAGGAACGTACTTTATAAGGGAACTATAGAGATTAAAAGAACTTCTCTAGAGATCAGAAAGGGTAAGACAACAAAAGGAGATAAATAAACGTAACTAGCGACTTCTTCCGAAAGAATAGAGAGGAACGATAAGAAACCTTGAGACGTAAGTTTACCCACATAGAAAGGAAAAGAGGAAACGAAAAGCGGAGAGAAGAAAAGTGTCGATAAGCATTCCGGAGGGGTCTGTCGGTAAAACGAAAAAACGTAAAGAAAAGGTATCCCTACCAGAACTAGGGACAGAGGACATGTTACAGTGCTTGGAGTAAGGTCTCAAGTGGTCCGTGAGATAGATAGTCCAGATCCGGGAATTTAGATAAGGAGTGAAAGTGATATATTAGTATTCCCTAAACTAAATCCAGTATGGACTTACCAGATCACCAAAAGGGATGAAAGAAGTTAAATTCAGACTTAAACCATTATTCCTCGAGTACTAGACTCGGTGTCAGTCGAGGACCAGAACAAAAACGACTGACATATCTCGAAGAGGTAGAAACCGACGTATCTTATATTAGTCAGACTAAAGCCACAACTGGTAGACCACTATAAGTGCACATCTCAGAAGAGAACATAACAACCTTCTCCCACAAACGATACTGGTCACGTAAAAGAACCGTTTTGAGAATCAAAACGGGACGAAGTAAGGTGTAAGGTTCCGGTTTAAACGAACAATGAGGTCCACAAAGATCCGTAAAATAACAACAACGACAACACACAAATAAAAGTGTTTACCTATAAATCAAAAAGGTCTTCTGATACGAAAGAAGAACACGTGGGAAAAGTTTTTAGTTAACTGGTGTTTACATACGTAAATAAACCTGAGATTAGAGATGGTGACTGGATAAACAGATAAGAATACGTTTGTGGTGCACATAGACTAATGACATCGAAATATTATTCGAAACTCAGTCCTTCATATCCAGAAGGTTGAAACAGGTAAATATTTCATCAAAACCGTTGAATCCAGGAAACGTAAAGGTATGTTCAAATTCTTCTCGTTTGTGAACAAACAAACAAAAAAATTCGAGTACCTTTGTGAAAAATAGAATACCTTTGTTAGGATATAAAGAAGGAAAAAAAAAAAAAAAAAACCACTTTCCAGTCTTAAGATGGACTGTTCTTGTCCTTTCTAACAATCAGTAAATTTGTCAATACGGACCCCATATTCTTCGTGATTTCTTACTGATTTAGAAGAGAGGAAAGACGTGGGGCCGAACGTAGAGGTGATCTTCAACACATAGTCTTGTTGTAACCGAATCTGAGCTGGAGAGATTACATGGTTCACCCACTAGAATCCGGTTAATAAATTGGAGTGACTCGAAGCAAAGAACATAGACACTTTGACTGTATTATTGTAGATGGAGTATCCTGACAAGTTGATAATTTATAATACACGTGCCATGTATTTTTCCAGATTACTTATAAAATACACACGTAATTATTTATTTACTTCTCGATCCCTAATTAACTCGAAATACTGTCTTGTTGGGTTATTGTAAGGTACCGAAGTACTAATGTCTTTGTAAACGTTCTCTTCTTGAGTAGAAAACCAAAGGGTGTCTGTAAGAACTACTCTTTAATTGGAGAGACTAAGATGGATGGACCCACTATCCATTTTCTCTATAAGTTGTAAGGAGAGTGTCCTCAGTACTGACTCTAAAAGTCTTTAGACGAAAAGAGAAAAAAATACAAGGTTTATTTCGAGAACTCGAGTCTTAACGTAAATCAGGACCCGTTCTCTTTCGTACAAGAAACGGGACTCCCAACAGTCTAATATCGTTTATTTTGACGACCTTCGAGGTCACTGGAAACTTAAAGTCTATTCGTTGCTTGTTAAAAAAATCATATTGATATCACTTTCACTTCAGCGAGTCAGCACAGGCTGAGAAACGTTGGGGTACCTGAAATCGAATAGTCCGAGGAGACAGGTACCCTAAAAGGTCCGTTCTCACGACCTCACCTAACGGTAAAGGAAGAGATTTAATCGTAAATAAACATATATATCCTATATAATCACATAGAATACGTTAATCCCATATGTGAAAGTGATTTTATTTATCAAGATTAAATAGACTTTAGTTCAATTAACACGTAGGACATAAAATAAAGCCTCTTCCGTTACCGTGGGGTGAGGTCATGAGAACAGACCTTTTAGGGTTCCTGTCTCCTTGGACCATCCGACGTCAGGTACCCCAGTAATTCTCAACTTGTGTTGACTCTCTGAAAGGAAAGTGAAAAGTGAAACTACGTAACCTCTTCCTTTACCCTTGGGTGAGACCACAAGAACAGACCTCTTAGGGTCCCTGTCCCCTCGGAGAACGCGACGGCAGATACCCCAGCGTGTCTCAGCCTGTGTTGACGTCACTGAATCGTCGTCGTCGTCGTAATAAAATAAACAGGAACGAAATCTCCCGGAACATATTATATTTGTGTGTATTGGGTTTGTTAGTTTTTTGGATCATTTCTTTATGTACCCGTGGAGATAGTAAACAATGGTTTTGGAAAGTAGTCACCGTGTCGTATTGGACGTTTGTAAGAGAGACTATTACCTTGACAAGAGTGTCACTTACGGTAAGTCCGGGGTCCCTTAGTGGACAGGTGAGGAGAACGAGTGGACAGGAACTTTGTTATCTGTTGAAATAGATTTGGGACCCTTCCAGATACCCAACCCGGAGACGGTTCCAGTCTCTACTTGTGACTAAGTTTCACGACTCTCAAAAACTCACTGTCTTCACACTTCCATTTTCTGTTTAATTAATTGAAAGTTTCTGGAAGGAAAGTCTATCGGATCTTCTGTGTCTGCGAACGTTTTAATTTATGAGCAAGTGTAATAACGACCAATTGAGTAAACATCAGGTGACTTACTGAGGCCATGAGAACGGACCTTTTAGGGTACTTGCTTCCTCAGATTATCCGACGTCAGGGACCCCAGTGACGAAGTGAAAGTGAAAAGTGAAAGTGCGTAACCTCTTCTTTTACCGTTGGGTGAGGTCACAAGAACGGACCTCTTAGGGTCCCTACCCCCTCGGACCACCCGACGGCAGATATCCCAGCGTGTCTTAGCCTGTGCTGACTTCGTTGAATCGGTGTCGTCGTCTTACTAAGACCTTCATGAATGTTTAATCGTCCAGTAGTGTCGTCTTAGTAAGACGTTATAAGGTATTGAGTATAATGTGAACTTGAACACACGAATATTTACATGGGTACTGTACGTTAATACAACCGTAGACTTCTCTGTAAATTACGATCTTTATATTATATAAATAAAAATATTTTATAAATTATCCAAAGTTTATCAGTTTCTTAATTTTTGTGTCGAGATTCAGTGAAACTAAATTTCCAAAATATAAATACTTAATATCAGATATTAACCGGAGTCAAAATTTTCCATTAAAACTGATAAAATCCTCTTTTATTGATAAACCTTTACATATAATTTTATTAAGATTTTAAAAGGTGAATTAAACAAATATTTGTTTTATACAAATATGAAACAATGGAAGTTTATTAATGTTCCATTAAAATTGAGAAATATAGTAACAATGTTCACTAGTAAATATTTACTACACTTTTAGAACTAATATTGTATCTAGTATTAATTCGACTTTATTCCGTTCTTTTATTTTACATACATTATTAATATATTATGAAATAATAATAAATCCAGAAATGAATAATAAGTAAGTAAAGGTGAGTACTTTTCTAGTAGGTACGTACATATTACTATTAATTTAAGTCAGTATAAATTATAAAACAGGTGATAATCAGTTTATTTTTAATATTGACATGTGTATAAAAATTTAAAATTACGACAAAACGTACCATCTAACTGTCTTACAAAAAGTAAATCGACAATTATAATTCGTCAGTCTATAAGTTCCGTCCCTCCCGTCACCCGTGCTACAAAATAACAGAGACTTCCATTCTTTCCCTCATCTTGGTCGTTCGAGGAAAGCGTCGACCAACAACCCTTCAGCTGAGAACTGGAGAATACTCTGGATTCTGGAGAGGAGAGTGTCAAACGACCTCCGTTGCAGTTCCTCCCGCCCGTTTGGTATCTTAGTGTCGCTACCTCTGTCACCCTACGACTCTAAGTTCCCCGTCGGAACAGACCCCGGACCCTTGAGAGCGCTCTTATTCCCTCTCCCTTGATACGTGTGCCGCGGGACCCGCCACACCAGGTCGTGAAGGCACTAGGACTGACTCCTGTTCAGGTTCCGTCCCACTCCCGTACCCTACCCTTCCTGTCCGCCTGCCGACGCTCTTCAGTGAATTTTATCCATGGACTGAGATATTTCCTCGTCTAAGCCCTCACTAGTTCCAGGTCTCCTCCGGACGAGATGTATCGACCGACCCGTCGGCAGCTGGCCGAGGTACAATGCACAACTCCCGTTTGGCCCTGTCGGAGTCGACAGGGAATGAGTGGGTCGATTGCGAACGGTTATAAGGAAGGAGGTCACGACCGGGACGTCGTCCTTTGGGTCCGCTCAGTGGCCGTCGCGCGTCCGACCGAGACGGGTGGGACGGAAGGGAGGAGAGGGGGAATCGAAGTAGAAGGGCGGGGGTGGGACGGGACACAGGGCCCATTAAGACTCGGTGGGCTCTCCCGACGCCCATTGGGGGTGCGACGAAGTGTGGGTGGCGCCAAGAGGAGGCCGGCAGGGGCAGACAAAGGCCACCTGGATGTGTGGAAGTTCTGGGTCGGACCCCGGTGGAGGGTGCACGACAGTAAGGTCCCACTACGGGCACCCGGAGGACCCCAGGACAGGTTCCCTACCTGAACACGGGGATGACCATGGGGAATCATACCTTGTCCAGTGAGCAACTTCCCAGACAGGGGAGATGTGTCCGTCAAGAACTCCGACTTCCTAGGAAAGTAAAAAACAAGGGTCGTAGATCGTATCATGGTCCATGTATTGGTAGTGAGTTACAGACAACGGATTACCTTGTGTTAGGGTGAACTTGAAGTGATGTGGATCATCTTTATCTGTATAATAATAGAATAAATACCTCCACTTTCGTTGCCGAATGTCTTCAAGGGACCGGTTCCTAGAGTCAGAATTCGGAAGACGGAAGATTCTAGTGTGTGTCCTGAAAGTCGATGTAATACTCCCAATTTAATTTACCGAAAGAAAAAAATTCCTCCCAAGACATCGACACTTAAGACAAACTTCTTGTTCCCTTGTTCACCAAGAGTCGAGACTTCGACACTTCGTCATCAATGTGTGAACCCTTACCAGGAACTTCCTACTTCTAACAAAAACTTTGAAGGGAAACGTATTTCAACTCAACCATGGTAATCGACCCTTCATTAATGTCTCGTGAGTCGGGAGTTTTCATAAATAAATAAATAAAAAATTTAGTCAGGAAATGTCCTTCGACCAAAAGTGGGTCCATTGACGACGTTTTATAAATAGGTACTGTCTCTTTGTAAGGAGTCGGTTAGCCTCCGTAGAGACAACACACTGAAGTTGACGAAGTCAGGGGAAATGATGTGTGGGTGGCACATTAATGGAAGCTACACTTTATGTAGGACAAAGACGAACGAGTTTGTGAGGTCCACTGTAAAAGAGACTGAAAGGTCTCGAGACGACCCTTCAGAGTCAGTCTGTCCATTTTTCCTTCAGACTGACCGATTCGGGGTTTGGAGACGGAGTCTCGCACAACCCTGTGTCGGTTTGAATATTGGAAGGGGCTTCTATGTACGTGTGGAGTAGACTCCTCCAGAGAACCAGGAACTCCCTTTACCGGTGACTTCCTCCTCCGTCGAGGTCCACTCCGTTTCTTTTATTGAGGGACCCCGAGAGTGCACACGGACAAGAGGTCCACTAGGACCAAGTGGAGAAGGTTTTTGTCTGGACTTTTACTCGTTGTTGACAGCCTTGTAAATCCACCTCGGAATGTACCGCGATCACCAGTTCTTAGGTGGACGTTACGCCCTCTGGACCGAAACTAGGTCCAGACAGACTAAGGTTTCGGATATTACGGTGTAACATGTAACTGGACAGTCCTCCCGAAGGGTCCACCGCAATGACCATTTCTTGGACGGGCGGTTAGGGACCCAACCCTTCTAGGGACCTCATCCTTCACCGTTGGGTGAGGTCATAAGAACGGACCTCTTAGGGTACCTGTCTCCTTGGACCGTCCGGTGTCAGGTACTCCAGCGTCTCAGTCTGACCCACTGATGGTGAAAGTGAAATTATCACTACTTGGGGGTTTAGAAACTATTCGATTAAAAGAGAGGAAACCGTGTCATAGTGTTCATCCAATCCACAAGATTTATCGGTCGTAGTGTAGGGACGAGACAGAGAGACATCACCGTACGGGACCGCGTCACACAAGTCGAGTAGTTCCAACGAAGTGGTAAACAGTATGCGTGGAAAATAATACATACACTCCTCCTATCATGTGTGTTATGGAGTGTCGGTGCCACTCCCAATGATTATGTCCTGTACAGTTCGTGTCTCGTGTTTACAGACCGTGTCTCGGCTGGTCAGTGGTTTATAATAAAGAGACAGGGGAGGTAGGGACCTTCGTCATCTGTCCTAGGGGTTCCTGGAGGAGTCTCTTGTTACCGAATTAGAAGTACTTCCTTGAAACTTCTACCCGCTAGTCCCTCCGACGTTTAACTAAGGGGGTTCCCGGTCCGTCCTCTACATTTATTTACACCCTCCTCCCCGTGTTGTTTATTTTCTCTCGGACTGGCAGGTCTCCCGGAGGATCCTAATAGTTTTATGTGTCCTAGACCAGGTCACAATGGTCTCGAAACTAAAAAAAAAATTTCCCTTCGTTCTTTAGTTCCATAAATAAACTCTCAAGGGTCAATGATTTTCAACTCAGTCAATTTTATTTAGTCTATTAATAATGGTGTCTATCCATTGGTTTCTCGGGAATGGGCACAGACGAAATGAAGTAGATTAGGATTGTTAAGATATCACATCCGCAATTCTAGTAGAGAAACGTCTACTCTTTTTACACCGAAATTCTACAAAAGGGTCTAGTAGATAAACAATTCTCTACCTCGACTCTAGTCGATTCATGGGGTTCAGGTCAAAGGAAGTGCGATGTATTACAGATTAAGCATTCACCTGAACTTCTTAGGTCCCCCTTAGGATTGGTTGTTCAATAACGGTGGTACAGAACACCCGTGTCTAAGAATTCTTTGTAACGAAAAAATTTTAAAAAAAAAAGTTACACCCGGTAAATAAAAATGGAAGACTCGATGTCCCTTCAGGATTGTACCTGGTAAAAAATTTTAGAATTTAACAATGTTATAACGAAGACACAATACAAAACGAAAACAAAAACCGACGATCCGTACACGCTAGAATCAAGAGACTGGTCCTTAGCTTTGAAGTAACCTTCCGCTTCAGTTGATGACCCCGTGGTCCCCTCAGGGTTCTTTATAACGAAAATAGGCCTTCGTCCTTTAGAAGGAGGTTCCGGGATACCTACCTCCGTAAAAGATGAGGTGTTTGAGTAGTCCGAGGATTTACAGGGGTCGGTTAATTGTCTCTCTTTGGATGTGAATTCTTTTAACCCCAGTTATAAACAATACCGGAACGTCAGGACGTCTCATTGTCCTACACCCTTGTCTCCGTCAGTAGTCGGAGTCCTGTACTGTGTGGAGGGTGTGTGTGACGACCGGTGTGGGACCGGCCGGTGGAGAGGCAGAGGACGTTTGTGGCTCCACTCCCACCTATCGCACTATTGTTTCGGACCCTCCGACTCTGAACGCGCCCCGACACCAATGTCCGGTAAGTCTACTCGGAACTACGAACAGCCTTTATTTTGGAGTGGTTATTTAATTTTGTTGTCAATGGTAAAGCGTAAGTAGGCTAAATGTTTTAAACTTTTCAACTGGCTATGGTCCACAATAACTTCTGCACCCCGTTACCCTTAAGAGTGTATACCGACTGTCCTCATCTTTGGTTGAGTTTGTAACCTCTTGTAAGCCGTTATACCTTTTGAGTGTACCGGACACTGGGTCAATTGGTAAGATCGACATGTGTGATTTCCTTTACAGGGAATACACGTCTTCCTCCAACTGATATTGTAAGACACACACACACACACACACACACATGGATCAACGAATCAGCACAGACTGACAAACACTGTGAAATCTTATATATGTCACGTGGTCCGAGACGGCAGTTGCCCTAAAAAGTTTGTTCTCACCCAACGGTAAAGGATGAGGTCCCCTAGAAGGACCAGGTCCTTGACTTGGGTTCAGAGGACACAGAGGATGTGCCGTCCGTCTAAGAAATGGACGACCCGGAAGCCTTTTCGGGATTGTAAGATATATTATCGGTTTGTATCCCTTTAACTATCTGAAACACCATATCAGTGTGATGCTTTGTTATTCGTTTTCAACTTACTTGACCTAAGTATGTTTGGTTGTACCATGTGCCACTGTAGAAACCTTGTATTACCCTTCCTTTGTTTCTGTAAGTATCCTACTATTTATATTGTGCGGTGGTAGAGACGTTTACAAAATTTATATATGAGAATACAATTCATCCCTTTTGTTTCTCTGTACGATTTAAGTACTACCGTCGCTGACTGTAGATTCCTTTCTCCCTTACCTTGTTACCCTGACCCTTCCCCTTGTCTTCCCCGAAACCGAAGAGGCTTCGTGCATACCATTTTGCGCCTGTAGACGACGCAGACCGATCGCCCGTGGCCCACACACAATATAAGAGACAACAAAGACTGAACGTGTGAAAAGTAGGTGTTATTTTTCCCGTAGTACTTCTCCGTGACGGGACCCTTCGACGGGCGGAGTCGGGGAACCGACACCGTGGCTCCTCAGAGTGGTGGCAGTGCAGCGACCTCACCGGAAGAGAGGGGACTCCCGTCTTGTACGTCAGGTAGGTGCCCTTCTCTGGAGTCGTTTAACCAGAGAACCTAGATTAGATTTAGACCCCGGTCCGGAGGTCACGTTCAGTTTCCACTGAGTACTAAAATTTTCGTCCTACCCCGAAGGGACCACCAGGTCTCCAATTCTGGGACACAGAGGTGACGTCTCCCGTGCTCAAGCTAGAGACTAGACCCTTGATTCTAGGGTGTACGGTACGCCACGTCGGTTTTGTTCTTGTTTTATTTATTTATTTCCCTTCTACCAGATCCCCCCGTGTTATAACGGTCGGTTTGTAAAGGATCGGAATTTAACGGTTCTCTTTCTTACTTCGAAGGACTGTCCGACACACACGTACCATTCAGCTAAGTTAGCACAGGTTGAGAAACACTGGGACACTTAACACCGACCGGCCCGAAGAGAAAGATACACTAAGAGGTCCGTTCTTGTGACCTCACCCAACGGTAAGGGAGCAGGTCCCCTAGAAGACTTGGGTCCCTGACTTGCGCACAACGTACTAAGGACGTAACCGCCCTCCCCAGAAATGGTCATCGTGGTGGACCCTTCGGGAGGACTGTCCAGTTCCATGTCACTTTGGATTACACCGTAAGTAATATCCGAAACCTTAGTCTGTCTGGACCTAGTATTAAGGTCGTAGTGATAAATAGTCAACACTCAGTAAAACGTCTCATTGGACAGACGTAGAGCCGGACGAATAGACGCTTTCACCCGTTTTCTTCTGAACGTAGAACCCCAGACAACTTTCTTAATTTACTTATTTCTTCCGTGTAGGAATAAGTAAGGAACCTATGTCATTTGTGAGTCTTGTACTGGTATAAAGTAGTTGAGACAGTATGTCAAAGAGAGCCAAATTTTCGAGACTTTCGTCTCGGACGAAAGTTAGCAATTGTAGAACTTTAACATTAACCACCATAAAACACAATAAAGAATCTCCTTTGTTGGATCTCTGTGCAGAACCTTCGTTACCCTAGAATCTCAGATAATTTATACCACCAAGGACTAGAAGGAGAAAGTTTATCATTGACACACATTTAGTTCTATATGGTCAATTATAATAATCCGATAAAGACTTATACAGAACAGTTTGGATTTCCTTTCGTGATTTTATTCTTAAATGGAGTAAGATTAGGTAGTAGAATCAGAGGAATCCTATTTTTACCCCGAGGGAGGACATAGGGGGCCTAGTTAGTGACATAGAAGTTACGTGGAAGACAAACAGGACGTCCCGACGACCCTCTTTCTCTCCGTAAAGTCTTCTTTTATAATTCACGTGTCATTGTCGACATTTGTTCGAGGTTCGAGTAGAGGAACGAATGATTTGTTGTCTTGAACGACTCGTAAAGATTTTCTATTCTCCTTCAAACCTTGGTCATTTTTTCCACTATCCCTTTTCCACATTTAGGGACCTTTTTCATAATATAGATTAATATAGATTATTCTTCTATAAAATATCAAATTTAAAAAGTTTCTAAAAAGCAAATAAAATAAATTTCATTAACAGTGTTGGTGAAGTACTAAATTCTCTTATTTATAATATAATAGGACAAAATGTTCAGTCTGTTTACTCCGAACCCTTATTCACCACCCAACTCTAGTATGTCGACTTCCTTTATCTTCTTTGATTTATAAACTTAAAAGTCAGTTTGAAAGGAAAAATTTAAAAATTTGGTAAGAAATTTTAACTTTATATTAATTGGGTGTTACAATACAGTCAAAGTCCATTTGTTGTTTCACTGAGTCGACGTATATATAGACAAACATACACCCATATGTATGTATGTGTGTGTGTGTATAAGAAAAAGTCTAAGGGGAGGTAATGTCCACTAATGCTCTATAACCTATATCAACGGACACGAGATGTCGCCCAGGAACAATAAAGAAAAAATGTGTGACATCACACACACACATAGAAGTCAAGGATTCAGTACAGACTGTGAAACGTTGGGGTATCTGATATCGGGGGTCCCCTAAAAGGGTAGTTCTTATGCCCTCTCCCAACAGTAAAGAATGAGGTCCCCTAGAAGGGTTGGGTCCCCAGTTTGGGTGCAGAGAACCCAGAGGACGTAACCGTCCGTCTAAGAAATGGTGACACCGTGGACCCTTCGGGATGGATCCATCACACATATACAAGTAGGGTTTGAGGATTGGATAGAAACGGGGAAACCATTAGTATTTAAACAAGAGATATAGACACTCAGACAAGAGGAAAAAACCTTTATTTAAGTAAACATAGTATAAAATCTAAGGTGTATTTTCACTATAGTATACTATAAACAGAAAAGAAGAACCAAGGAGATTGTCACTGGACCTTCTTTAGTGTTCTAAAATAAAACACCAGACAATATTGTTCGATCGTACGGTCTATTAAATAATCTAAAGAACGAAAAGAAAAAATTTAAAAATAAAAATGAAATAAAATGAAATATTATGACATAACCAAAACGGTATGTAACTGTACTTAGGTGGTGTCCACATGTACTCAAAGGTTAGGACTTGGGGGGAGGGCTAAAGAACGAAAAGACTAGTGACAAACTTTGATAAAGTATTTTTTTTATGGTCGTTGAGTTGATGATAGAAAAAGAAGGAAAGGTAGAATACTTGGGTATGTTAGTAAAAAATTTTTCTTGTAAACTGTAAAACAGTACTATCGTTTTCGGTTACATAAGTGACGGAAGTGTAGGGTCGGACCGTTAAACGGGCACAGAAGACCGTATAAGACTACTTTAGTGACGAGTTGAATGTCACATGAAGGAGTGTCGGGACTTTCTTAAGGGGATGGGTAATTAGACATCAACATAAGTAGGTTCTACAGTCGAACTATCGAATAAAAGGTAGGACAGATTGAGTGATCATTGTGCTAGACCCTTGGTTTGTGTAGCTTTACCTTTAAGGAGGATCTTTTACGTCGGTATTTGTGCACACTTCGAATAGTATACCATCTAAAAAAAATTATGTCAAGTCTTCCTAATCCTATATGTATTAGTTCTTACGTAGACACAAAAATAAAAGTTTGTCCCTTTCACTCTAGTGTCTCAAGAAACTACACACTAAAACTAGAAGTCTTTCAAACAATAATACTGGGCAACGACTAGTTAGTGGGTGAAAAAGTGTAGGACCTTCCTGTGTTCTACCTAAACAAAAGATACTTTTGAGGTCGGATTTGTCGACCAATTATTAGTATTATAAGAGAATCTCGTTTCCTGTAACAGAGGTCGAGAAGACTGACTTGGAGTCATACAAACTTTCTCGTGTAGGACAAAGTCTGGGTCTCCCACTCCCTCAGCCCCTTCTCAGTTCCTCTTGATACTCTTACATTTGTACCCATTGATTCTTACCTCGGACGGTGGTCGTCATCATCTTAACTCATCGTCGTTTCCAAACCCCTCTGTAATTCTAACACCAATATATAAGGTAAATTCCGTATCTCTAAATCCACTGTTATTTGATAGGTTCACCTTTGTGGAACGTTTGACCCTTTTTTTCTATTCTTGTTTTATGTTTTGACCCCGATTCTGACCTTAAATAGAAGTAAGTCATTACTGTGGAGTGATACCTTTTTATTGTGGAGCAATATTGATGTACTATTAGTTACAGTAGGTGTACGAAGAATGGTACACAGACACCAAATCAGTGATTCAGCACTGACTGAGATAACGGTGAGGTTCCTGACATTGGTGGTCTGTGGAGACAAGTACTTCGCTTATGACCTTACCCGACGGTAAAGGAAGAGGTCCTCTAGGAGGGTTGGGTCCCTAACTTGGGCACAGAGGACGTAACCGTCCGTCTAAGAAATGGTGGTTCGATGTTCCCTTCGGGATGGGACACAGATGTTTGTGTAAGTAACAACTTCAGAATCTTGTTCGGACGTTTCGCCCATAGTATTTGTAACGGTAAAAAAAGTCTAGGTCTTAGACTCTGTCCCAAATTCCCTGTACCGGTTCAAAGGGTGGGTCCACTCGATAAGGGCTCCGGTGCAGGGATTGGTGGGATTGTAGAGGGTTGTCTCACAATGTCTAGTTTTACATGGGCCTGTAGGATCGGGTACGCATTAGGGGCACCGTTGGGATGTTTCCTTCATGACAATACAAATAAAAATGTCTACTCGTGTGGTTCCGGAAAGACCCACCATTTCAAGGTCTTGAGTTGGGGTGCAGAAGACTGAGGATTACGTCACAAGAAAGACGAGGTGGTGTCGACGGGGACTTTCGAGTGCTCGGGGACGAAATCCGTCCATCGTACCTGACACCTATCTTCTTTCCTTTTGGGGTGTGTACAACTCCTCCTTTCCCCTCCAGTGCTATTCCTTACTCTTGAGTCTTTTTGTCTTCAGGTCTCTCGAGGGTAGTCTATAAAAAGGAAGATCCTTGTCAGAGTGGTTTAATTCTAACTGGTGGAAGGCACCCGTTTCACGATACAAACCACGAATTTCTTTCGATCAAGGTCCCGTCTACGTTACCATTTGTGAAGTCTCTTCTGGACTAAGAACAGAAACTACTCGAATATCAGAGTAATCTCTCATTTAGTCTGTAATTTGTGTCTGTTACCGACCGGGGGTAGTCTACTTACCCTGGTTTTTCGTGGACTCCCGACGTCTTCTCCGTTTTCGATGTCCAGTGCAACAGTCGATTACGAAGGACTCCCTTCTACCGTGGACTCGTAAGATCATCTTAGTAAAACACGAGAACAAGAATAATAAAAATTCGTGTAGACGTGTAAATAGAACTATAAGACCTCGTTCTACCCTCTTTTACTCAAGTTTAGGAAAGAAGGAAGGAAGGACAGAAGGTTTTGATTTTTTACTACTGTTGAAGAGATTGGTCTTCTGACTCTACCGAACGAATTCACGGACGAAGTCAAGATCATCGATAGGACACGACACGATTTAGCAAAGTCAACACAGACTGAGAAACACTGGGATACCCGATATCGGACAGTCCGAGGAGACAAATGGGACCCGGTTCTTTTATCCACAATAAATGTGACAGTGGGGTTTCCGTAACCTTTCACGAGACTTATGCGGGTTCCTAGGTGGGAGATCGACAATTGATCCAGTTGCCAGGGAACTCCTTTATTAGAGGGAAAATCTTTAGTCGATCGAGACGGATATCAATTTCTTTGTATTTGGTAGACTAAGGACTAAGGATCTTCGTTGATTGGGTCACACTCGTAAATATTTTCATTTCCTTAGAGTTTTTAGACTATAAATTGGTACTTGGGGTTCGGCATTTAGAGACATTCAGGTCAACACAGTTTTATCTTCGGATTCTATTTGAGATCTCCAAATTGTTCGGGGAAAGGAGAACTACACCATAGGGTAAAGACGACAACTCAACCTAAAGATCTGTAACGCAGTTAATTTCCCTTAATATACTCCGTGTATCTTATCCGTCTAAACACTTCTATTCTCCAGCCTCCTCTCCGTTTACCCCACGAACACAAATTACCCATGTATGCCTCAAAACCAAACCCTCCTACTCTTACAAGACCTCTACTTATCACCACTACCAGTGTGTCGTCACACTTACATGAATTACGGAGTCTTGACACGTAAAATTTTACCAATTTTACCACTTAAAATACAAGATATATAAAATAGTGTTAAAATTTTTTCCTTCTATCCCTTGAACAAAATTTTGTGTAATAACAGTAAACGTCGTTCTATCTGCCTGGACCTCTAATAGTATGATTCACTTCATTCAGTCTGTCTCTTTCTGTTTATAGACTTTTGTGAATTTACACCTTAGATTTTATACTATGTTCACTTGAATAAATGTTTCGTATTTGTCTGAGTGTCTGTATCTTTTGTTTGTACCAATGGTTTCCCCTTCCACCCTCTTATTTAATCCTCATCCCTTAATCGTCTATGTTTGATGATATATATTTTCTCTATTTCTTGTTCCGGGACGACGTATCGTGTCCCTTGATATATTCTGTAGAACATTATTGGATATTACCTTTTCTTAGACTTTTTCCTATATATACACACATGTATTGACTTAGTGAAAAGACACGTGGCTTTTGATTGTGTTGTAACGTTTAGGTGATATTAAGGTAAAGAAATTACAAGAAATTTTTTTACTTCTTAATTTTAGAAGATCCTCGTTACTGGTCCCGTTAACGGTTGAAAATTCCTGTTCGGGTAAAGATCATTCGATAAACTTTTCATGGTACTTTCTTCCCTTTCCTCTTTTGTCTCGAAAATTTCTCCTATGTTTCCTTGCAGTGTGACAGACGATCCTCGGGATCATACTCATTAAGTCCACTTGGCACCGACAAAGGACCTAATAAATTCCCTTCTAAGTCAGTGGTCTACCGGGCAAGGTGTTAGACTATCTTCGCACGACCCCGAAACTCGGTTGACAATAGGCAAATTCCTACGATTCTGAAGCTTTGACACAAAGTCAAGGATTTCTCCGTTTAAGTACCTCTGTCTTTATCTTATCTCCAATGGTTCCCGACCCCTTTCCCACCCCCTCGAATCACCCATATCTCAAAGGTAAACCCTACTATTCTTTTAAGATCTTTGTCACCACTATAAATTACGGTGACTTAACATGTGAAATTTTACCAATTGTAAATACGATACACAATTTATTTTGTAAAAATGTAATATACAAGTCAAAATGTATAAAAGATAGTGTGTGTGTGTGTGTTTGGATCTTGTAGAGGTGGTGAACTTTATTTTTACTTTTTTTCTTTCACTTAGGATTCCCTTTGCTGATTATCGACCATCTGTGATCGTCACCCTCCCCTTACTGTGACGACCCGACACGATTCAGCGAAGTCAGCACAGGGTGAAAACCAGTGGGATACCTGACCCTTACTGTGATGTAAAGTGGTTTACCCGACAACGTCAGTACTCCGTCGTAACTCGGTCAGCTGAGATGTCTGTCGATAGGGTCCAGAAACCGACCACTCCAGAAAAAGTCGGTCTTCAAAAGGTTTACCGGGCAGGGAGAAAGAGACCGGAGGAGGGAGGTAGAAGGGGGAGGAAGATTTGATAAGTCTCGAGATTGACCAGTAAAAGAAGGAAAATATAACCGTTGGCGGATGTGACCTATTTGTTTTATGTGTCCTACCTCCCCCACCCACTCCGCCTTCGTGTAAAGTCTCAATCCTTTTGTTTATCGGTTGCTTCGTCCTCTCTGGTGTCAGACTGACTCTGTTCAAGTCGACACCTTTCTTCACAGTCTGCTCCGTTAACAAAGGTCTAGAGGTGTTCGTCCCCTACCCTCTCTCGTTTGGTAGGGTAAATACCCTCACTCAAGTGTACCCCACGTCAGTTTCAGTTCCTTTACCTCCCTCTCTTTGTTTCTCCTCTCAGTTCCAGGGAAGAGTAATTCAACAGTCACTCTTTCGGTTGAGACATTATTTCGAACGACCCATGACTAATCTGAGACACCCAAACCTGTCCTCTCCTTCTTCTTAGTTTGTGGTCAGTACTGTATTGTGGAAGGGGGACTGAGAACGACCTCGTCTTGGTTTTCTCAACCTGGTTTGATTCGAGTCTTCGGTGTTTCGGTGTGTCGACGGTATCCGGTGGGCGCATACTCGTAGAGTCCTCCCTACTTCCTTCGGCCCCCTCTGACCCTAGGACCCTTCCACTTGTCCGACGAGGAACCGTAAGTACAAAACGATATCAACCTCAAGTAATTCCGGAACAAAAGAGTAAGTCTGATCATCTGGACGCCTTACTCGATCTACTTAACGAACAATCATCTCCGAAGGGAACACCATCTATTGTCATACTTTTAAGTTGTTAAAGGATAACGTACCTCAGGTTTGCAACTTACACGTAAGTCCGTTATGATAAAACTATGTCCTGTTATAATGGGTAAGGTTCAGGTACCCGGACTTACAGGTACGGTAACTGCACAGATGTCATGTTATCTTGTGCCACCCTTTACGACTTCTCTCCCCTAGTCTCTTTCTCCTTCGTCTAGTACGTTTATACTTGGTTCTCGTGTGTGAGTACCTTATAGTTTATGCTGTTTCTTTTTTGTGTCTTTTCTTCGTGGTACGGTGATTTGCTTGTTGTATTTTTCTGTTGCAGACCTACCTGACTTGACACCTTTACAGGGTCTCTTGACCCGAGTGGCCCTTTTCTCCCTTGAAAACAATAATTTTGTCGTTACGATTATAATTGGTCTTACTTAGACTTTCTTCTTATAAAGGCAAGGAAGTCTCGTTTCCTTGTTTTTTGGGAGGCAGCTTGGTTAGTACAAAGGTAAGGAAGATCTGAAACGAGGAAAGTGACGGTTTCAGAACACATACTAAAGATGAGTACTTACTATAAGTACGGACACACACGAGTCAGTCAGCACAGGCTGAGAAACGTTGGAGTACCTGACGTCGGGCGGTCCGAGGAGACAGGTACCTTAAAAGGTCCGTTCTTATGACCTCGTCCAATGATAAAGAAAGAGGTCCCCTAGAAGAACTGGGTCCTTAACTTGTATTCAGAGGACGTAACCGTCTGTCGAAGATATGGTGTCTCGGAGGACCCTTCGTAATCGACTCAATTTTATTACTTTACATAAAATTGATATACAGGATGTGTTATGGTTCACTTTCTCTTTCGGTTTTTTTTTTTTTTTTTCTCGGGGGGAGAGAGAGGTGTGAGTGTGTGTGAGTTTAAGTAACTCATGTCCAAAACGTATACTTTTACTAGTAAGGACCAATGGTTCGTTGGTAGAGATACTTAAAAAGAGAAAACTGTAAACAAAACGTAGTGGAAATTTCCTCCTCGACCTGACTTATCGAGAGTTCCAGGAAAAGTTGGGACTTCAGGGGACTCAGGCATGTCCTCCACCCGAGTCCTTAACAAGTCACCCCTCGAGACTGTTTCGTCTCTCCCCGACCGTTGGGGGAGTCCAAGTCGTTGGACTTAGGAATCGGCCCCGGTGGTGACCATATATTCACTGTTGGGAGACCGTTTTAGTGCAGACAGTGTCACCCGGTACGACCACGGTTCCTCTGTCTCGACCCCTATCTTCGGTACATACGAAGTCCAAAAGAGTTAAGACATTTTTACGATACGTTCGTTTTAAAGTTCTGTGTAAGGATATTAGGTTTTACTATCCATGCGGGCATAAAAGTATCGTCGTGATAAGTATTATCGGTTCTGTACCTTTGTTGGATTTACAGGTAGTCGTCTACTTACCTATTTCTACCCGATGTACATATGTTGCCCTATGACGAGTCGGTATTTTTTCCTTCTTTCGTCCGGTAAACGTCGCTGTACTTACCTGACCCTCTGCTAGTGTGAGTCACTTCACTCAGTCTTTCTGTCTGTGGTATAGTATAGTACATGTAAACCTTGGATCCTGCACTGTGTTTACTTAAATAGATGTTTTGTCTGAGTGTCTGCATCTCTGATCTGAACACCAACGGTTCCCCCTCCCCCTTGCCCCTTCCCTACCTGACCCCCAAACCCTAATCGGTTGCGTTTGACAATATATGTCTTACTTATTTGCTCTAGGATGACATATCGTGTCCCTTGATATAAGTTATAGGACACTGTTTGGTATTACCCCTTTTTATACTTTTTCTTGTATACATATATATATATATATTGACTTAGTGAAACGATATGTCGTCTTTAGTTATGTTGTGACATAATCATTTAGTTGATCCCTGAAGGGACCATCCGGTCACTAATTCTTAAATAGAACGTTACGGCTTCTGAACCCAAGCTAAGGACCAGTCCCTTGATTCTAGGGTGTGTGGTACCTCGTTGATTAGACATACTGTGTTGGTGATTCGGGTGCACGAGGTCTCGGGTGTACCATGTTGATTCTGTCAGACGTCGGTTTATTCATTTATTTGATATGAAGTCATTTTATTAAAAAAAGTTTTTCCATGTAAGGATGGTACCAGGGGAGAAGGGATGAACATTGGTATAACAACTGGGACTCCAGGAAATAAAGACCCTTAAAACAGTATCAGTGGTAGACACACGATCGAAGAGTCGATATTTGGACCCTATTACTACTGCAACTGGACCACACCCCCAACTGTCTAGTTCGAACCATTTTATAGAATCTTTTATCTGTTTTCTTGTCCTGGATGAAGGGTCCTTCTTAAGTCACAAAGGTACCCGGGCTGGGCAGGACCTACGCCACTGTGAACAGTGAGAAACCGTCATAAAACAGGAAGAACCTGTTTGCCGAGACCTCATTTTCCGCCCCAACTTGGTGTGTGGGAGAGTTATAATACGAGTCTCCTTAAGGACCCTTAGTCAGACCACTCCTCCGAACGGTTGACGAGACTCAGTGAAGGAAAGAAGGGTACCTAACCGAGAAAGGACTAAAGACGAAGATGCACTTTTCCCACAAGTTCGCCCAACCCCTCACTGTGGTACCGAGACCAGGTCCGCACACAAAGGTCCACTGCACTCCCCTGACTACGAAGATCCACTGGTCCTCCCCGAGGGAAGTTTCGAAGGAGAAGGAGAAGGGAGTGGATAAAAACGGAGTAGGGCCGAGTCTAAAGTGACACTATAAGTTGTCGGAACCCCGTCGGGGGCGGATCATGAGCCAAGGTGGGTCTACTTACACCTTTGGTCTTACCGGGTCTCGAAAGGTGTACGTTTCAGTGGGCCCCTGTAACACACTAAGTTTGTGATGACACCAAAGTCACGTTTGTCAAAGTAGGCTTACGGACTCGAAAGACGCCTACCAAATGATTAGGTATGGGTATAGTAACGGTTATTCGAGAAATACTTTAGGAAAAATCCATATAATCTACACTGTTCAAAAGTCTTCGACCCTTAGAACCAACTTACACGACTGTAAGTCTTTCCGGCTCTCGTAAGAAGTAGTAGGCGTTTCGAGGAGACTTCGTTGACACACTACTGTAATAACTTTCCTGACCTAAAACCCCCCTTTTTTTTAAGTTACACTGTCTGTCTATTTTTATTGTTGATATTATTCCTCACTCACTGGGTTTGGTCATTTTGTACATATAATAAGATTTACCACTATATTGAAACTTAAATTTAGTTTCCTTTGATTGTATTCGTTACTTTTGTCCCCGAATGACAATAGATATCTACCGACCCAATGTCAAACCTCATACTTGAACGAGACGTATAGATTGTGTTCAACTGCACATAAGACTTACTTACTTTATGTTTGATATATTACGTGTTTTATCTATAAATAACATTAATTGCAGGTTTGGAGGGGTTAAGAAAGACATCAGTGATAAGAAAGTAAGTCATAAGTGAATTAGACAGTAGTCTGTGGGAGACCCCTATGGTAGTACTTGTGGGTACCAGACACAGAATTTCCTCGAGTGTCAGATGATTTTCACTAAAGACATGTTATGCCTAACACGTATTTATATTCCGGAAATAGAGATTTAACAAATGTCGAGACATGATCTATATTTGTACAGAACACTGTCACTTCGAATTTTTTGTCTTATTATAATAAAATTTTTGTAAAGGTAAAAAACTATTAAGAGATGACAATCCTTCCCTCTGAGATTCCTTTAGGTCTTTACCAGTCCTTATAACGGGTAGACAGGTAGAAGAGGAGACCAGGGATAGTACTGAGTGACTGGCCCTTTCATGATTGGAACTACTTCCCCTGTTGTTTCGATTGACTGACGTCTCACCTGTTTAAGTACTGACACCGGAGTAATGTCGTGGGTGACAGTGATCCTTTCGGACATTTCGTTGTTTTTCTTCAGTACGGTGAGTGGGTATGTTGATTCCTTTTTTATGGGACTTGGGTAAGTGTATGTAATACTTCCTTCATATGTTTAACTATGTTACAGAGACTCCTATTAAACTATTAGAGGTATGTGAAGAGTTGTGTATTGAAAACCGGGTCATTAGTGTGAAGACCCTTCAGGAGGTTATTTATATACGTACGTAAAAACGTTTTTATATAGCCGTTTCGATAAGTAACTAAAAACATCGTTATTTGACCTTTGTTAGATTTATAGATAGTTATCCTCTAACCAATTTAGTTAATACCAAAGAAGTGTGGACTTTATAGTACGTTAGTACAATTTTACTATTTTACTACACTTAGTTAGAGGTACTATGTACTTCACTTTTTTTTATTATTTTATTCCATGTCTAGCACAACTTATCGTCCTATGATGAACTCTAAAAAATTTCCCCTTAATTTTCCTAAAACATTGCTCAAATAAATTTGTATAATATGTATTTATTCGTATATATTATGTACATGTGTACAATTTTACATAATACGTGTGTATGAACTCATACGTATCTGTCCATCTTTAACAAAAGTTGAATAACCTCAGTTTCCACTCTTTCACACTGAAAAGAGACACAGGGAAGTTATATCATTACGAACTTATAAAAAATCTAAAAACTTTATTAAATATTCTTTTTTACTGGCTCTTTTTAAGACAGAGACTTACGTTACCGAGAAACCCAAGTAGACCCGAATGTTGCAAGTCCGGACAAATTCTTGGAGGTCATCTGAGGTATCATACACTCCCATTACTGGCATCGAGTAACAGGACTGGAAGGAATCCGTTCTATGAATTGAAGATATTTCGTTAAAGAAGTCACCGGGTACCTCCATAATCGTCTCCGACTGTAAATGATTCATTACTGGTACCCAGATACGAGACACAAATTACAAGAATTGTACTTATTAAAGTAGATTAGAGTTTTCTTGAGATTATTCGTAATGACGATATAGGGGCGAAATATCTACTTCTCTCTGAATATAGTGGGTGGATTATTCACCTCCCGGGTCCTAAACAGACAAAGGTCTTACGTGCATGAATGTCCCAACACATTCTTCACTCTTTCGTGTCCATTTCGTCAATCGTTACAGACCGGGAGTCCTTCACGAATCCTTTACAATCCATAATGACTACAATAAAGATGGGATGGTCCTTTGAGAAGGTCGGCAATTTTTGTACGTGGGTTGACTTGTCTTTGTTCCACCGAAACACGATTTAGTACCAACTTTAGAATCGTCCCGTGCCCGTCTTCACACTATGCGTCGTGCCGAACTCACAAGTTTGTACACCTTTTGTGAAGTGTAGTGACGTCGGGACTCACGTGACGGTACCCTCCAGTAATCCCTTTTATGACATTACCCCATGCTAGGGAGGGGGAGCCCTATCCTACCGAAATGACGATAATTATTGTCGACACTCGTCCGTTAATGTCTGACCTCTACCCATTAGTGCAGAAGGCAAAATTTCGAATTAGACTAGTGGACACCCCAGTCCCTTACTGTCAATAGTGTTACAAATTTCAGACAGAACACGGTAGTGAATCCCGGGTTTCTAGTTCCGAACAGACCTTCTATCAAATAGGAACAGGACGTCTCACACACACACACACACACACACACACACACACACACACACACACATCCGAACAGACCTTCTATCAAATAGGAACAGGACGTTACACACACACACACACACACGCGCACGTGCACACACTAAATAAAGTCTCGTACATTTCCGATGAGGTTTAGAGAGTTTAGACGTGCGACCGAGGGTGAGTTCAACTGGATCATTTACAAGGAAGACTCTTTTGTCCTTCGGTTCTCCGGAGAAACGACGAAAGTTGAGACGGTGTTGAGGGAGACGTTAAGGTTCCGGAGACGAGTAAACACTTTACTCCGATAGAGGGTTACAAACGAGAGACAGAGACGGTATTTTGGATCACGAAAGATTTCCATCTTTGAGAACATAGACAGTAACTTAAGAGTCACAGATTTTATCACAGACCGTGTATCTTCTGTAAGTTATTTGTACTTTGTTTACTGACTCAAGGGAAGTACAATGTTGTACTATACTAAGATATTTTAGTAGTAACTTCCGCAACTACGATTGTGCACGTCGGCTGTCGCTACTGACAGTCAAGATAAAAAGAAACGGATGACAACTGTGTAGTAGTACTTGTAAGAATAGTCTTGAGGTGTGCACGTTTCCTCTACTACGACTCTAAACGGTTGAAACGGAGAAGAGGTCGTCATGACCTTTGCCACACCTCCTTCTTGTTTGGTTTTTATAATTAAACTTCGTAGGCGCTAGACGATCAAAATGAATACATCCCCCATGGTCAGTGGGAGTGAGTCATAGCTCTTGACCGGTGGTGTCGTGGACGGTAGTTCTAGAGATACGGGTCCAGGGGAACTACTCAGTCCGACTCCCCTCCAGTGATCAACAGTTACAGACTTTTGAAGTTCACTCTGCCGGTAGTAAGGTCTAGACCTTTCCCTTTACTGGTTCCTCCTGTAAGACCCCAAAACGGACAAAACGTATGTAAGTCGTCCCCAAAACCAACACTAACAAGAACAAATCAACGATTCAGTACAGGCTGAGCAAACGATCGTGTACCTGATTCGGGTTGGAGACAGGTACCCTAAGAGGTCCGTTCTTATGACCTCCTCCAACTGTAAAGGAAGAGGTCCCCTAGAAGGGTTAAGTCCCTAGTTTGAGTGTAGAGGACGGACCTTCCGTCTAGGAAACGGGGACTCGGTGGACCCTTCGGGAGAACTAACACTTGTTGTGTATATTTGAGACCGGTTACCTTCGTCCTCTTCTTAAATAATATTTCTAACGTCTTATGTACTCTATGGTGGTAACCCAGGTGGTGGTAGAATTGGTAGTGGGAGAGATGATCTATGACGACCACAGAATCTGGAGTGGTGGTTCCACTCCAACTTGGACCGGGAAACAGGAACGTGAAAGACGAGTTCGAAATTTCAAGGTTTGTCCTCGTAGTGAACCGGTTCGAACCAGTGTGTGGGATGACCCGAGGGTACCACCCTCTCTTCCAGGACTCTAAGTGTCACTCCTCAGGGGGGTTTTCTGTGTTCCAAACGTACAACAAGTGTTTTTTTACTGTCCACAGGTCATGGAGTGTCGAGTTATCTCAGTGTAGACATTCGAAAATAATAAACAACAATGAATCAGTGATTCAGCGTCTCTTCCGTTACCGTCGGGTGGGGTCGTGAGAACGGACCTTTTAGGGTACCTGTCTCCTCGGACCTTCCGACGTCAGGTACCCCAGCGACTCCCAACCTGTGTTGACTCGTTGAAGTGAAGGTGAAAAGTGAAAGTACGTAACTTCTTCCTTTACCGTTGGGTGAGGTCACAAGAACGGACCTCTTAGGGTCCCTACCCCCTCGGACCACCCGACAGCAGATACCCCAGTGTGTCTCAACCTGTACTGACTTCACTGAATCGTCGTCGTCGTCAGTGATTCAGCTCAGACTGAGAAAACACTGGGGTACCTAACATCGGGTGGTCCGAGGAGGCAGGTACCCTAAAAGGTCCGTTCCCATGACCTCACCCAACGGTAAAGGAAAAAGTTCCCTTAGAAGGATTTAGTCCCTAGTTTGGGCGTAGAGGACGTAACCGTCCACCTAAAAAAAATGGTGACTCGGTGGTCCCTTCGACGTCGAAACTAACATGTAGTAAGTATTTCTACCGACTTTGGGTCAGAGAGATCAGACTTTGGGTCACGGGATGTACCCCGTCGGAATCATAATTACCAGTGTCCGAACACTACTTAAGAACGAGTTTTCCAACTGTTTGAATGGTGGGGTTTAAGTTAAAATTAGTCAATTGTATTGTCGAAGGACGAAGAAATGGGTTCCGTTAAGATCTTCAACGTCAACTCGTAATGCATGATGGCCACACAGTATTTTGAGGACGGTGGTCGTGGTAATTGGGTTTCCTTGAAAGAGGAGAACTAGATCAAAGGTAAGTGGAGGAGTTAGGAGGGTGGAGTATTTTCGTTCCACTGAGGTCCGGAGTGAGGAAGAATCGTGTCACCAATGAGAACTTGAGATTCCTGCGTCGAAGTCTGTAACCTGGGACGAGGGGTCGTCTTCCCGAAGACCGTACTCGGTCGAGCTAGAGACCACATACCGTCCGACACCCCGATTCCCCCGAAGGGGTAACCGAGTCACCATTTCTTAGACGGATGTTACATCCCCTGCGTTCTCTGCACCCAAGCTAGGGTCCCAGTCCTACTAGGGGACCTCCTCCCGTACCGTCGGGTGAAGTCATATGAACGGACCTCTTAGCGTACCTGTCTCCTCGGATCGTCCAACGTCAGGTACCCCAGAGTTTCTCAGTCTGTGTTTGCTTCGTTGACTCGTACGTGCGCACGTACACCCGATGTCTCTCCTTCCCCGTTCTGGGTGCCACTTTCCCTTTTGAGAAGAATCACTTATTACCAATTAGGAGTCCTGAAGGGACCGTCAGGTCACCAATTCTGAAGTTGAAGGTTACCTCGCCCGACACCCAAACTAGGGACCACCCCGTCGATTCTAGGGTGTACGGAGTTCCGGTTTTTTTTTTTTTCTGTATTTTGACTTCGTCATAAGTTGTTTGAGTTATTTCTGAAATTTTTACCAGGTATAATTTTTTATAAATTTGTTGTTGTTGCCACTAGGAGATCCAGATTCTTTCCAGACTCTGAACGTCTGCCGTTTCTCCTCTTACCCGTCTATACCTCCTCCAGCGCCATCATCGCCACGATCCCTTCTGAGAACTCTCAGGCAACCCGACGTTCCTCTAGGTTGCTCAATTAGGGTTTCCTTTAACCAGGACTTATCAGTAACCTTCCTGACTACGACTTCGAGGTTATGAAACCGGTGGATTACGTTTCTTGACTGAGGAACCTTTTCTGGGACTTCGACCCTTTCTAACTCTCGTCATCCCCTTCCCCCTCTGTCCTACTCTACCAACCTACCGTCGTGGCTGAGTTACCTGTACTCAGACTCGTTCGAGGCCCTCGACCACTACCTGTCCCTCCGGACCGCAAGTGCCTCAGTGTCTCAGCTTGTGCTGAATCACTGTCTTGTTCTCCTCTGACGGAGCGGGGTTTTCTCCCGTCATTGAGGTGACTTCGGCACTTTCCGTGTCGTCGAGGTCGAGATCGTTAGATAGGGTATGTATGTGTACACAGGACGTGTTCCTGTATTTCTATGTGCAGGTCCCTACAAGGATTTCGTAACGACCGTTTGTGTGTGTACATATGTTTTATTGTCCTTTATTGACGGGTGGATCGTCAAGTAAAGTGAGTCAGCACGGACTGAGAAACCCTGGGGTACCTGACGTCGTACGGTCGGAAGGGACAGGTAGTGGTTGAGGACTTCAAATGAGTTTGAGTACGGGTAACTCAGCCACTACGGTAGGTTGGTAGAGAACGAAACAGCAGGGGTAGAGAAGGGCGGAAGTTAGAAAGGGTCGTAGTCCCAGAAAAGGTTACTCAGTCGAGAAGGGTAGTCCACCGGTTTGATAACCTCAAAGTCGAAGTTGTAGTCAGGAAGGTTACTTATAAGTCCTGACTAAAGGAAATCCTACCTGACCNTGCAGGTCCCTACAAGGATTTCGTAACGACCGTTTGTGTGTGTACATATGTTTTATTGACCTTTATTGACGGGTGGATCGTCAAGTAAAGTGAGTCAGCACGGACTGAGAAACCCTGGGGTACCTGACGTCGTGCGGTCGGAAGGGACAGGTAGTGGTTGAGGACTTCAAATGAGTTTGGGTACGGGTAACTCAGCCACTACGGTAGGTTGGTAGAGAACGAAACAGCAGGGGTAGAGAAGGGCGGAAGTTAGAAAGGGTCGTAGTCCTAGAAAAGGTTACTCAGTCGAGAAGGGTAGTCCACCGGTTTGATAACCTCAAAGTCGAAGTTGTAGTCAGGAAGGTTACTTATAAGTCCTGACTAAAGGAAATCCTACCTGACCGACCTAGAGGAACGTCAGGTTCCCTGAGAGTTCTCAGAAGAGGTTGTGGTGTCAATCTTCCGTGGTTAAGAAGTCACGAGTCGAAAGAAGTGTCAGGTTGAGAGTGTAGGTATGTACTGGTGACCTTTTTTGGTATCGGAACTGATCTGCCTGGAAACAACCGTTTCATTACAGGTGGATATAAAGTTATATAATGATATATTGGTATTTATACCTTCTGACACATGGATAATCTTTTTCTTCCCTATATTTTCATCTACATTAGTATAACGTTATTTGACTCTTTTCGTTCACCGTCTTGTCGACCGTATGCAACCGAACAAAAAAGTTTCCCTTATATATCCTCGGAAGATATCCGTATTTAGATGATCTTCCCATTGGATCTTTGTTACCCTTAATCACCCCTCCCGTCCCTTACTCTGGAAACGAAATAGTGACATATAGGATAAAGACAAACTTACAAACGACACTCATATGTTAGATATTAATTTTGTTTGATTGAATTTTATAACACTGTACTTCGTATCGCTCTTTTTCTCTCATTTTAACCAGTCACAGTTCGTTCGTGCGGACGTACGAATCAGCGAGGGCATTACAGGGTGAGAAACACTGGGGAACCTGACACCGGGCGGTCCGAGGGGACAGGTACCCTAAGAGGTCCGTCCTTGTGACCTCACCAACGGTACGGGACGAGGTCCCCCAGAAGGGCTGGTACCTTGACTTAGGTGTAGAGAACGCAACCGTCCACCCAAGAAATGGTGATCGTGGTGGACCCTTCGGGGTATAGTTCGTCCTCAGTGTCCAGTTTTGGGTTAATAAAAGGATTCGCTCCGTCGTATGGACTCGGACTGCCTTCCGTCTAGAGACTGGGACTCCTTGCGAAAAGACGAGTGTCCGGGTTTACCTTTTGGTGGAGACAGACGTAGAAAGGGAAGTATGAAGTGCCTCGGTCCAGACACGGTCGAGTCCGCCCCGAGACGGAGAGGTCCATACACCTACTCTAGCCTCCTTCCGCTCCGTGCCTCTCCGACCGGGACCAGGAGTGTGTCGGTTTAGGTCGTTCACACTGACTCTCCCTCTTCCGGAGAGTGGGAAGGGGTGGTTCTTAGAAGAAACGTTTTGTCCTTGTCTGTGTATGTATCTCTTCTTTGCTTACCTGTGCATCCTCCCTCACCCTCCTTGACACTCGAACCTTAGGTGTGTATACGTAATGACTACGGTACTTATTTTGTCCCTTGATTACTCTCGGATGAGTCACGAGCCCCTTGAGATGAGTCTCGAGACACCACTGGATTCACCCTTCCTTTAGGTTTTCCCTCCCCGACATACATATGTATGTCGACTAAGTAAAACGACATATCATCTTTACTTGTGTTATAACGTTTCGTCGACAACAACAAGTCGCCGATTCAGTACAGGTCGAGACCATGCGCTACCTGACGTCGTGCGGTCCGGAGGGACAGGAAGTGATAGACGTCCTCAAACAAGTCTGAGTACAGGTAACTAAGTCACCACGGTAGGTTGGTAGAGTAAGAGACAGCGGGGGAAGAGGAGGACGGAAGTCAGAACGGGTCGTAGTCCCAGAAAAGGTTATTCGGTCGAGAAGCGTAATCGACCGTTGATATGAGTTATTTTTAATTTTAAAATTTTTCTTTCTTGAGTTAACAATGACTTTCGCGTCGTACACCAGTACATTACCACCACCACCATTACCAGTTCGGTTACCTTTGATCAAACCTTTGAATTGAGTAGAAGTCTCATCTTTTTCTCACTAGTCTAAAATAATTACTACAATCTATTGAAGACCGAAGATCCAATGGGTTTCGACGGGGATTTGTCAGGTATAATAGCAAACTATCTGTTCTTTACCCCTCTCCGTACTCCGACTCGAGTCGACTCCTCGGGGACGGTCAATACTCCCGTGTTTCCCGGTCTTCCGTGGGAGGGAGAGGAGGGGACCTATATCTCCTCAGAGTGCGGTATCTTGGGGCACCTTTGGGTCAGTGTCTACGGGGTCTCCTTCTTGACCCCACGTACTCGGTTTCGACCAGATTGAGAAGAAGGGTGGTGAGGGGGGTCGGGGTCTTGGAGGTCCGACTCTAAAGGGGAGAAGACCAGAAGATCCCCGATTGAGGTTAGGTAGGTCGTTCACCCTTTCACTTCCTGACCTGGGGAGAAGGGTAAGGGGGTAGGGGGAGAAGGGGGAGGGGGCGGGCAGAGGTGTGATCTGTCAAACATCCCGGACCATGGTTGCCGACACTCAGTCCTTGCAAGGTAAACATGGGAACTTGGTGTCCCTTCGGAGGTCAAGCCTACGGGGACCTGGCCCCCACCCCCCAACCCCCCCCTAAGAGATCTCCTCTTGGTTCAACGGGGACCACCAGGTTCAATGGGTGCAGGCCCGCCACTGGTGGTTTGAGGCGGACCCGTCGTTCGGATTCAGAAAGGAGGTGCAAAGTGAGTCTACGCCGCGACAGGCAGAAGGCTCATTGGGGTATTGGAGGGTCCGTGCTTCCGGAGAGAGGCGAGGTAGGAGTGTAGGGAAGAGAGGTAGGAGCCCTTCTAGGCCAGGAGAGAAGTCGTGAAGTCTTTCGAGGACGCCGCGGGAAGGGACGTGTTCGGGAAGGGGTCTGGGGGCTTCCCCTCCGAGGAAGGGTGCCAGGGGGGTCTTCGCGCCCGGGTCGGGGCAGGAGGGAGCAAGTTGAACAGAAAACTTCTGGCGCCCGGCGGCGGAGGTCGGGACGGGAGCCGGTCGCCCGTCGCCACGGGCCCTCTGACGCGCTGGGGCCGAGCTTCGCGTCGGCGGGGTTGGGGAAGGGGTCCCGGAGCCACCCAGGGCCCGGCCCCTCGGGGGCGGGCGACACTCGCGTGTTTCGAGCGCCGGCGGACTTGGGACCCGGAGCGGCGCAAGCCGGCGACCTAGGGCTGAGGGGGCCCCTGGGGGCTGGCCTCGGCGAGCCGCGCGACGCGAGGCCGGCGGCCCACGCGTCTCCTGCGCGGCGTCGCGGTCGGAGCCCCGACGCGACCAATCCATCGACCCCCCTGGCCTTCCTACCGCTCCTTCATCCTCTCCCAAAGGACTCTACTTTCTAATGAAGGCAGGCCCGAGACCGGAGAGAGACCTCGGTCGAGCAACCCCCAACCCCTCGCCCCACGGGCCCCGAGCCCCCGGCGCGGAACGGTGGACGTCGCGGGCCCCGCCCGCCCTGCTCGAGCCGGGCCAGCCCCCCGAGTGCGTCCCCCGTAGGAACGTCCACCCTCAGCTCTCGCAAAGGACCGCGGGCTCGGTACCACCGGNAGTGCGCCCCCCGTAGGAACGTCCACCCTCAGCTCTCGCAAAGGACCGCGGGCTCGGTACCACCGGTTTGTCGCCTAGGCCTACCGGTTGCTCTTCGTGTCGTTTTTGTAGTGGGTCTCCCCGTTGCATCGGTTTTGGGACCATTCCGCCCCCGCCGCACCTGGCTCTCCGCGCCCCGGCCCGGCCGCGCCCCGCCCGCATCCCGACGCCCGCGCCCCGACGGGGGGTGGGGCGGAGGAGGCGCGGGGCCCGGCGGGGAGGGCGCCCCAGGCGGTGAGCCCCTGCGACTCCTTACCCGAGGCGGTGCCGGCCCCGCGCCTGAACCGGAGCGCACCCGCCTCTCCCGGGACCAACCGGCACCGGGGAGACCCTCACCGACTGTGCCTCCGCGTCTTCCCGGAGGGCTTGACTCAGAAACAGAGACCCTTTCTAGTTTCAGTGTCGGAATTCCCTTCTCAATTTGGGTGACGAACTGTGTTCCCTGTCCTTGGCTCATCTACGCTCTAGCAAACAACTTACTTACTTACTTACTTACCCATTTCCCTCCGGCACACGGTAGAGAGGGAGGATCCGAAGCGGGGACGGGCGGGAGGGGTTGTTTGTGTGGGACCATTCCCAAAGAAAGGACGCAAAACATTACGAGAGGAACACATGTAACCCTTAAGTTTCACGCTAAGTTGGACTTAAAGGAAGGTAGAAGGAAGAAACGGAAAAGAGGTCCCCGAACATCCGGTTTAAGATTTTCGTCGTAAGGAGAATAAGTAAGACACTTAAGTCCAAGTAGAACTATTATACAAGGTCTTAAAATCTCGGATCAAATAACGGTCCGTAAGATGTGGAGGTTTTCACATCTAATTTCGAAATATTGTTACAAATTCATTTTAGACACGGAATACGTGTCCCCATCCACACACACCCACCCACCCACACCCACACACACACACACACACCCACACACACACACACAACAAGCAAACAAAAGTCATTTCGTTTACTAGAAGTCGTCTTTAACGGTCCGGACATAAAGACCTGTAAGTCACCGTCCGGAGTCTACTCGACAACCTACCACAAACAGAGGTTCACGTACTCGTTTCTGTGAACCTTAGATAGTTATAATAGAGTCTGTGAAGTCACCTTCAAATCGACTTCGAACCTCAAACCGACCTTCTCAGAAGACTGGACTACTCCGCTAACGAAAATCGGTTTCTGTGTTACGACCAAACTAAGTGATTCGTTTTTCGATCTAAACGTTAGTGATCTGATCTTAAGAACGTCTTGGTTCGTCATGATACAGTCTCTTCGGAATCCTAGTTTCGACCTAGAAATATGTGTCGATATCCGAATGTATCCGAAGGGACCACCGAGTCTGTCAGTTCTCAGGCGGGTGTTACACCCTCTAGGCCCAAACCAGGGACCCAACCCTTCTAGGGGACCTCTTCCCGTACCGTTGGGTGAGGTCATAAGAACGGACCTCTTAGGGGTACCTGTCTCCTCGGACCGCCCGATGTGTAGTACCCCAGCTTTTCTCAGTCTGTGCTGACTTCGTTGATTCGTGTCGTGTCGATGTCCGAATTCGACACGACCTTTAAGGGAGTAAACCCTCGATCTAGTGACTCATCAACAACCCGTCGTTTTACCGTTGTACGGTAACTTAACCTTGATAAAAAGTGTATCTAGACACAAAAAGAATAAAAAATGAGTCCTTTTTTTTTTAGAGTGACAGGTTTAACTACGACTTTTTGTTACAAATTCCTATAATTTCGTAAGTCCCAAATATAGGGATCTTCTAGTCCAGAAGGTTCCTATAATATGTCCGATCAATTAAATGACTTTTAAAGATCGACACACCAAGAAAAATTATTTGATTTTTTTTTTTAGTCTGAAGTGAACAATTAAGAGAGGTCAACTGTTGAATAGGCTGACGTTTTCATTGTTGTTTTGTCTTTGAAAAACGTCTCGACACAATAGGTAAACAACAACAATCCAGCGAGTCAGTCCAGGTGAGAAAGTGTTGGGGTACCTGACATAAGGGGGTCCGAGGAGACAGGTACCTTGAAGGGTCCGATCTTATGGCCGCACCCATCAGTAAGGGAAGAGGTACCCTAGAAGGACTGGGTCCCTAGTTTTGGTATAGAAGAAGTGACCGTTCGCCTAAGAAATGGTGACTCGGTGGTCCCTTCAGACACAATAGACAATCCGAACCATTTCAGTCGTAGACGGTGGAACTCGAAAAGTTCTGGTGAGCTCTTGTTAACCCTGGACTTTTTTTTTTTTTTTTTTCTAACAGAGATTTCATTCTTTTCTGTTACCTTGTCGACCTCTTATTTGACAAATTTATAGATTCTTTACATCAGTTGAACTGACGTCAAGTTGAGTTAAGTTGAAAGTCTTTATAAAAGTTTATTACAAATTACACACCACACTTATCTAAAAATTATCCAAGACTATATCTCACCCGGGAAGTTTTCACGGACCGCGGATGCTCCTATAAATTTACCAGGATGATTGAAACATTACTTTCTAAAGGTTTGGTTCGGTGTTCCATACAAATAAAAGGGAACCAATCTTTCCGAAAAAACCAATTGAAATAACATGTACCTAGTAGTAGGTTTTTCTTTTTACTTTAAGAAAAAGTTTTTTTTTGTTTTGTTTTACTTTGTGAAATTTAGGATTTAGAGTAAAAGGATTAATGTCTAGATTGTACTAATATGAATCTTTCTTCATTGAACGTTCCCCATTGAACAAGTCTTACTTTACGTCTGTGTGTTTGTCTAAGATTTCCTTTTAGGTCTGATCAGTAAATCTTTATTTGAGGAAATTAACATACGTCCATAAAGTAATAACCACATGTCGATACCTCACTTAGTTATAACAAGAGGGTCTATTGTCTCATTACCCTACTAGTAAAGTATTAATATGTCATCATTGAAGAAGTCTTATTTCCCCGTTTAATGTAGAGTCTCAAGGGGACGACCATAGAATAGTGTCCCTTTATGTAGGAGGTTGTTTCACTTTCACAATCAGCGAGTCAGCACAGGTTGAGAACACTGGGGTACCTGACATCGGGTGGTCCGAGGAGACAGGTACCCTAAGAGGTCCGTTCTTACGACCTCACCAACGGTAAAGGAAGAGGTCCCCTAGGGTTGAGCCCAGAGGACGTAACGTCCGTCTAAGAAATGACAGACTCGGAGGTCCCTCCGGGTAAAACCCCGAGTGTCTGACAGTTTGAGGACGACCTTTACTTGGTACAGTAAACGTGCTAAGCTGACGAAAACATTAATTTTTTTTTTTTGTTTTGTGGAAAGGATCGTCATCTGAGTCCGAATCCACTTAACAGGACTGTCTAAACACGACCTGTTACAAAGGGTTTTACTTCATTGAGTTTCGAGAGTCTTTTCCTATACAACCCAATCTCCCCAAACAAAAAAAAGGGGGACACGACGTTCAGTACACCCTAGGATCAAGACGATGGGTTCTAGTTTGGGTACAGGGAACGTGACCGTCGTACCTCAGAATTGTCGACCTGGTGGTCCTTAAGTTTAGATCTTTTTGTCGTATCTACTTGAATAAACGTTTCGTCTTTATCTTTGTGTATATCTCTTGTTTGTATACCTATGGTTCCCTTCTCTTCCCTTACCCTACCTAACCCTTCAACTCTAACTATGTATGTGTGATGAGACCCGAAGGGACCACTGAGTCTGTCATTTCTTAGAAGGACGTTACGTCCTCTGGATCCAAACTAGGGACCCAGTCCTTATAGGAGACCTCCTCCCTTACCGTTGGGTGAGGTCATAAGAACGGACCTCTTAGGGTACCTGTCTCCTCGGTCTACGATGACTTTCTGATTATGAAAGTGAAAGTACGTATTTTATCTATTGATTGCTCTTGTCCGACATATCGTGTCCCTTGACCGTTCCTTTAGGTTCCTTCTCCTATGTGTATGTGTGTGTGCACCAACTAAGTGACATGTTTTCACAACGACATGTCGTCTTTGATTGTGTTGTAACATTTCGTTGACATGAGGTCAAATTTTTATATATATATATATATATATATCCATAATACTGGTTGGTTCAACAAGAACTCGAGACTTTCAGGACTTCATGATAACTAAGTGATACTTGACAGTAGTTTTTCTAAAGACACAATATACGAGGTTCGAGACGTAGGACTATTAAACTCACCTCAAAGGTGTTTCCTTTTTATTTCCTGAGGTAAACCATAGACGGGATCTGGTTATTAGGGTAAATGTCCGAGGACTTAAGTGAACAACTGAAACGACCTCTGTCTTGATTTACCTAAAAAAAATTTATATCGTAATCACCCTACTGTCGTTGTCTTAAACAAAGACTAGTTGACCCTGTTTACTAATCCTTCAACCACTTACCCCCTCCCCATTCACAATGTGAGACAAGTTTATTGATAAATAAACGAGAGTAGAACTGAATCAGAGTTCACGGTTTCTTACTGTGTCACTTTTACGACTAATTTCTCAATAAGACACGTCAATAAACTGACTAAAACAGGAACAAGATCAGTTTTCTTTGGCAGATAGGGGAAAGTCACACTAAACGGTAGTATGTTCACAACCATGTATGTTCAAAGAGTTCTCTTCACTCAACAAAATTAGGAATCAGTCTAAGATAGACGGGGACTGTAATTAGATATGAAGAGATCATTCTCTTTAGGACCTTATTGGGATAGTGGTTAAACCTTCTTAATTATTTTTTCGGTTATAGAAAAGATCTAGGAAGAAATCCACTGGATGTCTCATCACTTTCGCTTTCACAATCAGCGAGTCAGTACAGGTCGAGAAACGTTGAGATACCTGACATGGGGAGGTCCGAGGAGACAGGCACCCTAAAGGGTCCGTTCTTATGATCTTACCCATCGGCAAGGGAAGAGGTTCCCTAGAAGGACTGGGTCCCTAACTTGGACCCAGAGGACGTAACGTCCACCTAAGAAATGGGGTAGACTCGGTGGTCCCTTCGGGGATCCACTGGATTCTACAGTATAAATCACTTAGAACGTACGAATAAGTAAGAAACTACTTGTAAATGGTTCGTAGATGATATAAATTAAAGACCTAGTCCGTAACCATACGGGACTATGTACTTTCTCTGTGTCACGGACGGGAACACCCCGAAGGTCAGATCACCTCTCTGTCTGTAATTTATTTCGTAGTGTTCTTATTTGTAACAGTATGTTTAGTACGATTCACGATATATCTTTTTCATGAACCACCATATTCACGGTTCACTCGAGTTGTCTTCATCTTCTCTCTTCCAAGAGATTCTTACCTTGTTCATTCGACTCTTGGTCTCTTAACAACGGAATAGATACTATTTTTATTCAACAAAAAAAAAATTGGAGACAACTGATGTCGGATAAAAACCGAGTACGGTTACTCTTTTATAAATGACTCAAGAAAGAAAAAAAGTGAGATGGAAGAGGGAATCGTAAACTCTTTAAGAGGTGAAAGTCTACGGAGAGAGTCTTTTATAACCAAAAGGAAACTAACTAACCTAACATTCCTGGTTCGGGATGGTCGTGTGTCTGGGTCTCCCCAACGTCTCCCTGAAGGACGAGAAAACCAAACTCTACTCGTTCTCCAAGCGTCCTGAATAGACACACCCTTGGTGTCCGGGGAACACGAAGGGTCTCTTCGTCTCTAAAGAGGTTTCTCAGTCGAAGTGATTCCTAATCTAAATAATGTTTTACGACGAGGAGAGTGGAGGTATGCATCAACGACAGACGACAAGGGACCTAAACGTGACGTCAGTGAAGGGTCCAAAAATCGTGAATTTGTAAAAAAGAAAAAATTTGGTAAAAAATAAAAAATTTCTCAAGAGAAATAAAAAAACCGGCGTGGTACTCTGTGTACCTAGAATTAAGGGGTTGGTCTCTATCTTGGACACGAAGGGTCCACCGCGTCACCATTTCTTAGGTGGACGGTTACGTCCTCTGTGTCCTCTGGGCCTAAGATAGGGACTCAGCCCTTCTAGGGGACCTCCTCCTTGACCGTTGGACGACGTCATAAGAACGGACCTGTTAGGGTACCTGTTTCCTCGGACCACCGATGTCAGGTGCTCCAACGTTTCTCAGTCTGTGCTGACTCGAATGTTCGTGGGTACGAAACTTCCCATCTCAGAATGGGTGAACTAGAACCCCCTTCAGGACCGTGAACCTTTCAAAACTCTTACCGACACGAAGCACTGGGTCGAACATTCGGTGTCTACGTTCTTAAGTTCCCCTCAGACGACCTCCGTTTTGGGGACCGAGATATTACTCCGTTTAGATTTGAACTTAGGGTCGAGAACGACTTCAATTGTTTCGGACTCGGAGTCAAAGAGTCGATGTCTTCCCCCTATCATTCTGACTGAAGCACATCTCAACACTCGAGACCTTTACCATTTATAGCCGACGAAGGATCTCACGGACCATACTTCACACGAAAGTCGGTTGTCTTTGTTACTAATCATTACCGTAAAAACCGAGGGTTTAGTGACATTACTAAATACATAATATGGAGTAGACAGAGGTCTTATAAATTCTTGATGGTTCAAGTAACTCAAGTCAAGTCAAGTCAAGTCAGCGAGTCAGTACAGGCTGAGAAACGCTGGGGTACTTAGCGTCGTGCGGTCCGGAGGACGGGTAGTGGTAGAGGGTCTCAAGTGAGTCTGAGTGCAGGAAACTCAGGCACTACGGTAGGTCGGCACATTTATTCCAACAACTGCTCAAAAAGGTTTGGTCAGAACTAGGAAATTTAACTGAAACAAGTAGATCTAGAAACTACCGAGTCTGTCATTTCTTAGACGAGTGTGTACCCGTTGCACCTAAGTTAGGGACCCGGACCGTCTAGGGGACCTCTTCCGTTACCGATGGGTGGGGTCATAAGAACGGACTTCTTAAGGAACCTGTCTCCACGGACCGCCCGATGTCAGGTACCCCAACGTTTTCTCAACCTGTGCTGAGTCGTTGATTGTGAAAGGGAAAGTAGATCCAGACGGGTGACCGTAATTCTGACCCAGACAGAGCAAGTGGCTGCCCAGGGGTCGGCGATCCTGTCACAGATCGACATGAGCCATTTACAAAGAACTTACTTACTTGGAGTAGAATGGAAGAGGGTGAGTGAAAGTCTCCGGCGTTCTTCTCTTTATAGGACACCCTGGTACCGACAACCGCGACAAGCAAAAACAACAGACGCCGAGTCCATACCCAAAGAGGGACAGGAATGATAGGGTACCAGAGGAGACAGGGTATTTTTGTGTACAAAATAGGTGTTCCATTTATACGGTTTTTATATAACCAGACCCTAAGTTCAATTAGCGACGGACTTCGGAAGGAGAATTACCCAAAACTAAAGCAAAAGCAAGGTCGTTTGGTTTATCCTTATCTCTGTCTTGACTATGCAATAGTTTAGTATTAGTATTTCACTAATGTGACTCGTTAATTTAACCGACCGATGTGAAGTCTCAAGTCAATTTCGAAAGAGACTTCTGGACTGGATTTTTCCCCGTAAACCTTGTCTTTCACCTCGTGGCTAGACGGACTCTATTTAAGTGCAAGGTCTTTCTCTCTCTCCGGAATACGGAACTCTCTTCGAGACGTCTCTAAACCCCCTCTTACCTTGGAACCTGGATTCGGAGTGCCATGTTAGTGGACTACGGCCTTCCACCGTTCAAGTCTCTTGCCATGAATATGAGTGTAATCTTGTGTACGGAAGGGACCACCGAGTCGCCATTTCTTAGACGGATATTAAGTCCTCTGGGTCCAAGTCAGGGACCCACCCCTTCTAGGAGACCTCCTCTTTTACTGTTGAGTGAGGTCATAAGAATGGACCCTTTAGGGTACTCGTCTCCTTGGACCACCCGATCAGATACCCTAGCGTTTCTTAATCTGTGAAGTTCGGACGTGCGTGTTTCGAAGCACTTGTAAAGATAATATTAAAGTAACAACCAATATTCGGTAAAAAGATGTCTCATCGGTCTTTCAGACCTTCGTATCCTCTTGTAGACATTATTTACCGAATGACTATAATACACTATTACGTGGTATGCCAATCACTGTAATGTACTATATAAGTCACACAACGGGACGCAATCGTTACGTATTAAGTCTCGCGACCGCTTTTTAACGTAACTTATGCCACGCGGCTACGCCGTAAAGCGAGACACGGCGGATATGTCAGTAGACACTGTGCAACGGAGTGTACTAGACGGAGACTAAGAGAGGGGTTTCGTTTTGTTTGGTTTTTTCCTTTTTGTGTACGACAATCGTACGGTGTCTTTTTTAGTTCTTCTTTTTAGGTAGACATATTTTTGAATAGATACAAAAGTCCAAAATATCAGTTTGTTTCTAACTTGGAACTCGGAAAATAGATTAATAGAAAGAGAGGGTCGAAATACCAAAGAACTTTTTTATAATAAGGAGGTTCAGTGACTATTTTCAGATCGGAACCTCTTCGGGTGTCTTGTACTAATCTCTGTTTAGGGGAGTCCAACTAAAACTTGGAGAGTCGTTTTGAGGATGTTCGTTAGGGTCATTGAACTCCCAGGGGTCACACGGACCGTGACCCGTCCGAGACCTTTATCTTTGAGGAGGTCCTCCGTCGTCCGGCACCCATCCGTCTATTCCTTCGACAGGCAACATCGGGTCCCCTACTCGTGACACTATCGTCTCGCGAGTCTCCCGAACCGTTCGTGCCTATTCCCTGACTCAGGTAAGCCCGACGAAATCGTTTTGTGGCACCTGACTCACCGAATCTTTACCGTTTTAAAATAACGAGTACCAAGTCCTCGGACCTTCAGTCTTATCCCATGGTTGTATCAGTCCACTCCCGGGACACGGGTTTGTGTCCGAAGAGGGACATAGGAGTGTACTGTAGGAGTGTGCCGTCTACTCCGAACCCTCGAGTCACCCCACAGGAAATGTTCTCGTGACTATGGTAAATACCCCGAAGGGATGACGAGTCCCTATTCTTGGGTGGACGGTTTCGTCCTCTGGGTCCAAGCTAGCGATCCAGTCCATCTAGGGGACCTCCTCCTTTACCGTTGGGTGAGGTCACAAGAACGGACCCTTTAGGGTTCCTGTCTCCTCGGACCTCCCGACGTCAAGTACCTCCAGAGTTTTCTCAGTCTGTACTGACTCTTTGATTTACTTTGTTGTTTAGGGTAAATACTCTGGAGGTGGGAGTCCTGGATTCGTGGAGGGGTTTAGGGATGGAAGATGGAGGTAGTGTAACCCATGATTCTAAGGTTGTACCCTTAGCCTAACACATCGCCCCGAAGATTTAGTACGACTCGTCTTCTCTGTAAAAGGGTCTGCTCGACGGTAAACTCGACTCAAAACTTCCTGTTTGTCGGTCTGTTTCTCTTCCAATTAGGCGTACTCCCTCGTGGCACACTGTTTCCGAACCTCCGGACTCTATTATGTGGTCCGAGTTCTTACCGGTTTCGGGTCAGTGTCCCGAGAGACTCTCAGCCAGTGGTATGTCGGACACAACAATCCTTGATTTATCTATGTCTCGACCCCACCAAAAAAAAACAAACAAAACGAAAAAAACGAAGTTCTATGTGTCATTGACCTCGGGAAAGACCGGACACGGGAATCCATCGTACATCCCCTCACAAGCACGAATCAACGAGTCGGTGAGGACTGAGAACGCTGAGGTACCTAACATCGGGTGGTCCGAGGAGACAGGTACCCCAAGAGATCCGCTCTTATGACCTCACACAACGGTACGGGAGGAGGTCCCTTAGAAGGACTGGGTCCCTAGCTTGGGCCCAGAGGACGTGATGTCCGGTCAAGACATGGGTCACTCGGTAGTCCCTTCGAGTATATTCCCTCTCCCGTTCGGTTATCAGACCGAATAAAAAGAGGTTGGGCACGATCAAAAGTTATGGGTAGGAAAAATTTCCCTAATTTTTGGAAGAAATTTGATATAGAATCAATTGTGAAACGGTCCGAATAACCAGTGTATCACCCTTGACATAGAGGGGGAGGACGGACTCATGTAACCCTACAAACGACCGTCATTAGAAAACGTTTGCAGGGTCAAAGGTAATCAAAAAAGTTCCTAGTTCATGTAACAGAGACGACAGGACAAACAACCAAACACGTCCCCGGACTTTACCCTCGGACATCCCGGACCTCTAAACCTGAATTTTATCAATTCTCCTGTGTGGTGAGTGCCGTACGGTGTAGGGGACGGACGTACGGACCCCGAGAAGATTCCTACGGAGAAATAAAAAATTTTATGAAACCGGTACGGTGTACCATACGGTCTAGAATCAAGGGGCCGGTCCCTAGCTTGGATACGGGATACGTAACTTTCGTGTCTCAGAATTGGTGACCTGACGGTCCCTTCAAGATATTCCTGTGAAGAAATGGAGAAGGATCAATTCTGGTGACCGAAGATAACTTTCCGATCTGTCACTTGTCCCTCAACCCAGTAGAATTGAAGGAAGAGACAATTGTACGACAACACTAGGTTCGTTTCTTGGAGTAGGGAAAAAATTAGTATCGATTTTTATTACAGGGAAAATTTAAAAAGAAAAGTTTAAAGAAAGCGGTTGAAATCGAAAAAAAAAAAAAAGGGGGCGTTCGAAGTAAAGTCCGGATTCGCGACAAGAGTGTCTTTACATAGTGAGAAGAGTTAAGCAGGAACCACGACACGGCAAGGAAGATAGAGACAGACACAGGAAAAGATTTGGTTTGTACAGTACTCTTTGTGTTATCGACGAAATCGAGGCAGGGAGAACGGCAGAGAGACCCTAATCAGTGCTAAGCCAAGGAGAACGTCGAGAGTGAAAGGGAGGTTCAAGGAGTGCAAGGTCTCAGTGTTCGGTATCCGAGGACGGATAGAAAAAAGAGGAACTAAAATAATCTCAACTAAAATGTTGTAACACAATTAAAGACGGAGTGTCGATTCACTAAGGCACTAGATGTATGGAAAAGAGATGCAAATTTTCTTAAGCTCCCTCCCCTGTATACATATGGATTCCGACTAAGTGCAACTACATACCGTCTTTGGTTATGTTGTAGCATTTCATTAATAGGAGGTTAATTTTTATTTTAATTTAAAATTTTTTACGTTAAAGGAGTTTAGATCGGGAAGCGAAATAGTAGTCAAGGAACCGAAATACAGTACTCGGCAGAGTCACGGACCTACTGACTTCGGGCAGTAGTGACGAGAGAGCGCGGAGACAAGTCAAAATACTTTCGTTTTCACAATCAGCGAGTCAGCACAGGTCGAGAAACGATGGGGTACCTGACATCGGGTGGTCCGAGGAGACAGGTGCCCCTAAGAGGCCCGTTCTTATGTCCTCACCCAACGATACGGGAGGAGGTCCCCTAGAAGGGTTGGGTCCCCAGCTTGAGCCCAGAGGACGTAACGTCCGTCCATGAAATGGCAGAAATGGTATGAAATGGGTAACATCGCGTTACATTATTTCTGGGTAGTGTAGGGTGCAAGACGACAGGCAGACACTACGTGCGTCGTCGGGAGAGTGGGGACGGAACGGACAGTGCGAGTGTGTTTTATGTGGCCTGAAAGGCCACCCTAAAGGTATGGAGACGTCTGTACGGCGAAGGACAGGGACAGGTCGCCCGGGGAAAGGGCACTTGTCCTATATGGCATCCGGTTGGAATTCAAGGGAAAGTGGTTCAGGGCCCCTGTAATTCCTCCAGTAAGCGGGAGAGACTCAAGCATATTAATCAATAAGTATAAAACATTTATAAAAAAACCGATGCGTCCGAGAAGTAACGCGCGTGTCCGAAGAGATCGACACCCGCTCTCCTGAGTCATCAAAACGCCCGAATCAACGGGGCTTCGTATACCCGAGGATCAAGGGACTGGTTCATAGGTGGGGTTCACGGGATGTAATCTTCCGTTTAAGAATTGGTGACCTGGTGGTCCCTTCAGGGATCTAAAAATATGTCTCTCCTTTTTACACTAGACTAAGAGAATAAAAGTACTGGAATGAGACAATTGGGTGAAAAGACTGACTACCAACCCGTTTCCCGAGAAAAATCCTTATCACAGTGTATCTTTTGTTTGAATACCGATGGTTTCCCCCCTACCCCCCTCCCCCTTCTCTATTTAATTCTTAATCCCTAATTGTCTATAATGATATGTATTTTCTATTTGTTGTTTCTGGGTGACATATCGTACCCTTTGATATAAGTCGTAGAAATATTATTGTATATCATCTTTTCTTAGACTTTTTAACATATATATATACAAACATAGGGACTTAGTGAAACGATATACCGTCGGGTGAGGTCATAAGAGCGAACGGATCTCTTAGGGTACCTGTCTCCTCGGACCACCCGCTGTCAGGTATCCCAGCGGTCCTCAGTCTGTCCTGACTTCACTGAATGTATGTGTGTGTACACAAACATAGTTACTTAGTGAAACGACATGTGGACTTTGCAACATTTAGTTGACATGAAGTTAAATTTTTCAGTGTCTTTATGACAGTCACATGGTCCCATTTAGTTATGAGTCCAGTCCGTGCAGTATTCGTAACGGACAAAATAGACAAAAGGATCATAGAAGACCCTTTCTTACTTCTGACCATTTTTACAACTGTGAATTCATTTACGAGCGAACGACCAGTGGGAATGAGGTAAAATACACCCTTTTGTTCAATTGTTTGGAGGTCCTCCACAGTCCTGGGGAGTAGTGCCCCTCACTGTACAGTGTCGTGTGAGAACTGGGGAAGGAGGAGTCGAAGAAGGGACACCGGAGGGAGTAAGAGGTGTGTACGGAAAGCACGGCGGCCGCGACCCGCGACTGTTCTCGGCCTACTACTCTTCCTGCCCTCTCCTGGGCCCCCTCAGTCCTCCGGTGTGTCGCGTCCGTGAGTCTGGGGACCTCGGGTCCCCTACGGGTGAGGAGTGGTCCCTCCGGGGGCCCCAGGGCAGGTCGGGCCTAGGTACCAACATTGGTCAGTCTCCTACAATAGATTGTGTGGAGTGAAGTCTCCTTCCTTTACAGGTGAAAGGTCCTAACGTTTTCTAGAGAGGCCGTTCTGTGAAGAAACTTTTGACTGGTTGACCGACATTTTCCTATTCTCCGAAGGCTCCTCTCCAATCAAACCCCGCGACGGTCTACACCCAAGTCTCGGACCCAAGCGATCCATAGGAGACTTTTGGGAACCTGGTCAAGGAGTGAGAGAGACATAACTAAAGGAATACCTAATTTGTCCCCATCCTTCTCGGAACGACCTCCAACAGGTCCGCGACTTGCCGAGGCCCCTACATGCACGACCGGGTGTCGTACGAACTTTGGACGTCGGAGTCGGTGACGGTGAAGACAGGGGTAGTGGGAGTACCCTTCATCACCATGGTACCTACCCTGAATGCACGGTCCCCCCGAATGAGAGGGTAGCGGGGGATGGAGGTAGGAGGGTCCGACACGGAGACGAACCGTCTGTGTCGGTGAGTGTCACCAGACTTGGAAGGTCTCTCGACATCTGGAGTGGAGAAGTGAGGTTCCTCCTCCCCTGTGACAGAGCCACTATTGTGAGGGTCACACACTCTGAACACAAGGGTGTTCTTTCGTAGTCTCGGAAAGTCTGTCTGGGTCCGTCCTTTTTCCTTGGTGGGTGTCCGTCCGGCTTTACTCACGTATCCCCAAACATGAAACTTCAACTTATAGTCTTCATTGGCCACTCAAAGTAGGGAAACGAACACACATACGAGTGAGCGAATCAGCACAGACTGAGAAACGTTAGGGCACCTGATATCGGACGGTCCGAGGTGGTAGGTACCCCTAAAGGTCCGTCCTTATGACCTCACCCAACGGCAAAGGAGGAGGTCCCCTAGAAGGACTGGGACCCAAAAATAAAAGAATTTCGTTGGCTTTATGTGGTGACAAAACAATAATTTTATTTTTTTCAAAGGTAACATTCTATGTTTTCGAGTCCCATTGTCGCACAAGATTACTCTGTGCCTTAACAGGTGTCTCCGGTAGAGTCCGGGCACAGAATGAACCAGTCCGAATCAAACCTTTGATCGGAATGAAAACAATTATAATATATGGAAGGTAGTCTTTAGATATTGGACAGAGAATCAGTGTAGGGAGAAGACTCAGGGACGTCTACTAATAAAGTTTGTCCGGTCTTTGAAAAGAACAAGTCCAGAACTGGGCTTTAAAAAGGACCCCGGAAAAATTGACCCAACGTAAACAGAAACAAACTAAAGGATCTGGGAATCTAACTGTAACTTCAGGGTTCTGGAAGTTGTGGGAAGAGAATCTCTGAGCCGACAAAATAAGAGAGGGTAAAAATAATCTTTTTTTTTTAATAGAAGGTAAAGACGTCCGACCCCCAGGAGAAAGGTCTATTCGTCGAGTAGGGCTGAGAGTCAGGGGACAAAAGTTTTGGGACGGAGAAATCCCTTGACAGACTATCGAAGACAGAAATAGAACTCTGAGTCTCTGTTCGCACTGGGCCTTACAGACAGACTCCGCCGTCTCTACGACAGTATGGCTATGTGGCTCGCGATAGACGAGGTCTGTGAACGACAGACGCCCACGAAGGGACCTGGTAACTGCCTCAGGTATGCGGCAAACACGGGTGTCAAGAACGGGGACCCAAAGGGCGAGGGAAAACAGAGCCCGAGAAAGTTCTCGGAGCACCTCCTCCCAAGGCTCGGTGGGGGCCTCGAGACACCCCTCACACGACGGCACCCAGTCATTGCAGACTGGACTTGTGTCGTCACTGCCGTCCCACTAGTCGGGACTGCAGACAAAATGTCCCAAGTGACCTGTTGGTAGAAGTCGTCAAAATGTCATCAAAGATCACATGTTCAAGGTGTGTAGAAAACGATTCAAATACAGATTTGTAGTTGTAAATACAAAAACTGCGTCAACATGTACCTCAACAAACGAACGAACGAAAGAGACCGACGCAGAATCAACGCAGTAAGCCCTGGAAAGTAACACGGCACACCCGAGCCGTCAACACCACGTGTCCGAATCGACGGGCACAAGGGGGTGGTCCCTAGTTTGGGCACAGGGGACGTGACGTTCCGTCTAAGAGGTGGTAACCTGGTGGTCCCTTCCGGGACAGAAGTCGTGGAAAAATGGGGAAAAGTCAGAAAATAAAAAATATATGCATCCTAGAAAGGTATTCGTAATGACAGAAGTCGTAAAAACTGACAGGAGAACTTGATTTTCAAAGTGGACCTGGACCCTTTTACTCCAGAAAAAGGAGCGTCCGATCGACTGGTCTGTCAACCCATCAAGTCAGCCATGAAGGTACAAAGAACCCTGGGACACCACAGCAAGTGGAGAGGCCCCGGGACCGCACAGGAACCTACACCCGTCCTTCGTCGTTCGATTCTCGTCTCAGACAGGAGAGGGGAGTGACTCGAAAGTCGGTCCAGAGACCTCGGTGGTAAAATGGGAGTAGCACGAATGCTGAGAGTCTTCCTTTGAATGTGTGGTCGGTCGGGGCGAAGGAAGGGAGTCTGATTAAGAGAGAGTAGACAGGGAGTAAAGTCAAAGTAAAGAGAGAGAGAGAGAGAGACCGACTTGGACTATGAGTGAAGGATTAATCTCTAATACGCGTAAAAGCACCAAGAACTTCGGACCCAAAAGAACTTTGACTACTCAAATATAGGGGGTAGTTTCCCTTTGGAGGTCCCATTATCCTAATTGGTCACTGAATAAAGGAAGGATTAAAAGATATAAAAGGTTAAAACAGTTACTCGTAGATAATGAACATATTAGTCTTTTTTTATTCACATAAACCCCTTGTTTTACAGATCTGAGAACCAAAATCGGAAAAGAAAGACAAAAAAAAAAAAAAAAATTCGTCATCTGGAGAAACAAGTTTAGAATTTCCCTTTGTTTACTTTCTTTTCGAGAAGAGTGACTCCGTCCTAGAAGTCACTCTAGGACACAATACACACACACACACGCATACACAAATACAGAGACACACACAAATACAGACACAGACACACATAAACGTGTACAGACATACACACAAACACATATACACGAACACACACAGAGACACACACACGAACAGATACACACAAATACACAGACACATAAACGTATATACACAAAAACACAGAGACACCCAAACACACACACAGAGACACACAGACATACACAGACGGACGAAACACACACACTCACACGCACAGACTGACACACGTACAGACACACACACACACAAATCCCCTATGGAGGACACAACGACCTATAAGACTAAAAAAAAGTAGGGGTCTCCCCTTACGTGTAGACCTGGGAGAAACGGGTAGTGTACCCCTTAATACAGACCGGGTCGCGACCGGAGACACTAATGTCTCAATTACGGAAAGGGTGTCTCGGACGTGGTAGTCAGCACTCATCGACGCGACAAAGACCTGTCCTTGCAAGGGAAACAGGCCGTCAATTGTCTGACATGAGAAGAGGACAGAGGACGTCCGTGAGACGGACGACCCCACCTTACCTCATCTCTATTACATAGTGCCCGTCCTGGCAAAAGAGTCCTGTGGGATAAGTCTTGTCTATCCTTCTCACTCAGGGACTCTACAAGAACCGACCCGAACTTCAGAGGACAGGAGGGTCGGAGCAAAGTCCCCCAGGTCGTCAGAGGGAAATACCTATACGGAGAGACAAAGACCTTCCCGGTTAAGGGGAAGGGAGCGACCCTGACCACCAAGACAATTCCTACCACACCTGCTCGTTTGCCGGGTTCAGGGTGCACACGGTCGAGGTCCGGGTCGGAGGCACCCAACTTTTGTACCGAGACGGTAGATGATTGAGACCGGACCAGTCTCGATGAGTGCAGATATGGGCGAGATTCGGAGTCAAGAGGGTGACAATTTTCACTACTAAGACTTTTGAGGATCCTAGGAGTACTTTTACTTAGGACCCCTAATAATTTACTCTGGCACACACGTGGCACAAATCAACTCAGGACCACCACCAAAATGTTTACGAAACAACAAGGACAGTAAAACGACTACGGGAAGCAGCACGACACAGCGGCAGAGAGTTGTGAGGACCGTTCCAAGTTTGGTTCAAAGACTTACAATTGCTCCTTTCTTTCGATTGCGACACTGAGACCACTTCCACTCTTCTAAACATCACCCCCTCGTGTTGAGACACTATAACCCCTTCAGTCCTCGGGGACGAGGATGGACCTGTCCATCTCGAGTGCCAAGCGGTCGGTCTCCAGTCACCACAGTAGAGACGTCCCCGTCGATCTCGATCTCGGAGAACAGAGGAAGGTCTTTCTTGAGAAACTTCTGGTCGGGTACCCCACTCGGACGTCCTAGATAAGTATGTTGATAAAACTGATGACAAAGAACTCGTGAATGATATTACGGTCCGGGAGGTAAATACCAAAGAAAAGAATAGTGGGTCACGGATGTTTCTTCGAAACCATGAGTAAAGAGGCTTAGTGTTTTGTCCAGGCATCTCCTTTAGTCGGTCGTAGGGTATCGATTTTTCTCTCGATTAAGGGCTTGGATTTGAGGTTTGGGTAGACGAAAGTAGTGGGATGCAGGAAAAGAGAATGGTAAAGGGGGTTTACTGGTACCTCCTTCAAAAGGTGGTTGAAGTCCGTAAATCGTATACTGGTCCATAACTTTTTTTGAGGACAACTTTGTAGAGAATGAAAGGGACGGTCTTTTCGACGTGTCACGTCTCAAGGTAAACCTGTCTGACAGACCCAAACGAGGGTCCACCCATTTCGGGGCTGGGTCGGTACCCGACAAAGAACTGACCCGGTGGTCCGAAGAGACAGTGGAACGAGAAAGGACCTGTCAACGAAGTCCTATCTAAACTTAAGCGGTACAAACGTCCAACTGGTGCATTTGTGACCGGAAAGGACCTCTGACGGACTTGATAGAACTTTAACACTATGGGTCTCCCACAGTGTCGGGGTTCTGACCTTTCACCCTACAAACTCCTCGACTCGGCGGGGCCTCTTGGGGAAGACAAAGTGGTGTTTCCTTTCGAACTCCTGCACGCAGACGAGACCTTGAGGACGGAGTCCTAGACTCTACTTGTCAGACCTTTTTCTACAGAGTAGTGGGTAACCGAGGGAGTTCCACTAGAAGTGTGGAGAGAACAGATACGAAGGAAGAAGGGGTACGGGGAACCCAGGAGACCCAAAGAAATACCCAAGGAAGAGTCTTCTTACGAAGATGACAGACGGTAAACTGAGATCTCTCGCTCGTGGGGTAAGAAGCGATTAGACTAGGGAAGATTATAACAGGAGGGCGGGAGTGGACAGGGTCCGAAGGGAAAGAAAGGGGAGAAGAGGTAGAGACCTCTTCGGTGACCCTTTACCGTAGAACGGAAACTGGAAGAAACACGACTAAGAAAGTTTCTTTCTCGGTGGAGTGCTACAGAACAGAAGATTGTAAAGACGAACAGAAAACACCCTGGGTATGAAAAGGATGGCCACGAAATGAAAAGATTTAAAAAATTTACTTTTTCTTATTTTCAACACACTAAAGACTTCGACCGAATAGGAGGATTTCTTTCAAGGGAGACCGGAGAGACCTAGGGCGAAGAGTCGTTGAAGGAACTACAGCGAACAGCAGTTGGTGAATGAAAGTTATTTGCAGTAAAAACCTTCGGGGGTAACAGACCATCCCAGGGTCACAGGACTGTCAGAGCATCCCCTGGATGAAGACAGTACGGACACACGAAGTCGGTGAACGTCAATAGACTCCAGTCTGTCAGGGGTCCTCCACTCACGAAACCAGACCGTGTCGGGGGTTGGAATTCCTTCAAATACAAGAATACTGAACTGAAGGGGAGTTCCTGATTCGAGAACCTGGTTAACTTAGAGTCCCAACGGTATACTACGACTAAGAAAACCAACCGTCTCATTAGTTAACTTCAAAAATTTACGTAAAAGGAGGTACGACAAGCGTTAAAAAGTAGAAAACCAGGAAGTTATTTAAACATGACTCCTGGATGATACAAGGACCACGACTCGAATCTGGGTCCCCAACTAGACCGTTGTGTTAGTAGGGACGACAGGATCTCGGACACCAGTTCACCCCTTCTTCCTACTCAGTCAATTTATTAATACGACTTTACACATTTTAAAGTCGGTACTTATACAAACTTCCTTTCCGTGTATCCCGAGACTTTCGTACATGGTCGTCTGGAGTCTCTATAACGTCCAAACCCAGGTCCGGTGACGTTCATTTCACTTATAGAGTTATTTCGTTCAGTGTACTCAAAAAACCAAAGGGTCACGTATATTTTCAATGTAAACGTGATATGATATCGAATTATTCTTAGGTTGTTGTAATATAGAAAATTTTTGCACATATATCCAATTAAAATTTTACATAAAAAAATAACTACTTTTTGCGATTGGTAGTAGACTCGGAAAGACGTCCGGTGTTAGAAAAGACATTGTCATTATAGTTTCTAATGACTAATGTCTAGTGGTATCGGTCACATTATTATTACTTTTTCAAACTTTACACTCTTAATAGTTTTACACTCTGTCTCCCTTCTTCACTCGTTTACGACAACCTTTTTACCGTGGGAATCTGAAGTTGGTATGACCTAACGGTGTTAAAAAAATTTTTTTCCGTTATTTTGTTTCACGCGGACACTACGTTTCCCTACCACACGAAACCCATTCACCAAGAGGTCCGCACCAGGGGCCTGGTAGTCGGAGTCGTAGTGGATCCTTGAACAATCTTTATGTGTAAGAGTCAAGGGTGGTGTCTGGGTGACCTAATCTTTGAGATCCCTACCCCAGGTCGTGGACAAAAGTCTGTGCAAGTCCTGTGACACTATGTGTTCAATCTCTTGAGAACGAGGTCTACCAGTTTCAGTCGGAGAGACTTCTTTATTGAAAACTTAATACTTTTTTTTTGATCCGTTATCCCATCCTACCCCTTTCATAAAGTCTACCTTTCTTGTCGTACAAATCTTCAGGCTAGTACTTTAGTCCCTCGAGGACTTTTGTCCTTCTACACGGTATTTCCTCCTTCTCTCACTTCTTCCACTCATACCTGTTCTGCGGGCCTCGGTCTTTTACGAGCAGTACTTCCGAAACGTTTCCTAACCCGTTATCTCTCGAAGACCTTGCGATCCTTGGGTTCCTACGACACTAGAGTGAATGACCCGTTACGTTTCGAAGACCATACGATCCTTGAGTTCCTACCGTAATAGAGTGAATAAAAATAGTCCTTATTAAGATCGATGTCATACCTCTTTCTTGACTTCTCCTCGTTTGGTCGACCTCTAACAGAGTCGTTAGTCCCCTTTCTACTGCCATTGAACCTGATCCCGCCAAAGACCTTCCTACTTACTTTCTGTGTCTTAGTGTTCTAACAATCCATTACGGGTGTCCAGAGTCAGTAGTTGATCTGTACAGGTTCTTACTGGGACCACGAAACCCAAATGCACGTTCTACCTCCCCCTCCTACGGTTCGAACCGTCACCCTTCTCTGGCACTCCGTAAGGAGAACTCAAGCTACTCGGAAACTCGGTAGACACGTCCATAGTTAATCTGCCACCTTCCGCACCCAGACCTCGAGGATCCTCTCCAGTCCCGACTGTCGTGTAGAACCACTCAGTAACTTTCGATTCACCGGTAACTACTCTAGTGGACCCTCTTCCTTACATTACTTCTCTCCTTTCGGTCTTGTGTATCACCCCTTGAAGTCGTAAGAACAACTGACCCGTCCTTCTCAGTCCTACTGGGGGTATGTGGTCCAAATCACATTTCTCATCTCTCTTCCTTCTTCGGACCTATGGACCTCTTAGCACAGTGTCTTCGGCTCCCTCTCGAGGGGCGTCCCTCGCGAACGTTGCCACTTCTCCCCATATGCCGGTCTCCGCCGACTTCCTACGAACACCTAATCCACTGAACCTTCCGGTAAACACCAAAGTCGTTCTCGATAAAGTTACCTCAACTTCTCTCGTCTTCGATCTCACGTCACCTTACTCTTTAGCTTCCATTCCTTTACCTATTTCACTCCTGATATCTGTCGAAAAACCTTTACCAACACTTCTCCTCCCATAGACACCTACCCTCTACATCTCAGTTCTTCTAACAGGACCAAACAAACTAAAAACTCAACGGTCACGAAGAGCGTATAATTTGGGATTCCTGAAGTAACTTTCCCTTATCAACTTATTTTCTCTACCTCGGCCGACTCCAATTGTTCTTGGTCCTAGGATTTGTCTACCCTCTCGTGCCTCCGAGAACCTAAGACCTCAAGGACGAGACCGGACCTAAAAAGACTTGGAGACACCGGAAGGGTCCCGGCCTACGGGACTGGAGGTTACGGACGGAGGGGAGGGCAAGAACCGTAAGAGGAGGACGACTGAGCGGACGGGTGTCGGGGAAAGGACGTCGGGCGAGTTGACAAAACAGACGAAACAAGTGGGTGACAATTCAATAATTGAACAATCCCAGATCTGAGGGGTGAAGGAAAGGGTGAACCTTGGGTGAGAACCGAGGGAAGGGCAAGTGGCGGAGCCTTTCAGTCGTGACCCCTTCGGACCTAACGAGTCGCCCAATAATGACCGCACGTGTGTCTTCATGTCAATTATATTAACCATATTCTACCATTTCGGAAAAATTTCTGGAACTACGTTGACTTTTTTGCAGTATTTTATGTTGGTGGAGAGGTAATAGAATTGTCACCTCCGTTTACGACTTGAATTTCATCTGAAATAAGTTTCATTAAAGAGGTTCTCCGAAGCTAAAATTTCCCAGTGGACATTTGTATAATTTCTGGTAGTCTAAAATGTACAATTAAGTACCTAAGTTATTCCCAGTTCTTACTGGAAAGGAATCAAAAATTTCGTCTGTGTCTCTATCCATTCAAAATTATATTCACAACGATGAGACTCCATTCGTTTGAAACAGATTCTAAGAATTCTCTTTAAACGTCGTCAAGGAATTTTTCTTAACTCACCAAAATAGTAATGGGTCGTGAAAGCTTTAGTACCTTATTGAATTTACCCTAGACTACCTGATTCTGTGTCTGACGAAGGATCAGTGACTGGATGTATATATGACGACTATTGCTAAACAACAGATTCTTATTTAGAGTGTCTCTTTGTTGTAAAACCTCGTAGACAATACTCGTAGAAAATGAATGCAGTAGTATAAGTAAGGAACGTTAAGAAACCTCATGTATAATAGATGTCAAAATATTTAATCTCTTTAGTCCCGAGTTTTGATAAAACACTTAAGGTTTCTAAGTATGAGACCGTCTACCATTTATCGGGAACTCGAGGCCAGAAGTACCCGTATGGATCTCTTCGGTGTTCGTAGTGACATCATTATCATTGATCATTAAGGTTATCGAGGGTACGTGGTTTTGGAACTATACACTCCTCGGAGTAGATATAGTATACAAATTAGGGATATAATTACGTCGTTCGTTGTACCAGGAGTAAAGTGTCGTCTCCTCTGCTCGTACATCTCCAATTTAATAAGTACGTGTACCGACCAGTCACTTCTCGTCTCTCAGTTAGAGTCAAGGGAGGTTGGGATTGTGAGAGAAGATTTCAATTCGGGTAAACAGGTTTAATCCCTATAAAAGGCTAGGGTTCTTGTTTCGGACTCCGTACCGCCTACATTTATAAAAAAGGGATTACACGAACTTATATGTCGACGGAGGATCCTGAGGATACACTTCGGTCTTGTGTCTTACAAATAAATTAAAAATAAGGAACAATCGAAACGATCTCCTTCTGCCTTTGTAGGCATAAGGTCGTTCGAATATGTAAACCCACTCATGAAGGAGTAGGTAGATCGTTGAAGAGGACAGTTTTCAGTGGGGTTTTAGTCTTATTCGGTTCTTTTGGAGACTCGTGTCGGTCCCAATTTATAGTACTGAACAACTTAATTGAGGAAATAGATCTTTTCTCAGGTTGGAAGTGTATGTTGGCTAACTGAGATCAATGTGTGCATCAAGGTTGTCAGAAACAAAAGCTGAATCAGACGTCGGGTATTATTATCTTCTCCCGGGTGACGTCTGACCACATCATTGTGGTCTCTACACTGGTACGTGTTCTTAGGAACTCGGGTTTATTGGTGACTCTTCGCATTTTCTCTCGGGTCCTACATATCAACGGACCTCCACAAACCCCTAGTCTAGGTTGTGACGTAGGCGACATTGCCATAATGTCGTCTTGGAATAGTCGATCGTGAAACATATACCAGTGTGACTTGTAAGTACTTTTGGATTATAATTTAGTGCAACCCACATATAGGTCAAATCCTTTCAGTACTACTACATGTGTCACTAAAAAAAAAAAAAAAAAAATCAAACACTTTTTGGTATTTGATTTCAGGGTATGCCCCTGAAGGGACCGTCAGGTCACCAATTCTGATACGGAAGGTAACGTCCCCGGCACCCAAGCTAGGGATAACCCGTCGTTTCTAGGGTACACGGAGCACCGGTTTTTTGGTTTTGTATTTTGCCTTTGTTATGAAATTGTCTAAGTTATTTCTGAAATTTTTATCAGGTGTAGTTTTTGTTTTTTAGCATTTTTTTTATTTTTGTTGGGTTGTGGGTCGAAGTAAGCATGAATTAGATGGGAAGTTTAGATCGACAGGTTCTTCCTCGGGGACACTTAACAGAAACCTAGGGGTTTGTGTCACGGGCCGGGTACCATTTACGAGTGATTTCAATCTACTATTTTAGTTTGTGCAACAAAAAACTCCCGAGACTCAGCGGAGAAAGTGAGACCAATGAATCCTACGTCGTAAGGACCTTCTGAAATACTTCCTCTCTGCCCCATTGGGGGACTTTACTGGAGACGAACAAGACACAAATGTCTACTAGTGTACCATGGGTCTACGAGGAGTTTTTTTTTTTTTTTAGTAAGGCATGTACAAGTAACGTCAATAGTAGCACTAACAGAAGTGGTGCTACTTGGGTATAACATATAACATGTAGACCCTTTCTACACTTTTTCTTCAACCTGGAAGGAGAGGACCCTGTGTAAAGTTGGGAAAGTTGGTTTGGTCTGACCCTTGATAGGTTAGTCGAGATTGGGTTTATTCCTCCCCTACCCGGGGTCCTTAACAAACAACCTGTAAGTCCGATGGGTGGGGAAGCCAAATAGTCCTTCCTCGAGCAAGGCGAATCACTCCTGTCGCGGGACTTATTTAGTCACACCGAGAACCACATAAAGTTCAACTTAAAGTCTTTCAAGGTCCGGCGGACTTCTACGTGAACATATCTTTCCAATAGTCGTCGGCCCCCCGGGTCGAGACGCACAGACGAGGGTCGTGGACCGGAAGGAAGGACAAGTTCCCGTCGAAGAAAAGGTCCAGTGTCGGGAACCCTTCTCCGTCGCAGCTACTGGACAATTTGCTCGCGGGGCGGGCGTGCGTTCGGGACGAGGGGTGAGGGGTCGTCGTAGTCTTGGAGGACCCTTGCCTCCCCCACCCCGTTTAGAGAGTCGTAGACTCCCGAACGACCGGAGGTGAGAGCCATCTTAATCGTCCTCAATAGGTATTTAGGGACGCCGTAGGTAGTCGTCTGTCTCGTTCTGACGGAAAAATTTCTTCAAGTGACTGGAGAACAATTGAATTGAGGAACAATCCTTTAGAGATTAGTCGACACACGATTGTCCGGGTCCCGGGGCCCAGTCGTTTCGCCTCGACCGCCACCCCAACCCAAAGGTCGACACACGACAGCCCACAGACTCGCTGACAAAACAAAAGGAGCAGGTCGATAGAAGGTCTAGTAAGTCTCGTAGTCTTACCCGTACACTCGGCCGGGACCCCCAAACTGTGACGGGGGAGGGCGACCTCCCACCTCCTGGTGAAGTCGAGAATCGGCCCATAGACACCCTTCGGCTGTTCAGTGGGTCTTCTCCTTTTTTGTTTGTTTGTTTCCGAGGGAGTCGAGAAGGGACTAGTGAAGTAGCACCTGCAGTCTGGTTTAACGAAAGAGTGTCCTGTAGAGCCATGTAGGCACAAGAACTCGACTTTCCTGTAAAACGAAACGTCAACCGTCCTACCCCTCGAAAGACCACAGACAGACCTAAGTGGGACCCAAAGTGATTACAGACGTACACCTGGGGGGTACTAGTGACGAAATGAAAGATACCTCTGTCAGACACGAGGTAACCCTTAACGAAAATGTTTATTTACAGAAACAAGTTGGAATACAGGGCACGTAGAAGGTCACTCTTGTCCACAGTTCTATCGAGGAGTCCCCCTACCCATCCCACCCCCCCCCCTGAATTAATACATTGCCCCTTTTCAGTCCCTTAGACACCGGAACCTTGGTCCCGATCTAAATGGGTGGGAGTTCCGGATGTGGACTTTCCTTCCGGACCCGTCAAGAACTCCTGAAACACAAAAGGTGTGTAAGCTGTTAAACGTCTCCCCGAAAAACCTAGACAGGGGACCAACCCTGAAGATTAAAACGGATTTCTCCAGTGTCTACGGGTCTAGTGGACGTCCTACTTTCTCCGAATGGTACGTTGAAATTTGTCCGTCCGGAAGCGACCAAACAAAAAAAAATTAAGGTAAAAACGAAAGAATCAATAAATAAAGTAGGGAATTATTAACCCACACAATCAGTGAATCAGTGAGAAACGCTGTGGTACCTGGCATCGGGTGGTCCGAGGAGACAAGTACCTTAAGAGGTCCGTTCTTATGACCTCACCAATTCGATCAGGGGAGAGGTCCCCTAGAAGGACTGGGTCCCTAGTTTAGTCCCAGAGGGTGTAACGTCCGTCTAAGAAATGGTAGACACGGTAGTCTTTTCGGGATTATTCACACTCTCAAAATTTTTGTTTTTACCTCCTTTGTCGGTCCTGGAAAGCAATGGTGAATTTCCCAGAAACAATATTCACCGGGAAGCCTTATCTCCCGACCCCGAAAAACAGGTGTTCTCAGGAAGTGGGGTCTGGAAAATCACTACAAGAACTTTCGAAAGAAAAGAGGGTAGGAGGCTCAAGGGGAGGAAGGAGAAACAAAGGGTGACTCCTCTCCCACAGTCCCGACAAGACTTTAATCGACGACGTCCCTGTCCGACGGTTAGAACACGGGTGGAGGTGGGGGTGGGATTCGGGGAGGTCTCGACCGTTTTCTGTAAGAGGTGGTGAACTCCCGACACGAGCCATCCACGAGACGATCGACCGGGGAAGTAATAGAGTCGAGACAGACCGGTGGGAGAAGAACCACTGATTCTAGTCACACTCTAGTCTGGGGTACCGACGGACGGTTCTTCGGCCGGCTTCCGGTCCCGGGACAACATTCCCAAGGGACCAGACATGAGGGTAAATGTGGGAGAGACTGAGGGTACCCCGGATCTGAACTAGATTCTCCGAAGGAGGAGGGGTGGAATTACGGTTGTTTTCGTGTGGGTAGTCTGGTAGCACTTTAGGTACCGGCCAAGACTCGAAACTCCAAATAGGAAATGACCTTTCTCAGAAAAGGGGCGGAGTAAACCAGAAAGGGTGTTGTTATTATTAGTTATCCCACTAATAGGGGTAAAGTTCCTTTACCTTTGACTTTAAACCGGTCTGACCCGAGATCCATTTGGGTCGACAGCGGTCCACTGTCCACACCGCCCGACTCAGCAGACGGTAGGCATTTTGAAGGACACCACCTCAATAGAGGGGCCCGATACGTTAACCGAAAGACAGTCAAAGGTCCCTTGGAGGGTCTTCAAGAACATAAACTGTTAGACGGGAGGGACCACTGAAGAATGTACTCGGGAGATGAGCACCTCTGGTCTCGATTCAATCCCAGTACCGACATGTTCCCTCTAAATATTTGTAAAAAAACGGTACTGGGTACCATCCCTGGAGGGACCACCGGGTCACTAATTCTTAGGTGGTCGAAGGTTACATCTTCTACGCCCAAACTAGGTTCCAAACCCTTGATTCTAGGGTGCACGGTGCCCCGTTGATTCGGGTACTTCGTTGATGACTCGGGAGTGTAAGATCTTAGGAACGAGGACGTCGTTCTCTTCGGGAGTATAGTTTTGATCTCTTTCGGACGAGTGACGTTACTTCTGGGTCACGTCGGTTTTATTCATTTTATCGTCTTTTTTTCTTTGTGTACCGTTGACCCATACGGTTTGTGGATGATCCCGTTAATAGTGCCTTGTTGGGAATAGGAATTGTGTATACTACGTGAGACCAAAAATAGATCAGGAAAAGAAATTCTTCGACCAACGTGGGAGAATTTTCCTGCAATATTTGGTACTTATCTAACGTTGGGTGTCACACTTTTTGTGACGAGAAGTCCTCTTTTAGTTCGGGAAGTACCCTATGTCTCTTCGTCCCGAACACTCCACTCTTTCAGTCTTGGGACTTAGGACTACTCTTGGACTGGAGAGTAGAGCCAGTGGGGGTTCGTCATGGAGGTCCTCGTGTAATTCGTCGAGAAGAAACCTCTAAATACCATGTCTAGGATGTCTCTCTCTTGACCGTGGGGGACTTAGGTGACTGTGTAACCCCGTATTTGTGGTCTAGGACGAACAGTCGTAAGTGAACGACACGTTGTGTCAATAACACCCCACCCGAACCCCCCCCCCCCTACCCCATAAAAATTTTGTTATAGGTATACTAAAATTACGACGGGTAGATGAGTAAATCGGAAACCCTTTGTTAAGTGGTCGTCTGAATCAAATTAATTTAGTTTACCCCTGAGTCTCCGTTATAAGGGTTTGGATTGTACCGTAGTTGAAACTACGTACTCTTACGGAGGGAGGAGAGTGTGACCTTCGTAGACCCTGGGAGACGTCTCGAGTCGCTGAGATTCTGACACAGAATAAAGCGAGGTCCAGGACGCGTAGAGACAGCAATTCTTCTTGTGTCTGTCCCCGCGTCTCACGAATGCTGAACTGGGAGTTTTCGAGACATTCTCCCTTCGGTAGACGTCACCTTTACGTTTCCCGAAAAAGGTCTAAGAGTGGAGGGTCCCGTAGTACTGTCTAGTTTGTGACAAAGACCCTTCCGGCACGTGTCTCACACGAGTGTCGAAGTCTCCCCTTCTTTCGTGTGTCTCTCTGTACACCCGACGTGTCCCGACCTTCTCTCAAGAGTAAGGAAGGTCTGTGTTCTTGCAGGATCGTCGGACGTCAATGAGGTGAGACCTAGTGTAAACGAAACCTCCGTTTTATAGTAAACTCACTAGAGGAAATAGTAAGTGTTGAGTAGTAGTCCAAAGTCGACGTTTAACACTTCTATCTCGTCATTCAGAGTCGAGGAAAGAAACTTTTAGTAGGTCAGGAGTCCGAAGGTAGACGGTGGACACCCAGGCGGAAGGAGGGACCCCCAGTCGTCTGAAAGAGCCGTCTCCGGTCTCTCGTTTATAAAATCAGAAACACCCGGTATGTCGGAACTCTGATGAGTCGATGTGTAAACATCGAACCTTCGTCGGTATCCATTGTGTATGTACTTACCTGTCCGAAACAAAGTTATTTTGAAATAAATTGTTCGGTCACTCAGGACGGTTCGGGACGAGAACTCACCGTCAAGAGTCTAACAGTACATGTCTACACTCTCAACCTGCTATTTCTTCCGACTCACAGTTTCTTGACTACGAAAGCTAAATACCACGACCTCTTTTGAACCCTTAAGGGACCTGACGTTCCTTTAGTTTAGTCAGTTAGGATTTCCTTTGGTTGGGACTTATAAGTAACCTTCCTGACTACGATTTCGACTTCGTCTTCGAGGGTAGTAAGCCGGTGGACTACGTTTGTCGGTTGAGTGACCTTTTCTAGGACTCCGAACCTTTCTAAATTCCGTTTTTCATCTTACCCCGTCGTCTCCTACCCTACCAATCTATCGTAGTGACCGCGTTACCTGTACTTATACTCGTTTGAAGTCCTCTATCACCTCCTGTCTCCTCGGACCTCCCGATGTCAGGTACCCCATAATTTCTCAGTCTGTGGTGAGTCGTTGACTTGTTGTTGTTTAGAGTCTAACACCATGTGTTCGGGAGTAGGGGACCTTGTGACCTAATACAACCTTCCACAACGTATAGGTGTTCGGACAACGAGTACTGTCTTCCGTCCAAGAGACTTCTTCCTTAAATCTTAAATTTATTATTTTCATTATATCCGTTAACTAGACGGAACCGTCCCGAGACTCCCGAGAGAGTCCTACTTGTCTTTCCTATAATTAAGATAGTCACGGTTCCGTACTAACCTCTCAACCTCACTATCCCACTCTGGAACTTCCGTTTCGGTTTAAATTCTACCTCGGTCCCTCAGTTCGACAAAGACTCTTCATTGACCTCTAAGAGTCGGAACTTACAAGTTTTGTCTCCGTGTCTGATACAAAGCTGTAGAGCTTTCAGGGGTTCTATCTTCGGACATGTGTCTCTGAAGATCAAATAGAGTGACACCGTCTATGTTTGAAATTTATAACGTAATCCTCTTGTTTCTCTGGACTCGTCTCGACGTATCTCGAGGCCTTCTCTCAAGGTTTACTTACCGAATTTTTTACCGAGACCCCTGAAGGGAGTAGTACCAGGTCACCAATTCTGAGGAACGAAGGTTACGTCCCCTGAGTCCAACCTATGGACCAGTCCCTTGATTCTAGGGTGTCCGACGAACTGTACCAGTTTTTTATTTAATTATTTTGTTTTGATGTTTGTAACCAACCAGCATACAAATATTGGGTAGGTAATGAAGAACTACCCTCGTTCTACCTCCAGTTGATACCCCCTCTGTTTTATACAATGATGATTCTTCTTTCAGGTCCTAAAGGGACGACCAGGTCACCATTTCTTAGACGAGGGAACAGGTCCTTCTAAGGTGTACGGAATCCCATTGATTCGGACGACCGGTTTTGATGGGGTTGATCTCTTATCGGGGACGAGAGACGTTGATCTCTTTCGGACGTACTTCTGGGGTGAGTCAATTTTTATTTAGTTATTTATTTTAGACTTTTTTTTTTTTTCTCCTTCTTTCTAGGTCTTTCTTTATTCGTAAACCTCATTAGTGGGGTTTAAACGACTTTTCGTAAGAGAAACAAAAAGAAAAAGAAAAAAAGTTAAAAATTAACCTCCTATTAACAAAGTGTTACAACACGACCGAAGACGGTGTGTTGGTGTTCTTAGTCGGCTTTCATACGTATACAGGGGAGGGACAACTTGGAGGGTGGTTGGGGGTCGGGTAGTGGGGGGGTCCGACAGTCTCTCATGCGGCGGCTCGAGGGGCGCGATACGTCGGCGAAGGGCAGGCGATAGACGAAGTGTATACCACGACACACACACACAAAGGGACGGCGGGAGAGTCAAGGAGGGTGGGAGGAGAGAGAAGGGGGTTGAGGGCGAGACAGGCGTCGGGTAAGGGATACAGACACAGAAATAAGGACGGGAAGTTTATCCAGGTAGTCATGGTGAAAGATCTACGGTATACATATGCTATAAACGAAAAGGGAAAGCGGTACTGCGTAATAATTCGTAAAGTATCAGAACGTGTGTGCAAACAACAGCGACACAATAAAGTCAGAGGGGTATTCCATCCAATCTGAGTACTGGTTGTGTATACCGAATGACACCCGGTCCAGGATAAGACCATAGATACTCATAGACGACAAACTTCGGAGTGTTTTACGGGGAACCCATTTTCGATATTAATGGGGACAGAATGGGTGGTTCACTTTTTATACCGAATTTTGAGCTATGAGGTTTTTGATTCTAGTACCGTAGACCGGGGTAGTGCAGTACTGTTTATGTACCTCTTTGTTACCTTTGTCACTGTCTAAAATAAAGAAACCCGAGGTTTTAGTGACATCTACCACTGACGTCGGTATTTTAATTTTCTGTGAACGAGGAACTTTCTTTTCGACACTGGTTGGATCTATCGTATAATTTTTCGTCTCTGTAATGAAACGGCTGTTTCCAGGTAGATCAATTCGGATACCGAAAAGGTCATCAGTCCATACCTACACTCTCAACCTGGTATTTCTTTCAACTCGTGGTTTCTTGACTACGAAAACTTGACGTCACAACCTCTTCTAAGAACTCTCAGGGAACCTGATGGTCCTCTAGTTCGGTCGGTTAGGATTTCCTTTAGTCAGGACTCATAAGTAACCTTCCTGACTGCGACTTCGACTTTGAAGTTATGAAGCCGGGGGACTACGTTTCTTGACTGAGTAATCTTTTCTGGGACTACGACCCTTTCTAACTTTCGTCCTCCTCTTCCCCTACTGTCTCCTACTCTACCGACCTACCGTAGTGACTGAGTTACCTGTACTCAAACTCGTTCGAGACCCTCAACCACTCCCTGTCCCTTCGGACCACACGACGTCAGGTTCGACAGTGGTTCTCAGCCTGTACTGACACGTTGACTTGACTTCACATGGGTACTTCTTTGTCTGGTCTTCCAAACTTTGTGAACGGTCTTCAGTGCGACGTTCATTTGTCTACTCGACCTGACGTCTGGGTTCGTCCGGCGGGACGTAGACGTGAGAAGTGGTGACGTGACTGGAGTGGGTGGTGGACTAAGACGAGGTGTCCTTACCGACTAAAACAAGACTAAAAGTTATGTTTTTTTTAAACATAACTGTTAAACAACCAGTCATTGTACAAGTACTACCTCTTCCTTTACCGTTGGGTCGCTGACTCGTATATACAAGTACTCCCCTAAGGGACCACCAAGTCACCACTTCTTAGACGGACGTCACGTCCTCTACATCCTCTACACTCAATCTAGGAACCCAGCCCTTCTAGGGGACCTCTTCCCTTCTCATTTGGTGAGGTCATAAGGACGGACCTCTTAGGGTACCTGTCTCCTCGGACTCGGATGGTCCGATGTCAGGTTCCCCAGCGTTTCTCAGTCTGTGTTGAGTCGTTGATTTGTTGTCTATACAAGTACTTTACTTACTGATTTATTCAGTCGTTTGTTATCGAAGAACCCCTCCCGTATCAAAGTCGCTCCGACCTCGACATCTTCCGTCTTGACTTTCTCGGGTCCAGGTCTTTAGTCCGGGGGCTCGAGGACCGAAGACAAATAGTGAAACAAGAGACCAAACTAAAGGAGGAAGTAGGTAAACTTCTAGAGGAGGGGAGGGTGTAGTGTCCCGACAACACCCTTCGTTTACTATACTACATACACTGTGACGAAACTTTTTTGACATCTCACGATATGTTTAATATATATATTAATATATATGTATATGCTAATATACATTAATAACAACCGTTAGTATATTATTATATTCTCATTAACGATGAGTCCTGTCCACCCCTGATATGTCTCTTTGCGACGATGCAAAAGTTTTAGGATGGAGACGACCCCGGGATAGAATCTTGTTGTACGAGGTCGTCGTTCTTACGGGTCTTCCCCTCCGCACCTTACCCAGTTGTGTTAGGTAGGTCCGACAACTTCTTTCTTGAGTTTTACATATACCATAACAGAAACGGGGACAAAGGATAATGATGACAACGAGTATCATTAAGGACCTCAAAATCCGTTCTAAGATTTGAAGAAGACGGGATACGACGACGACGACGATTCAGCGAAGTCAGCACAGGCTGAGACACACTGGGGTATCTACCGTCGGGTGGTCCGAGGGGGCAGGGACCCTAAGAGGTCCGTTCTTGTGACGTCACCCAACGGTAAAGGAAGACGTTACGTACTTTCACTTTTCGCTTTCCCTTCAGTGACTTAGCACAGGCTGAGAAGCGCTGGGGTACCTGGCGTCGGGTGGTCCGAGGAGACAGGTACCCTAAAAGGTCCGTTCTCATGACCTCTCCCCGCGGTAGCGGAAGAGACTACCGTGGACACTTCTCCAACTGAATGACGAACAAAACAAGAGTAATACGAACAATAGAAGTTTGGAGGATTATACAGTCTTACCTCTGTCCTGTGCGTTAGTCAAGGGTGTCGTGACCTTTAAGGTTTGTCTGTCTCTTACCGACCCCTACCTCCGCCCCCTCTACCTCCCTCCCCTCCTCCTTCCCTCTCTTCCTCCCTCCCTCTTTTTTCGTCCTTCCCTTCTCCCTTCCCTCCCTCCTCCTTTCCTTCCCTCCTTTCCTGAAAGGACTGTAAAATCACACAGTGAAATAGTAAATGTGTTATAGAGGTGTAGACACCACGGACCCGATCCAGCGTCCCCGAGCTTGTACTGGGGGAAGGTGTGCGAGTTAGAGGTGAGAGTCTTGGTGTAGGGCGTCCCCATACAAAGGTTCCTCCCTACCATCTTTAAACACGTCCGAAAGGACCACCGAGTTTGTCATTTTTTAGACGGACGTCATGTCCTCTGGGCCCAAGTTGGGGACCCAGCCCTTCTAGACCTCTTCCCTTACCGTTGGGTGAGGTCATAGGAACGGACCTCTTAGGGTGCCTGGCTCCTCGGACCACCCGACGTCAGGTATCCCAGTGTTTCTCAGTCTGTGCTGACTCGTTGATTGTGTGTGTTCTGGACACTTTCCCCGAATTAAAGAAGGGGACAAAAAGAAGACTGATCACAACAAACCTATTTGGTAGAAGTCTGACCTATTCGACCCCAAACCGTCCCTTGTTCACTCTCATTCTATTTCTAAGTAAAGACCACTGCTCCACACTTATCCTAACAGTCCCTCGTTCTGTGTGTGTTTTCTTCGAAAGAACCAGGGTACCTGGTCCCGTTACAAAGAACCCTTGGGTCCTTCTCGTCTCTGGCCCCACCCAACCCCCAACGGTGGGGGACGATCAGGGTACCCGAGGACTTCCGAGGTCCCATGTGTCAGTGGAACCCGTAAGAGGTACGGGAAGGAAAGTGAGTCACCGACCCGTGTAGTAGATTAAAAGGAGGACTCTTACGGTCCACCGACGGCCTTATGTTACCGTAGGTGATGCTCCCACTGTGTTTCGAGGCCCTCAACCACTACCTGTCCCTTCGGACCGTACGACGCCAGGTACCCCAGCGTTTCTCAACCTGTGCTGACTCGTTGACTTGACTTGACTACTCCCATTGGGTCTTTCATAGATGTATAATCTGTATGTAGGTGTTTTGACCGTAACAACGAGAGAAGACTTTACACTAAACCCTTTTACTTTCTTCACTCTTTCCAACTACTGTAACTAGGTACCAGACGTACACCCTTTTACACTCGAGAAACGTGTTGTCCTTTCGCGAAATAAATAAGGGACGGAAATCCCGTCCTCTACGATCAACCCACAAAGATAAAATCTCGTTTATGACGCTTATCCCTTTCCTACCGTTTCTTCGTCTTTCTGAGGGGGCACTTAATTCCCGTGAACGACAGTCTTCAGTGGTTTGGACATAAAGGTCTCGGTAGAGACGTCGAGACCCAGGGGTCTAAACCGGACCCGGCGTCGGGACTTTCCTGGCCCGAACCGAGGGTGAGGAAAGTTAGACTCACTTTGGGCGTGCCACAGAGCGGGACAAAAGATTATAGTCGCGATAATGGACTCTAGTTGTAAATAAACACAACCTTTTCCAAGGACGACGATAGGTTGGACCGCCCCGAGGGTCCCTCTGTTCCTTCCCTTTTCAGCGACTACATTATTGAGTCGAACCCAAGACAACGGGTACCATTGCCTCTGACCTCCTTCGGCCACGTACCGGACCGACGAGCCGCAATGACGTGTCCCTCCGGCCCACGTCCGGAGCCTCCTGGTCCGAACTTTTATCGGAACTTTTATCGGAACTTAGAACCCGAAAAGGGATCCTTCGAGAGGAACTGTGGCGTAGGGGTCACCTACGGTCCGACAGAGGAATACGGAACCAGAGACAGAGAGAGAGTTTCCTCGTCGTTAAAGACGAGAGATTGTTCTACTACGTAAGAGACGGGACCGAAAGCCCTTAAAGTGTCGTAACGGAGACGTGCGGGGAGGTCGGCGAGGGGGTCGTAGAGCGGGAGTCAGGACGGGACCCGACGTGGGACAGGAGGAGGACGTCCGGTCCGTCGGGAACACAAGAGAGTGGTCCCTCTCCCAAGCGAGATCCTTCTCCCCTTTATGTAGGGTAGATTATGTAGGGAGAAGGATCTACGACGGGTCACTAGAGGACGACGGATTCCTTTCACTTGCATAATCAGCGAGTCAGTTCAGGATGAGAAACACTCGGGGACCTGACACGGGTACTCTAAAGGGTCCGTTCTTATGACCTCACCCAACGGTAAGGGGAGAGGTCCCCTAGAAGGGTTGGGTCTCTAGTTTGAGACCAGAGGACGTCACGTCCGTCTAAGAAATGGTGACTCGGTGGTCCCTTCAGTCAATTTACTCCATGGATCTTAACAGTCTAAGGATCTCTGTCTTTCATCTCGCCACCAAGAGTCCCCGACCTCCCGTCCACTTTTGTCTCGTAACAAATTACCTATATCTCAAAGTCAAAACGTTCTACCTTTCATGAACTCTACCTATCACCCCTACCAACGTGTTGGCACTTATATGGATTATGGTGACTTGACCTGTGAATTTTTACCAATTCTCTCAATATATATTGTAAAACTCAATATATACATAATGGTGTTAATTTTTGTTAAAAATTTTAGGAACTCGGATAATGGAAATTTTACCACCGGTTCTAAACCACACCTGACCTCCCGTATTCAAAAGGGAATGATAAAGGAACCGAGTTTAGGTGAGTCGAGAGAAGAGTTTATCGGGAGTGACTATGGTGATATCACTACGAGGGTAAACGCGTGCGCGCGTGTGTGTGTGTGTGTGTGTGTGTGACGGACCGTGTGTGGAATCGACCTAAATACCTCTTAGAGATAAGAGGTAATGGTGGTAAAAAATACGACTATAGATACGTACGTACGTACGAGTTAGTGAAGTCAACACAGGTTGAGAAACACTGGAGTACCTGCTATCGGGTGGTCCAAAGAGACAGATACCCTAAGAGGTCCGTTCTTATGTCCTCTCCCAACGGTACGGGAGGAGGTCCTTTAGAAGGGCTGGGCCCCTAGCTTGGACGTAGAGAGCGTAGAAGACGTAACGTCCTTCTGAGAAATGGTGACTCTGTGACCCCTTTGGGTAACCATAGATATGTAACCGAATAAGCAAAGAAAAGACTAACGGGACGGTCCTGTAACCGAGGTGGTCCCGTCCCTGAGACAGGTGCCAAGAGAGGGGCTACGGGTTGTATAGGTTCCGTGACCATCCTTAAAAACCTTTCTTACTTCTGTTCGTTTATATACTGTCAAGCGGACATAGTGTCCGGTTCGGAGGTGAAACCTCGGGGTAGACCCGAATAGAAGAACCGTAAAAAGAGAGAGTTCTTGGAGTTTCTCTCCACTACGTCTTCTACCCCAGACTACACCTTCTACCCCAAACTCCTAAACTATGGTTTAGTGTCGATTTATTGTAGAGAATGGTAGAAGGTGCTCAGGTTCAACCACAATGTCAGGTCTTTGGTCCTCTTACTGTCTACCACTTAACTCTCCCCTCTCAGTTAAAATCTCTTGTATTTTGTATCAAAAATTTTATCTTAATATGTTAAAAACTCCACCTCCCCTAGTGTCTGAACCCGACCCAAACTTTGTCCCTCTGTTATAGGTTAACGTTCACCTACCGGACAACTGATGGTCGTGGACTACCGGACCCTGACCGACTACCACGGAAGAATCAGTTCGGAATGTATACTGGTTCGGAGATTCGACGCGAAGGGACTACCGAGTCGTCCATTTCTTAGACGGACGGTTACGTCTTCTGTGTCTCAACCTAGAGACCCAACGTTTTTTAGGGGACCTCCTCCTTTACCGTTGGGTGAGGTCATAAGAACGGACTTTTTAGGGTCCCTGTCTTCTCGACCACCCAATGGCAGGTACCGCAGTGTTTCTCACCCTATGTTTATTCGTGTCGTATTCGGTCATTCTACACGAAAACGACTCTTCCTCTGTCTCAACGAATACCGTCGTCCACTGTCTCCTCTCCGGGTCCCTGGGATCTGTTCGGATGTCCTAATCGAAAGGAAAAATGGAAAGAGAACTCGAGGGTCCGGACACCAGGGGTGTGACTGAAATACTCCTGTCACGAATGGTAACGAGTGTATGTGGTCCGACAAAATTCTCGAGAGTACGTGAGGAAGGAGGTTTAATCAGATTTATAATTTTCCGATTGAAACCCATTCTTAAGAACTTTTTGTCTTCTATTTTACCGTCAAAACAAACTAAAAAGTTCCGTTACTTCGGTTAAGGGTGATTTACGTAACAGGGATACTGCGATAATGTAACAGTGGACAACACAGAATCTTAAGAGGGAGACCTTAGGGTTTCAGAGGTCGTCCCTCATTTTCAATTTACAATGACCTTGTCACGAAGAGTTCGGTACCAACGTTGGCAAACCCCCTTTGTATTCTGTCAAATCGTCTGGTATTAATCAGTTAGGATTTCTTATAAGTAACCTTCTTGACTACGACTTCGACTTCGAGGTTATGAAACCGGTGGACTACACTTCTTGGTTGAGTGACTTTTTCTATGACTATGATCTTTTTGAACTCCCGTCCTCTTCTTCCCCCGTTGTCTCCTACTCTACCAACCTACCGTAGTGGCTGAGTTATCTGTACTCCAACTCGTTTGAGGTCCTCTATCGCTTCCTGTCCCTTCGGACCGCACGACGTCAGGTACCCCAGTGTTTCTCAGTCTGTGTTGACTCACTGACTTGTTGTCGTTTACTCTTAAACTTGAACTCTGTCTCTTCTTAATTTACCTTTTATGGTGTCACGTAACGTTTAGTACTTTCATTCGTAACGAAGTGTTTTGAAGCGTGAGCCGATTTATTTGTATACGTACACAGGTGACGTGACGTTAGACTCAACTCAAAGAGAGACTCAGGACTGGTTTTTGATAAACTTTGGATAAGGGGACTAGGTAAAAGTTATATCTTGAGTTGGGAGGATCTAGATCGGTTACGAGTTAGTAAGGAATTAAGGACTTAAATAATTCCCGGGTACCACACCTTCCGAGTTTACGCCCCAGGACCCCTTTGTTTCTACTTACCTCGTGACACAATCCTTACCAGACCGTCCTTGGTCCACAGTACCAAATTGACCCATTATACTCTTCTCAAATTATTTCCTCGATAAATAGACCACACCTTTCCCATATCCCTTTGGATTTCTCTATCACGTCTTGGGCCCCGACACCTGTTGTCTTGTTCTTCGGTCTCACTGTTTATAGAGTCGGAGAAAGGAGAGGGGGGTAGTAGAGGACGACCACTCTAGGGGTCCGGTTTGATCCGGGTCCCCGGGTCACTATGTCAGGTCTACCCGTTCACCCCACTTCTCCCACTACTCACTCGTACCTCTCATCTATCTTCTACCGGTCACTTTTGGTTTTGGGACGGGAGAGTCTTAAATGTAGACTACTCACTCTTCCAATATGTTGGTTCTTTTGGTATCACTATGTTGGGAACGACTCTGACCACAAGTACTCCTGAAGACTTACGTGAACCCTTCTTCGTGAACTGAGAAGTTTCTTCCACTCCCTTCTCTCTTCCGTATCACCAGGTAGAGGTGATGTAGGGAAAGAAACCCTTGAGGAGGAGACGAAGTCAGGGACGTCTCCTGAGACCCAGGGTCTGTGACACGAGACGGGGAGAGACAACGCCCTTGGTTAGTCTCACTCAGGGGTAGGGAACTCGTGTCACTAACCGAGTCCCTTCCAGATTTCGGGTCGGGGAGTCTCAAAAGGACCCCACCCCAGAGTACGATTCCTCCTTTTGACAGAGCGGAAACTTTAGTCCTCCGACCCACCAACATTTCAATTTTGATAGTCGACGGTAGAAAGGGAAGAGGGGTTATTTACATTTATAAGTTGACCTCCTTTTTAACTCAGTCTCGTCTCTTAGAAGAATGACCTTTTATAAAATATAATACCCAATGAAATATAAGTCTGTAAATAATATAAGTACTATGAAAGAGAACAAACACTCGATCTCAACTCAAAGACAGGGTCGAGTGGTACCTCTACTTTGTTCTACACGTTTTCACCCTCTACTCTTTCACGTACCAGATGACCTTCTGGACGACCCAGACACCGGACCGGTCTCGACTCCCACGAACACTGGATCTCTCTCACCCTATACCGATTGTCACCCGAACTCAGTCCGCGACTTACGTCCGTACAAATAGTTCTAAAAGTCGTCCCTCACCGTGTTTGACGACACGTAAAACCTTTCCAGCGGGACTCTCAGTCCACCTTATGCCCGTCTCCACTCGTCCGGGCCTCCTACCCTCGACGACGTCTCGGAGTCCTCTGTGTTCCCCGAGGTCTTGAGTCGATTCCTGTGACCCCTTGTGTCTCGTTACGGTCCCAGGTTCTCCCCAACTCCCTCCACTTTGTCAGAGCTTAATCATAGTTCCAAGGTCAAGCCTACTCATCCCTTTACTTTCGTATTTACATTAGTAACAAACCAACACAGAATGTAAAGTGTTGAACCTCGTAGAAAAGAGAGGCCCGGTAGTAAAGGACTTAGATAAGACCCAAATAGGTAGAAGATATCTTCTGTACCCCGGGGCTTGTCTTAATACGGTCGACACCAAACTGGTCACCTCCCCTCCTGGTATGTGTGAATCACTTACGTCGGGTGTCCAGGAAGTTAAAGGAACCTTCAGTAAAGTATCACTACTGAGCGTACCTTATATAATAACACATTTTAGGGACTCGACAAAAAGAATTTTAACAAAAACCAAAAAAAAAATTGCCTCCGAGACCCAGTAAAAAAAAAATACTCCCTCACTTGTTAATATGTTTATTCACTAGGAAACATTCGGTAGATTTCATGTTCGGATATGATAATTCGAATCGTGCTGAAGCGATGTAGACGTTTGGTACGGAAAGATTATGAAGATTAAGTCAAATTAAGTTGTTGGTTCATACCATACTTCTAAGATCCCGTCTATAACACCCTTTACGAACTTTACCTGTATAAGAATGAGAAAAGTTTATTGAATCTTGGGTTACTAACTATGTGTGTGTGTGTATGCATATACATTAAATTTATTCCGTGGATGTATTTGTATACACACACGAGTCAGCGAGTCGGTGCAGTCTGAGAAACGTTGGGGTACCAGATGTCGGGTCATCTGAGGAGACAGGCACCTTAGGAGGTCCGTTCTTAGGACCTTACCCAACGGTAAAGGACGATGTCGGGTGATCCGAGGAGACAGGCACCTTAAGAGGTCCGTTCTTAGGACCTTACCCAACGGTAAAGGACGATGTCCCCGAGAAGGGGTAGGTTCCTAGTTTGAACACAGAGGACGTAACCGTCCACCTAAGAAATGGTGACACGGTGGACCTTTCAGATATATACGGATTCTATTCCGTGCATCTATATTTTACTAATTTATAGGTTTATAGAGACCTGGTCACAGATGAACACTTTACAATCACACTTGCCGACGCTAAGAGACTAAAGAGGTACTTCAAGTAGTGTCGCAGAAGTGTCGAGTCGTTCAGACTTTCCAAAGTGCTGCACTTGAGTAACGGACCTATTAAGTCTAATCAGTGATCGGAAAGTGGAGACACTGGAAACAGGATCTTATACAGGGGACCCCGATACCCAAACATGGTAGGAGACGAAAGAGAAAAGACCCCAACTAGAAAACAAATAAAATTTTTTTAGAGTGATTAAAGACGTCTAGGTGGAAGGTTCCTCACCAGTCTCTTTCGTCCGAGGAATTTTACCCGAGACGTCCAAAAGACATTTGTTGGAAGTCGAGTGAGAAAGGGGGAGCGGAAGGGAGGGGACGTCCTTTGAGGGTGCAGTCAAGAGTAGTAGACTCTAAGGGTGACCTTGGTGGTGGCAGTTGGAGAAAGGTAAAAACCATCGAGTGGTGAATGACATGAGTCAGGTCGGTCGGTCCGACACTCAGTACGGTGGTCCCACAGGGGGTGTGGTGTCCTGTAGGAGAAAGACTTCTAGGTACCCCCTCGGACTGTGTGTCTAGAATCCTGGCACGTTGCAAATCGTCTAGGTAAGTAAGACGACTATTAATGATTCGTAGGTGACACATGGGTCATGAGACCTCCCTCCCTCGGGTCCCCTTCCTCTACCCAATGGTTCTCTTCTGTCTGGTCGTTCATGTCTCTTCTCCACGTCCTAAGAACCCCTCGTCTGTCGTTGTGAGAGTGGTCGGAACCCCAGTCCCTTTCGAAGGATCTCCTTCTCTGTCACTCGACTCGGGCCTTTCTTTCTGATATTCTCGTCCTTGTGCCGACCGGGTTCTTTCTCTCTTCCTCCCGACGAGAAACGGTATCTTACACTCGCCGACAACCCTCGTCTCCTTCTACACTCCACTACCTCCTCGGACCGAAGATGTCCGTCATCCTCCGGTGACTTTTTGAGATTGGCCTTCACTACACTAGTCCGACTAGTATAAAAGAAGAAGGGACCACCGAGTCTCCAATTTCGCAGACGGACGTTACACCCTCTGGACCCAAGCTAGGGACCCAACCCTTCTAGGGGACCTCTTCCTTTATCGTTGGGTGAGGTCACAAGAAAGGACCTCTTAGGATGTCTACCCCCTCGGGCCATCCGACGTCAGGTATCCCAGCGTTTCTCAGCCTGTGTTGACTTACTGAAGTGAAGTGAAGTGAAACTATCGAATCTTCGAGTCTTGACTTAAACGGTGGATGACGATCGTTGGTGTCTTCCGGTAGGTACACGGTAACCTCTAATTAAATGGAAAGAGAGTAGAATAATAGGGAAGTGAGGGTACAGAAATAAACAATCGAAGACAACATGAGATATGTCTGAAGGGTCCACTATGATCACCATTTCTTGGACGGACGGTCACGTCCTCTGCATTCTCCGTACCGAAGCTAGGGACCCAACCCTTCTAGGGGACCTTCTCCCGTGTCGTTGGGTGAGGTCATAAAAACGGAGCTCCTCTTAGGGTACTTGTCTCCTCGGACCGCCCGATGTCAGGTATCCCAGCGTTTCTCAGCCCGTGTTGATTTCACTGAATCGTGTCGTATGTGTATGACATACGTAGAGACGTTTAGGGTAGTTTTTAGTTCCCTTTTTGGGTACAACTCCGTCAATGAGAGTATTGTGGGGAACTCATTTTACAGACAAAGGGGTAGAATACCTCTTAGAACTTCTCTGACTCCTTAAACGGACACCAGAATCGTAGTAAAGTAAGTAGTAACCCTGAACAAGTGATAGAGTGAACGGACTGTCTAAAATTTATGTTGCCTCCGTCTCTATCACAGACTATACCAACGCCCCCCACCACAGGTGGAGGTCGTGTATGTCCCCGACGTCGGACTCAACGAAGGGAAGGGTTGATCCCGACGTCCCAAGGGTCTGGGGGTTGGTGACAGGAGAGGGGTTGACGACACCGTAGGACAGACGGTACCTATTGGGGAGCGGGGTGTATATCTACAAAAATTTCTTCTAGGTGGTAAATTGAAAGTTCATGTAGTTCATTGAACAACAAATCAGAGACTCAGTACAGGTTAAAAAAACACTGGGGGTACCTGGTATGTATCGGGTGGTCTGAAGAGACAGGCCCCAAAGGGTCCGTTCTTATGACCTCCCGTACCGGTAAAGGAGGAGGTTATAGTTCATTGATGTTGTTTATTGATCGATCGACAGAAATCTTGATCTGAAAACCCTGACCTTCTTTGAACTCGCTGGTAATAGTAGGTTCACTGAGTAAAATGTCATTGAGTCTAAGTCTCTCTCACCGATAGAGGGGTTCCAGTGCGACGACCAATTGTCGTTCAGACCCTGGTTGGCGCCAAGGGTGCATGGAATCTTTACGGGACACACCATAAATGTCACAGTGAAACAAGAAGAACGTTATATTTCTCATTTCGAAATTAAACCGAGCGAGTATTTTGATTTACCAAACTATATAAATCTTCCAGGCTACTCTTGAACAAAAATTTTCTAAAATTTGGTGTCGGGGCACTAAACAAGACTGGTCATAGGACTGAGTCTCTGCGTCTTTGTCACCGCTTCATTCTTTTGTAGGAATGCACGAGTCCCGGTGCGGCAGGAGTCGGAGTGTCGTAAGAGAGGGACTCGGTAGAGTGGGTAAGTATTCCGAAGTTGGTAGAGAATTATACGCTCCCCAGGGTCCGTCGGGCCCTGTGTCATCGACGGTGCGATACCCACACACGCACGCAGCGTACGTACGTGCACGCCGTCCGTAACAAGATGCGTGTTATATATCCGATATAGTAGTGTAAGCATGGTGATGGGTCAGGTGACCTGTCTTCTCCTTCCGTTCCGGACTCTCCCTTTCCTGAGTGGCTTCCAGTGTCCACCATCGGGGTCGTCGGGGGAGTGGTCGAGACGTCGACCAGAGTAACTAGTCCTGTCCTGACAGACGGAGGAGGAGGGTCCCAAAGGCGGTGATGTGTATCGACGTCCCAGGGCCCACCTGAGTCACGGTGTCTTAGTTAGGGTCGGGTCGGGACGGGGGTATTGGTCGGAAGGGGTACTTGCAGTGAGTCCTAAGGGTTTCCGGTCAGACTCATGTAGCCCAACCCGGGGTCGGGAACCACCGGGACTTGCACTGGAGCTAAGAGAGACGGTTAGTCGGCCAGTGGAGACTCCGTTCGTCGGACCGAGACCGGCTTGATGGACCAAGACCCGGTCCGTCAGAACGAAGTACGAAGAGGCGAGGACGAAGGAACCTTAGGGGAGAGGAGAGGAGGGACGGGAAGGTCATTTCGACCAGTGAAGGAGGAAACGAGGTTCCGTCGGGGAGACCGACTACGAGTGAGTCAGGAAAAGATCCAAGGTTAGTGACTGAAGAGACAGAAAGGAGAGTCCACCGTCCCCGAATATAGACCGTGAGTTCCGACGTACCTTGGACTTCTTCCATATGTCCATCTCTTCTATATAGAGAAATCTATATACACCTACCTACCTAGTCCCCTTCCTTACTTACCGTCTTTCGGACGGTTGGTCGCAACGTACGTTTGGTCAAGTGAGGACGTCCCGGTGTCGGACCGGGCGGGGGGTATCTGGGGTGTACTCGAGGAACGGTGACACGAGTGTAGTTGGGATGCGTGGTGTCGGAGTAGGTGGGACTGTGGGAGAGTGGAGGGTGTCCGGGGGTCACTCCGAGGCAGTCGGGTCCCGACCTTAGAGAGGGGAGTTGCGAGGAGTAGGGGTGAGATTGCCGGAGGGAATTGGTTTGACCCTTCTTACCAACCTTAGATGGGTGTGCCACTGTCTCCGGGGTACCAGGACCTCCCTCGTACCTACCAAACGAGAACGACTGCACTCATGAGCCGTTTATAAACACCTGGTTTCCGTACTCGACATACTATTATCAGTATTTCCCCTGATATTTATAAACAATGTTCCCTCTATGTTAGTTGGAGACTTTCTTTTACGAACATTTCTGTCTTGTTTCGTAGTGTCTACAAGTGTATAAAGGTCTTCAGATCCCAAAACGTCTTCCTCACACATAAGGAACCGGTCTCAGTCAACCCAGGGACAGAGAAACTCCACTCTTCTCTTTCACCCCCGAGTCCTCATTCCTCCCCAGGTAACTCGGGTCCCCGGGGATTCGGGGACTCTGTGAGTCGTGAGGGTCGGACGCACAGGCAAACGTCCATTGTACAAGTGAACACCCACCGGCTCCGTCGCATCTGGGACAGATGGGTAGTCGTAATGACGAAAGACCACTCCCCTGGAGTTCCCCTGCCAGTACTACGGTGGAGGGACGGTCTCTCAGGGTGGTACCTACTACTCTAACCGTTTACGTAGTCTGAAAAGGAAAGGGAAGAAAGGGAGGTAAGGAAAGGAAGAGAGAGAGGAGAGAGAAAAAATTTCAATACGAGTAACTTAAGTGTGACAATCCTCTACAACTCAAGGGTAAAACAGCTCTTTACGAAAAACTTTATTTACGTCACCAGTACTTTTGTTTGTTTGGTCTTTCTTAATTAGATAAGGGAAAGTTTCTTACATTTTAATATTTGTTTTTTGTTTTTGTTTTGGAACGAGATTCTTCCCTAGTGATCCGTGGTTCGTCTAGGTTCCGTATTTTTTCCTAATTCTCCGGACCCTCTACTTCGATTCTAAACCCAGGAACCCATTTGCTTTGGAAGACAAAATATTAGGGTCTTAATGGTTTCTACTTCGGGAAGGTTTAGAAAAGAGTTGTGAGAAAAGGTAAATAAGGAAGTAAGTTATCCGTAAATAGATTGAAGATATTTCATGGTCCGTTTGACCCCCTTTTTTGTTTTGTGGACAATTCTCATAGGGACTGGGATCGTCCACTCTCCTACTCCCGGCCCATCTGTGTTCCTTAGTTCCGAGACTCTTTTGTGCCCGAGGTCCGGAAGGGACCACCGAGTCACCATTTCTTAGACGAACGGTCACATCCTCTGTACCCAAGCTAAGGACCAGACCCTTCTAGGGTACTCAGAGCCTCGAACGCGAGCCTCGTCGTTGAGGCTCGTCGTGACATCTCAGGTCCTCGACGTCGATGAGTCGGGTGCACGACGTCGTTGACTTTGGGTACTTGGGCACGAGGCGTTGTTCTCTTTGGGGGCGTTACTTTTCGGGTTCGTGACGTGGATCTTTCGTCGGGGGTGAGCGGTCGTGATCTCTTTGCGGGCTCGTCGTCACTTGTGGGTCGTGCCGGTTTTTATTTATTTATTAAATGTCTTTTGGGTCGAAGGTCGGTCAGTAACGAAACTTTAGGTACCGTCGAGGAGGGATTCCATCTCTAAGGTAGTCTCAGTAAGCCTCAGGGGGTGGGGTCGGAGCAGAAGAGTGAGACACTGAGGGTCAGGTGAGAGAGTTTGAGAACGAGTACGGAGTTATAAGGACCGAGATGTCGGGGAAGGTTCGACCTCCATCAGCGAGGAGGGGGTTGCGAGAGAGGACCTAAAATCGCGACAGTGAAAAATAACCGAAATAAATACTCAGGTGGAGCGGAGGTCCTAGGACCGGGAGTCGGGCAACACAGACCACGGACCGCCACGGTACCTCGACCAGGACCTCGGGTCCCCAGGCGAGGGCTCGTGGGCAAGAATCGACTCCCTACCTCCGTTGAATGAGGGGTGAGGTGACCGGTCACACGTGATCGGTCCGGAGGTTCCCCGTTCCGACATTGTACACGATGGGACTCTTGCAACGAGAGACTGGAAAGGAGGGTTAAGGGGGTAGTTAGTTTTGTACTAAAGGTTCCTCGCGACCGAAAAGGTCGGGCTCCCGTCGGCATCTTGTGTCGAACGAAAGACCGGCCCGCAGACTGTGTAGGAAAGGTGATCAGGTGGAGTAGGACATTCTGAGTCAGGTAAACAAGGAAGACCTTCGAAAAGCACTATGAGTAGTTGGTGGGTGAAGTTGTTGGGTCCGTGTGTACTGAGGAGGAAGACAGGGAGACATAGGACACACGAACTAAGGTTTTCGGTAACCGCCGGGGAGGGACCGATCTTCGAGGAATCTCCGTCTACGGTCCAGCACAAGTATAGACACCGGGGTCGTAGACTGTCCGTTATGAGTAAACAACTTACTTTTTCACCTGTCTACTTACTTACTTACTTACGGGGAAGACAGAAGGAGAAAGTGGTTCAAAAGGGAAAGGAAACGTTAATGTACACCCAGGTCCCAACAAAACAGGTGATTGACACTAGTATCTCTTCACTGAAGTACAAGGACCCTGAGTCACAGGGGAGACCTTCACCTTTCCCCACCCCATCTCGGTCTCCGAAACATCCTTCGGGGGAGGGGAGCTAGGAAACATTCCACTAAGACAACACACTGAGACATCCACAGTCGTGAGGACCCAATCTTCTTGGAGGGTTCCGGTGCGGGAGACGGGACTCTAAGGAGGGTCCTTGAGACCATAGGTCAACCAGTACAACAGGAGAGTTGAGATATCGAAAGTTCGGAAGTTTAGGGGATGTGGACGGGGTCTTCCCGAAGGGACCACCGAGTCTACCATGTCTTCGACAGACGTTACACCGGTTGGGTCCAAACTAGGGACCTAGCACTTCTAGGGAACCTCTTCCCTTACCGTTGGGTGAAGTCGTAAGACCGGACCTCTTAAGGTACCTTCTCCTCGGGCCGTCCGATGTCAGGTCCCCCAGTGTTTCTCAGCCTGTGCTGACTCACTGTTTGTGAAAGTGGGGCGGAGGGGGAATGTGGAAAAGGAATTTGGTGTCGAACTTAGGGAAGAGGTAAAAGAGGGTGCACCTGAGATTCAGTGACGGGGGTCCTGGAGGACAGAGCAAGTTCAGGTAGAAGACGTGTCGGGGTCTGGTGGTCGGGGTCTCGGACCCGGGGTCCGGTGGACTAGACCCCCGTCTCCGAAGACGTCCTCGGACGTTCCAGATCTAAAGGACAACCTTGGGTTTCAGGAGTTGTAGTTGACAAAGGAAGGTGTTCCGACACACTAAGATGGAGGGCACAAAAAGAGGTTGAGGGTCGTAGACGGCAAACATGAAAGACAAGTTTGTGGGAGAAGGATTAGGTGTCCCCTGTTTAAACCGATCATCCTCCCTGAAAGTCGAAGAGTCGTGGACGCTTAGGTAGACATAAACGGAGGTGGAAGTGAGAAAGGACGGGAAAGAGACTCTGGACTAAGGAGGGGGGCGCAACACCAGGTCTTGTTTGGACTGAGGTATGACCTAGACAAGGAAATCGAGATTGGAAACACGAGGCAACGGACACGAATCAGTCCGACCTGGAAAACAGGTATTCTACAACGACTATCGGACTTTATGTGTACTGTCGGGTGACAGTTCCGAGACTGGAAATTTCCATACTGTAAAAAGGTAAGTATGTTTCTATTCTTCACCGTCTTGTCTCTTATGGTAAACAGAACAACCGCCAAATATCCTTGTGTCACTGGTCTGGATGTACCTGTTGATATTCTTGTTTCCTAAGTCCATGGTTCTTCAAACGTTCTTGGTCGGTGTTGGGGAGGGGAAAATCATATTTTCTTCGGACTGAAGATTGAGTCCATCGTACCAAGGAGCCTGTTATCAAGTGGTAGAAGAGGTAAACGACCGAAAGACTTATTTCGGCGGAAAGGAGCGGGATTGTCAAGTAGAGAGCTAAGTAACTAGACACACCCGTCGTCATGTCCGAACCTGAGCCAGTGTTTTGCTGAGAGCGAGAGAAGTCGACGTTACCTGTTCCACCCGATTTCCGACATTGCTGAGGGGGTGGGGGGATGCTACAGACTCCGAGTCGTGTCAAACGTCAGGAGGGGTGCGGGAGTGGCGGGAGGGGGAAGAACCCCGACGTGTGAGTCTCTCGCACCTTCTAGGGGACCCCGGTGTGGATGTCCACAGTGTGTAGGGAAGACGAACGGTAGGTACCCGTTCCGTTCCGCGTACAATGTCGTCCCTCCACCCTTCCATCAGACCGACACGGGGCTTTCTTCTCCTTTTGCACCCGTACTACTTGTGTTCGTAGAGGTGGTCGATCGGGGGTCCGGTATCCGCTCCGACCGATCTCCTTTAGAGGTGGACCTAAGGGATGTTCAAGGGGTGAGGTGTGTAAGTTTTGACTCGAGACATTCCAAGGGTCTGACCAAGACGGAAGAATAAGGGTAGGTCCCCCACCACGCTAGTGAGTGGGAAGGTTAAGGGACTGGAGCTCCGAGGATGTGAGAAGGGGGTGGTGACCACACAAGGAATCTGAAGAGAGGACGTGGACTAGATAAAGTCGCCAACTTATTGTCTAAAGAGACACATATCCGGTAGAGCGGAGCTAAAAAAAGATTTTCCATGGAATGTCACACAAGGAACGACGATAAGGAATCGCACTAATACCCTCGGAGAGGGTGTTAAGTTTCCGATCTCCCCTGGATCTCCGATCTCGGGTGGGAGAGGACGGAGTGTGGGGTGGTCGGACGTGAAGTCAATCTCCTTTAGTCGGAGTTCAACGGTGAGGAGAGTTGTACGAGTGTTCTACGGAGGTTGTGACGACGGGCGAGGGAGAACCGTTAAACAGGATAATTATCTTCCGTGTCGAGTTCATAGTGTAAGGGTCCCTCGGGAGCTCCAGGAGGGGTCTACCTCAACTCGTGGTGGAGGTGCATCTAATGTCAACCAGTGATTGTCTCACCTGAGTTGGTGCACCTGCTCGAATTGTAGCACAGGAAGTAGATGTCATGTTCATTTTAAAAATGTACGATTATTTGAGTTAAACTTTGGAACCCTCCACCAAGAAAGAAGGAAAGAAGGAAGGAAAGAGAAAGAAAGAAAGAAAGGGAGGGAGGAAGGGAAGGTAGAAAATAACACTCTGTCTAAATAGTGAGGGTACCTTAAAATTCTTAAGTTTCATATGTCGTTATTAATAAAGAAGGTTTTAAGTTTCAGTCAAGTCAAGTCAAGTCAGCGAGTCAGCACAGGCTGAGAAACGCTGGGGTACTTAGAGTCGTGCGGTCCGGAGGGACAGGTAGTGGTTGAGGGCGTCAAGTGAGTCTGAGTGCAGGTAGCTCAACCACTACGGTAGGTCGGTAGAGTAGGAGCCAGCAGGGGAAGAGGAGGACGGGGATTAGGGAGGGTCGTAGTCTCAGAAAAGGTTACTCAGTTGAGACGTACTCCACCGGTTTCATGACCTCAAAGTCGAAATCGTAGTAAGGAAGGTTTCTTGTGGGTCCTGACTAGAGGAAATCTTACCTGACCAACCTAGAGGAACGTCATTTCATATGATGTCATTAATAAGGATACCCCTTTTCCTTTTATTTGTCTTAAGGTTTGACAACTGTTCCTTTGTCTCCTTTCTAGACATGATCAATCCCTAGGAGATCAAAAGGTTCACCACGATCGCCATTTCTTAGGTGGACGGTTATGTCCTCTACGTTCTCTGGGCCCAAGCTAGGGACCCAGCCCTTCTAGGAGACCTCTTCCTTTACCGTTGGGTAAGGTCCTAAGAACGGACCTCTTAAGGTGCCTGTCTCCTCGGACCCCCCGGTGTCAGGTACCCCAACGTTTCTCAACCTGTGTTGACTCACTGACTTGGGAAACTGAAACTGAAAGGGTTAAAGACATGGAAAAGAAGGGAAAGGAAAAATAACTTTTTGATCTGAGTAAGAAAGGACTCGGGTGGAAAAAGAACTTTCCGAAGTAGTTTGTATCATTGTCCAATGATTGAAAGACTCGGAAGTCTTTATGTCCGAGGGACCCGTGGACCCACCGATGTCCGTGGGCAAAATGTTTTACGCAATGGTGAAGGTCCTACCCAGAGTTGGAGAGTATGGAGGTTGCTAAAATAGTGACCGACGGCAGCTACGGTGGCAGTTGTAAAGACAAGACTGCCGTTGTGGTCTCAAGTCGCAGTAAAGACACAGTCGGAGCCCAGTCGGGGGCTCTGTTCGTCTAAGAGTCTAGAGACTTCCGACTGTGTGAGGTCCGACCAAGGTCCAATCACCCCCTCCTGTGAGTCAGTAAGTGTGTGGGTCCGACTGTCTCCGAGACAGAGTGGGTTCCCGGGGTCTAGAAGGGGTGACCCAGTCACCTTGTTCGTACCGTCTAACACTAAAAAAAAAAAAATTACCGTGTAGTGCGTCCTAGAATTACGGGCCTGGACCTTAGCCTGGACATGAGGAACGACCCCTTCACGGTTTAGAATTGGTGACCTGGTGGTCCCTTCAGGAGTCTGCCCAAAAGAATGCCGGCTCACAAGTAGTGAAGTCGAGAGTTAGGCAACCGATTTTGACTCAAGGTCCACCGTGGCTTAAAGTTTCCCGACCCTCCATACTAAGTCGACACACAGGTTCATCCCTCCTTTACCAAAGATCCCTCTGGTCGAAGATGGTCGAACGGACCCTGAAAGGACCAACATCGTGACTTTCAGGGTGAAGGTCCTTAGTGAGAGTTAAGGGGTCGTTTGGTCCTGTCACCCAGTCAGACAGAGGTAGAGAGAGAGGGGAATTCCTCTCTTTGTGTCTGAAGACAAAAGAACCAGGGGATCAGACGTAACGCCTCTTCCGTTACCGTGGGTGAGGTCACGAGAACGGACCGTTTAGGGTACCTACCTCCTCGGACCATCCGACGTCAGGTACCCCAGTGATTCTCAGCCTGTGCTGACTCGCTGAAGTGAAAGTAAAAAGTGAAAAGTGAAAGTACGTAACCTCTTCCTTTACCGTTGGGTGAGATCACAAGAGCGGACCTCTTAGGGTCCCTGCCCCCTCGGACGACCCGACGGCAGATACCCCAGCGTGCCTCAACCTGTGCTGGCTTCACTGAATCGTCGTCGTCGTCGGACGTAACTGACGTCTGGTGATGGGTCTGTACGAACCCATATTGACTGTGTTATCCCGTCTAACAAAATGACTTTATGTTCAATAAGGACCTTTGACACTTCGTACATACTATATTGCGACATCATGTGTGTAGGTGATTGTAGAAACAGGAATTTACTCAGTCAACATTTGACATCACCTCCCCAGTATGAGGGGACTCCTTAGCGATGGTTAAATTGTTGTCAAGGATTTTCTTGAGGGTCTTTATAAAAACGGCTTCCTAAGTATACTTTTCTCTTCTCACTAAGTCCATAAAACAGTGTATTCCGTTTAAAGAAGTCTTTTGTTTCATGGAGTATAGAGATTGTCCACCATAAACCCGACGGGAAATCCCGACTCTGAGACATGAGGAAAGGTCATATTTCTTGTTCGGTGTCCCCTGAAGGGACCATCATATCGTCAACTCTGAAGTAGGGAATTACGTTCCCCACTCTCAAACTAGGGACCACTCTCAAACTAGGGTACACCTCGATTCTGGGGTATACAAAGTACCGGTTTTGTGGTTTTGTATTTTATCTTCGTTATAATTGTTTAAGTTATTTCTGAAAGTTTTTACCAGGTGTAACTTTTTCTTTTTTTTTTCGGTCCTCCCATGAGCCCTTTCCCAGAAACTTCTTTAAGTGTGTATCGAGGGGTCTGTCGGACACGGGTAAAAGAGATGAGTTTTCTCTTCAAAAGACGTAACAAAACACGACTTCCCTACTCGACGGTAAATCCCAGCCTCAGACCAAGAACGTCTAGATCTTTCGTCCCTCGCCTGTGAACGTCGGACACCCGGTCTAGTCGTCTCGTCGGCACGAAGACAAACCAGACGTACTACAGATTTTAGTCCTTAAAAGTCTGTCTCGGACCTAAAGACCTAGAACTTTTTGCACTTCTAGACCGTTGTGTTTCGAACTCAAGCGTGTGTCGTTGCTAACGTGCCTCAACTCGTCGTGTCCGAGGCCCGCGCACACCTACCTCACATAAGAGTTCCGGTGTCAGTAGTGGTGAAGGGTGACAGACCGGAGTGAAGTGAGTTCCCTGAAGAGACGGTGTACGATGTCTGTAGACCCAGGTTTTATGGACCTAATTTCGAGTCTAAATACAACGTTATCACGTCATTAAAAACGTGTGAAATTTTACCGGTGATTTGGAAATTTTGTCGACAACTATTTCGAAGTAATGGCTGGGGTCACTGAGACCGGACGGGCCGGTAGGTGTGGTGACAAAATGGATCTTGAAGAAAGGTATTCCTTTAGTTAGTACATTCTGTATGTAAGGTGGACATTAACACATAAATGAAGATGGTTACTGAAAGTTTGTTAAGGGTTATTTAAGAAAGATTAGTTTATCGACGGAATTCATATTAAAGAATCTATATCTTCCTTACCATATAAGGACAGGGGTAAGGTCTTTTCCGTAAAAAATCACGTAAAAACATTATTTTAAAATTGTCGGTAGTGACAATAGGGTTACGATTTATTTTCGATTATCTTTTATTTTACTTTCAGTGAGTCAGTACAGACTGAGAAACACTGGGGTACCTGATATGTCAGGTACCTTAAGAGGTCCGGTCTTATGACCTAATCCATCGGAAAGGGAAGAGATCGTCTAGAAGGGTTGGGTCCTTAGTTTGGCCCCAGAGGACGGAACGTCCGTATAAAAAATGGTTGACTCGATACTCCCTTCGAGTCTTTTATTTTGACGGTATGGAAATAAGGACGTTTTTTTATGTTTTAATTTATATGTTTATTTATTCTCCTACTTACTGAGTTTTTATTTTGTCTCCGATTGTAAAGAACTGGGTAAACGAAACTTAGTTAGACACAAATGTCGCAAGGGAATGTTTTCTTTATTTTGGATACCTTTATCGTACAGGAGTAAAATCGTACTCCTTTGTCTGGTCATACATTTCCTTGGACGGGTTACGGTGGAACGATTATTTGCCGTTTCAATCCTAATTGTGGTTTAATTAAATCGGGTACTTCAATTTGTTTATTTATTTTGTCGTGTGAGAGGAGGGTTTTCAAGGTCACTTTATTTCAGTGACCTTTTTCGCCTCCTGACATCGTAGAACGCCGTCCTGTCGTAGAAGCATTAGACTAGGTCGAGGTATAAAATGACTACTCTTTCACTCATCTTTCAGGGTAAGTTTTCCAACTTCTCGATCAAAGACGTCACGGTCCGGACCTTCCACCTCGAGAGAAGTGGAGACGAGACACCGTCCGTGAGAATAAATTCTCCCTCCTTTGAAGTAAAAAGAGACGGAGGTAAAGATTAAAAACCCGGTACTAACGACAACCTTACCAACACTTCAACTACCGATTTCCGACGGTCCGGGGACCATCGAAGTCGATGAGTAAAATGTATTTTCATTCCCGTCTCGTCACAAACACCTTTAATTCAAAAGTAAAGATTAGACAATGCACGCAATCAACGAGTCAGCACAGACTGAGAAACGTTAGGGTTTCTGACGTCGACCGACCCGAGAAGACAGGTGTCTTAAGAGGTTCGTTTTTATGACCAAACCCATCAGTAAGGGAAGAGGTCCCCTAGAAGGGTTTGGTCCCTAGTTTGGGTCCAGAGGACGTAACGTCCGTTTAAGAAATGGGTAAAGTCAATATTACTTATAGATATGTATAGAACATAGTTAAATTTTAACTAGGGCCGTAATACATAAATAGTGTATTGTTTTTATTTATAAACAAAAATTTGATACGTTTTTTTCTCCTTGTCTTAATTACTCAATATTCGTAACACTTAAACTTTGTCTTTCGTCTGTAAGTAATTTTAGTGCATTCTGAGGAACACAGAGGAAGGGGCTTACCACCAAAGAGGACGACGTTAACTACTACAGTCCGTGTGGGTTCCGACCTGTTGTAAGGCAGGGGGATTTTTCAGAGAGGGCGAGGTCTCTTTGATTCATACTATATTAGTTAATTTATTGTTGGGTGTTCGGTTCTTTCCGGATTAGTCCAGACGTTCGTCTGTCATTTTTACGGGAAATTTTAATGAATTTTGTACAAATCATTACTAATTTTACTTGTACGTACTTTTTTGTAGAAAACTAAAATTATTAAGTAAGAATAAAGTACATATTATAAGTCGAGGGTTTGTCGTACCCTCAGAACGTAAAAATTATTTTTTCCGGGGGTTAAGGTAAGTTATTACATCTTTCAAGACGGAATTACTATGTAACTGTACTTAAAAAAGTTTAAAGGGTGTTAATGCTGGAAACGATAACTTCTCGAAGTAATTTTTATATTTTCTACTTTACCAATTCCCAAATCTTAGTCGCATCGAAAGAAAAATTTCCTTTACCCTAATGATGCTCATAGGGAAACAGTCAATAATTATATATTGGAAGTGCACTCATACTGTTCCTAACAAAATTCGGGAGAGGTTCAAAGGGGTTTAGTAGGAGTACCGGTGGTTGGGGAGGGTGCCGTCAACCGTCAAGTCACGAAGTTATCTTCGATCCAACGGGTCGCCCAGTGAAACTCGGGGCAGTGTGTACGTACGTCGGGTCAGGAAAGGCCCCTTGAGACTACAAGGGAGGTAGGCGGGTAGTTGGAGGGTAGTCAAGATGTAATCTCTTCCTAAGTCGTTTCAACTCAGGACAGGACGTTCCCGGACTCTTTTGGAACCTCGACTCCTAACGACGAAGAGAGATTACCTCCCCATCAATGACTCCACGACCCCGTCTGACGTCCCGACTTTTGAGTGGGACAAGTAGAGACGAGTCACCGCACCGAGGACGTTGTCTTACCCTGGGACGTCCGAGTGAAGAGTCCACGGTTGAACGAAATCCTAAGGTACAAATCTTGAAACTGAAGAAAATCAGAATTCCTTTGTTCACCCTCCCCTGAGGGAACAAGTAGACCAGGAAGGAGTTTGAGTCATATTTCCTTCGGTGACCTTAATAGGATAGAAAACAAACCCGTAGGGATCCTCGACCCTTGAGTTAGGTGTGATCCTTTCCGTAGGTAAGAGTCTCAAGAACTTCGCCTTTAGTCTAAGAGAGAGATTCGGGGTGGAAGACTAGGATCTCGACGAACAACCCTAATATGTACCTCATTCCAAGTAAGGGGAGTCGGCCATTTGTGATCTTCTAATTCTGAAGGTGCCTGAGGGTCTCAAAATTTCGGTGTCTCCGTAAGTTCTCTAAAGAGAGTCGAGGGAGCGTAGTCGACACTTACCCCTTGCGGCGAACAGGTCCAGTGTGTTGGTCAGAGTTCCTGGTTCGAGAACGGAGGAACAGAGAAGGGAATGATGGACTTTCTTGCGTTACAGTCTAAGGAATACGAAGAGGTCAGTTTGGTACTCGTAGTGATGAAACGGGTTGGGAAAGTGGGGGGAAGTCTTAAAGTGGTTTAACAAAATTGAAATGGACCTTTATCAACGCCTTTACTGATGGTAATGTAATTGTGACATTGCATCTTTGTGAACAAATAGTTGTAAAACATACGAAATAACTTTCAACTGTTCACGTTGTCAATTTATGTCACTGTGGAATGTTGACACATCTCTTGTACGTGTCTTTGTATACGTCTATTGATGATATGTCCATTATACGTCTTTGGGGATGACCCTTTAGGTAATCGATCTTGAGACGTAAAAAGTTTCATAAGTTGGTCAAGTTAGTTCCTAAAGTCACTTGTCCCTCACTGAAGTTCTATGAGTCGTCGATCTTCTAACGTCTAATGTGTTTCACTGATGGACACGGTTTAAGAATTTTAGAGAAATCCCTCCACACAAAACGAAGTACCCAAAAAGTGCCTCTAGCGATATATTTTCTGTTAGGTGTGGAGAAGTCTGTCGGTTACTTTGTAGATTTAACGTTAGACATGTTGGATTTATCATCAATGTCAGGAGATAACATGTTTTATCAATGTGATGTATGTGTTTATATGTTATTCGTTTTGTTGGAAGTACCATTCTCTCGAATCCAGGGTCGATGGACAGTGGTAAATCAGTGTGATTATCAAAACACAGTGACAAAGCCTTTCTCCGTGTCATGCTAAAAAAAAAAATACCTCAGACCACTGTCAGCAGCAAACATGTTACTTGATACAAAAGGGGAGTAGAATCCACTCTGATTCGAAGTGAGAACTGGAAGTGGAGGGAAAGGTCAAGGAGAGCCCCCTCCTCTCCTTTCAGGTCACCGTTCGAGGAGACGAAACCTTGGGGTACCTCATGTGATGACACGTTCGTCCTTCTTGAGAAACCCCCCCCCTCGCCACCCCTCGTCCCCGCCCCTCACCTTTCCGTGTTGTCGAGGAGTCTTACTTACTTTGGTGAAGAGTGCCAAGACGGTTCGACGTACTCCAGGGTCATATAGGTACGATTAAGAGACTAATTGGAAATTGAGTGGGTTGATTCGTTAAAGAAGTTCGGCTTTCGTATACTCACAAATTATGACCTTTTTTCTCTTTTACCGTATACAGTCAGAGTGCAGAGAAAACGTCGCTCGTTACTTTACCCACTGCCACCCCCGCCTGGGGAGGGGATCATGTAGAAGAGTCCAGACAAGTCAAGTCTGGTGTCGTCGGTCAAGAAGCCCCCGGCCCTACCGATGCGCCAACCAGGACTCGGGACCCTCCGACCGACCCGGCCCCCGACACACCAGGGGACACCGACACACCACCGTCCCCCGCTCGGTCAGACGTCGACCCGGACCTTGACCCGTTCGACGAGCCCTGACCGGTCACAGAAGTCGTCTAACAAGAGGACGAGGTCGACCCTTAAAAAGAGATACTCAAGGAACTAGACAAGGAACTCCTGGAGGTGAAGGAGAGATTGACGTATGTAGTTTACCGAAAAGTGGTCTAGGACTTTCCCTCTCTTCCTTCCCCCCACCCCCTCTTTCCAAATTGCAAGATGACTGACAAAGGGCCTGAGACTTAACAATTTTGTAAAACGCTCAGAGAGGGATTGGTGACTGTATAGGACGGAAATCTCTAAGTAAATTGTCTGAGGTCCCCTTTTTCTGCCTTATGGTGGGATTGACATGTTATGAAGTCAAATTGCATATTCACTAGTTCCAAAACGAAAGGAACGTCGGCAACCGGTCCTTACGGATGTGAGTCCAAAGGATAAGCTCTACCGTTTTGCGTCGGCCCGAGGTCGAGCCACGTTTTTCTTCGGCCCGGGTCCCTACAGGTCGGGGCTCGTTGCCCTCGGTGCTGGGGCGGGGGTTCGGGGAGGGAGGCGGGCGACCTGGCGGAGGGAGTCGTGGCCGACGTCGGTCAAGGATGGCTCGCACAACGGCGTAAAAGGAGGGGGGTGGGGGGGAAAAGCACTAATTCGACTGTAGTGTCTTTGGACCCGTCGGCAGCGTCGGTTACCCGCGAGCTCAATAAATATCGAGGCTTAATTTCCAAGCCTCAAACGGATCGTTGTCACCCGTCTCTTAGGGCACTCTTCTCGGTGTCCGCGACGAGGTTATTGTTTCTTGCCGGTTCCGCCTTTATTTTTTACCCTCTTTAGGTCCGCGTCCGACTCTGCCGCTTTGAAAAGAAGCCGAGAAGAGGTAACACGTCCTCGGAGGTGGTGACCCCTAGGCAAACCGGGACACCTCCTCCGAGGAAGGGCTCTGGGGGTGAAGACCCCGGGAGGGGCGAGGGCCGAGGTGCCATTTGGAATCCTAGGGATCCTTTCGGTGTAGTGATCGCTACACGGGCTCTGGTTTCCTGTGCGACCCGGTCGCGAAAGGGTCGTTAAGGGGTCGTTTATTCCCCGTCCGTGGAGGCGGTTTTAGCTACCAACAAACTTTAGCCAGGACCTTTCTTGTAGTTTATGGGCGTCCCAGGGAAAGAGAGAGGAATCGTCTGGGCCATACACCGAAGTATCACCGTCTTACCTCTGTCACGGCCGTAAAGATTTACATACCTCTCGTCAGTAGTAGAAGATGTCTACGCGAGGAAAGTAGGGTTCTGTGGGACGTAAAACATGACACGGGTGTAAATCATGTTTGCTAAAAATTTTGTCATGTATGGTATCGAACGAGCTAAAACAACAGTTATCGATGGTGTGAACGTGGTCTACTCGACTTTTTCTCTTCCTTTTTTTTTAGTTATTTACTCTAGAAAAAAAGGATAGGGTCTGTTTTTCTTAGGGAATTAAGACACCACAATGATTGTAGTAAAAGACTTGTAAGAAATTACGATACATTATATAGTGGGAGGTCTTTTGTGGTCGGTGAGAGAAGGATTGCTTATAGGTCTGTAAAGGGATAAAATCACTCGGTGTTTCCGATTTAATGTATTACACCAATTTGTGACGAGACCGGTCTTGTTCCGATAAGCCTTGTAAAGTTTTTCGTTATAGGTACAGTGGCATCGGAGAGTCGTTACCTGTTTCCTTAAGCGGCCCGATAGAAAGTGGACGTAATAATGTTCCTAGAGTGCTCATTTAAAAATTTTCATAGGGTCGGCTGTAAATGGATAACAGTTCAGAGTGTCTCCGCAAAAGCCAGGGCTCGTTCCTACTGTTCTTTCTTTAACTTTTTACAGAGTCAACCATTTGAGGATCTAGGTAGCGGTGACCAGATGTGGTAACCCTAAAGTACGTTAACGTCGGTTTTTGTGGGAGCGTCCTTTTTTTTTTTTTTTTTTCTCCCTTATGATCGGCGGACCAGCCCCGATCTATTTTTAGAAGATCGAAATGAATCGAGTCCCTCTTTGTCTTTGCCGCCGTGATTAACTTTCTTCGGGCCGAAGACCCCGAACCTCTAAGGTCCTTCTGCGTCTAGGGTGACGACCCGCCTCTTCCGAGGGACCAGTCGTCGGCCCGAGGTGATCCGAGATCAGATCCCGAGGGTCAGAGGCACGTTTTATATACGTCCTTTCTCGGCGCGGCTAACCGGTCACGCGGCGACCTAGGCGGGGGAGGAGGGAAAGGGCGGGAGGAGGGCGAAGGGGCGGGGGAGGGGTGGGGGTGGGGCGGGGGTCGGAGGGGTGGCCGAGGAGCCCACCCGACCGTGTCCGGCGTCGGAGTCCCCGACTCTTCGCCCGGCGTCCCCGGAGGTTCTAGTTCCTTTTTGGCTCGTCACGAGTCCGCCTTTTGCGGCTCCCCAGGACTTTTACGCTAATCCCGAGGCGTGCACGAATGCAAATTCCCTCAGTCTGGGGCAGGGACCTCGACGGACAGGGGCACCGACGGCTTGCCGCTTTCGACGAATAAACGTTGGTCTTGGCAGACTCGATGACCCGTACGGGTCAGGGTCGTGAATTTCTGAGCGTCCTCGACCTCATAGAGCTAAAGTTAATAGAGAAACATTGTCCGTCGTCATTAACCTCCTGAAATTCCCACCAAAATAAATATTTCTATTGATATAACATTATTATGAAAAAAAATTCGATCACTTAAAATCTCCTTTTTTCAGTATAAAGGAAAAACTCTCTAAGACGGAAAGATACTCAAATAGTTAATACACATCTTTGTTTTTTGTCATGTATCAGAAACGATGTGTATATATTTAACTCCGGTTTTCCTTAGATGGTCTACTTTACTCTAGAGTTTTCAAGGGTAACGGTATTTGGAATTTTGACGTAAAGGAAGGCACATATCGACCTCCCCACCCCCGCACCCATTTCTTTTTGGGGTGTCCAACTTAGGAAGGACGACGACGATTCAGTGAAGTCAGCACAGGTTGAGACACGCTGGGGTATCTGTCGTCGGGTTGTCCGAGGGGCAGGGACCCTAAGAGGTCCGTTCTTGTGACCTCACCCAACGGTAAAGGAAAAGGTTACGTACCTTCACTTTTCACTCTCACTTCAGCGAGTCAGCACAGGCTCTGAGAATCGCTGGGGTACCTGACGTCGGGTGGTCCGAGGAGGCGGGTACCCTAAAAGGTCCGTTCTCCTAACCTCACGAAGGATGTATGTAAATAAAAGTGAAAATTCACTTTCAAAAATCTGCAATTCACGTTAAAGACATTCTCAGTCAGGAAACTCGGAAGAATGTAGTCGTCTTGACTCTATGACATTTCAGACATACAGTTGCAATATCGGTGTGACTGGTTTATTAAGGGAAGAGATTTGGTTTTAATTTCCTAGACTCACACTTTATCGAATTGGGCAATGTATTAAAAGAAGATAATTAAATTCTATAAACATTCTTACATGGTTGACTCAAATTTCAAATATGATATTCAGATTCCGGAATCCCAGTGAACTAATAATATCCAATATTTGTCGACCGTTAAGTCATACAAATTCTTCCATGTAAATTCGGAGATGTTATGACGGGAGATTACCGTATTAGGATATTTTTGTCTTTGTTTTTTGAAGTTATGATTTCTGAAAGTTTATTCGTTTAACATAGTAGTGTTTATTAAGGTTGTATTTTGAACTGTTGTCTTGTATATATCCATGCATAAGATAAATGTATGTGTGTGTGTGTGTGGGTGTATACCAGAAAGGAGAGAGTTTGTAAGAGAGAATTCGTCTTAGGAAATTAAATCGTTTAAAATTCAACGATCACCTCGGAGAATCAGAAACTTCAACTGGGTTACAACCGTCTCACACAAACCAAAATCTTTGACAGGTTTTACCAATCCATGGTTTAGACCACTTACACCTTCGACTACTTTCCCGTTAATTAAGAGAAACCCCAATTTTGTGGTTCCGTCATAGTAAGAAACAGTAACATTCCAAATATAACAAGAGATTTGAAATTTCGAAACGAAAACTTATTGTTTACTATAAGTTCACGATAAGTTTATACACAACCGTATAAATATTAAATGCTTTCAATATATAATACTATGTTTAAATAAAAGTTTTCCTTTTGTCATTCATCTTCGAGTTTTTAGTGATAAACCCTTCGTCTATACACCAGACATACAGATACTTAGATCCGTGTTAATAATAAATGATGTAATATCAAAGATATATAAAACTTTCAATGTATGTATGTGTGTGTTTGGGTGTATACCAGAAAGGAGAGAGTTTGTAAGAGAGAATTCGTCTTAGGAAATGAAATCCTTTAAAATTCAACGATTCAACGATCAATAGTAATACACTAATTCAGTGAATGTTTAAATTTACCTTACAGTTGATGTGTCCTTTTTCATTTCGTAGTGAATTCAACATTTTTCTCGAATTTTTTTGGTTTTGAGATTCTAGTATATATCTTTTCTTAAAATTTAAGGGTGAACAAATTCTTCTAATTATTTAATTGACTTAAAATAAATAAGCTCTACAAGAACTTTTATCTTTCAATGTTCGACCAGTACAAAAGTAAAGTAAGTAAGGTTGACTAGTAGGTTCATAATTGGATTACTTCGGTTATAGACTTAACGTCAGACAAATGGGCTATAGAGATGTCACCCTGTAATACCAGTAGTGGTTGTGAAACGATAAAATCTGTGTGAACGTTCTTTGTAGGAACGTGTATATGGGAACTTGTAGACATTATATAAAGACCTCTTAGACGACCCTTTTTTCTATTAATCTTTAGATAAAGAAAAGGATAGAAAAGATATTTACATGACGACGACGATTCAGTGAAGTCAGTACAGGCTGAGACACGCTGGGGTATCTACCGTCGGATGGTTCGAGGAGGTAGGGACCCTAAGAGATCCGTTCTTATGACCTCACCCAACGGTAAAGGAAGAGGTTACTTACTTTCACTTTTCCCTTTCACTTCAGCGAGTCAGCACGGCTGAGCGTCTCTGGGGTACCTGACGTCGGGCGGTCCGAGGAGGCAGGTACCCTAAAAAGTCCGTTCTCATAACCTCATCCCACGGTAACGAAAGAGACTATTTACACGATCCAAGGAAATTCTATCTAAAAGAAAAATTAATCTCTTTTTTAAAATTAGAGATACTTACAATATGGAAAACAATCTAAACAATTCAAACTGAAAGAAAAAAAACTGAAAAATAAGACATGTGTGTGTGTGCACACGTTGACTAACTACTACCACACTGTCAAAGTCCACTTATCGTTTCTCTGAGTCGGTATGTATCTGTTTGTTCATAGGTGAGAGGGACCCCCTTTCCTACTCCCCTTCCCTCTCAATCCCTCAAACCTCACTTGTACATGTGTCTCTATATAAATTTTACATATGGGATGTTCCTGGATGACATATCTCGTACCTTGAGACGAGTTACAATACACCATCGAACCTATTCTATCTAAAATTTACCTTTTGATTTTTCTGTATTAAAGTTTTTCTTCCGTTGCTCTAATCTCTAGAGAGATCTCCTCTCAGGTGCCCAGTCCTTACAGACTCCGGGTCTCCTGATTTTAATGAAAGGTCGATAATGTCTTTCCAAGAAGGTAAACGTTTTATCTTGTAGACACTCAAACCACGGGACTCAAATTGGTTCCTGTCCTATTTGTGAGCGTACGGAGGTCCTCTCTGGGGACTTCCGTACCTACTATGACCAGGGGAAGTCTGTGACCCGTCTCCAGTTCTCCAGAGTGAGGTCACCCCTTAGGCTAATGTCCTTTTCCGGGTCTGGAAATTCTGACCCACCAATAGACAACAACTAAAACAAGACAAGACAAAACGGATTCACGGAAAAATGGACCTGAGTTCAAGTTAGTGAAGACGTATAATTATCGTGTATACGATTAAGTCACCGTACACGAGAAGAAGGTTTGAACTATCCATGTCATATCCATTTCTGGGACTACGACCCTTTCTAACTCCCGATCTCCTCTTCCCCCTCCGTCTTCAACTCTGCCAACCAACCGTAGTGACTGAGCTACCTGTACTCAAACTCATTTGGGGTCCTCAACCGCTACCTGTCCCTCCGGACCGTACGACGTCAGGTGCCCCAGTGTCTCAGTTTGTCCTGAATCACTGATTTGTTGTCGTTGTTGTTATATCCATGTCAACCACTGGGTGGTGAGTTTGTTCTATTGGACAAACAGGGAGATAGGTTTGAGGAACGTTTAGATTTGACTGACGGCGTCTTCTCCGATTTCGTGTCTTGGGGCTCGAACTGGTTTGTCGACAACAGATCCCTGACGAGTGGTGGAAGGGAAAGATCAGGTGAGAGTGATCCACGACCCCTAGTAAAATGGTCCAAATCGTTTACTTTGATGTCCTGAGGTTCAATTTCGACTTAACGTCTATTTGGTGCTTATTACAAAATAACAACCCCAGGAAGTGTGACAACCTTGTTCTTTCTTACAGTTTTTTTTAATTCTTTTTGAGTTGGTATGAAATTTAAAGGAACTAAAGGTAACTTTTCTACCTTCTATTTCGACTCTTTTAGAAGGGGTTTTGTTGTCTTGTTTTCTTTGTCTCTACCTTTGTACTCTATGTTCTGTGATTTGCCCAGGTAGATCCTCCTCCCGGTTCTCGTTTTGTCTCACTTAAGGTTTTTGTCTCTGGTCTCCCTACCGTTAATGGTTTCTTTATTAAACTCTCATACAGGTCTTGACTTCCCACGTTCAGAGGACTAATATACTCTACTGGTTTACCACTGGCGGTAGTTACTTTTCTCGGGATGTGGTTTCGCGCAGTACTGTTTTGGTTTCTAGTAAACCCTGTCTCTTTTTAGGATTTTCGAGGGTTTGTCTTATTTCGTTCCATGTTTGTGTCCATGGTCATAGTCTTACCGACAAGACCGGTGACCCTTTGTTACCTCTTTGACGAATATTTTAAGATTCTCTCTTTCCAAAAAATGAACCACTTTAGTAAATTTACATTTACATAGTGTTCTTGTAAAAGTCTATAAAATCTTTGGCTTTACCTCCTCGTTTAGTCCCTTTCCCCAAATTTCGTTCTCCTTATTCAAGATCTCTAACCGCCATGTTGGAACGTGGACTTTAGTTATTATGTTACAACTTTTACATTTTGAAACTCTCCCACCCAGAGTCCAATTCAGAAGAATGGTGTTATTTTACTTTTAAATTTTTTTTTTTTTATGTAATAGGGCTTTCTTTTCTACCGTACTCTTTGTACTTCGTCCCTGAGTTTGCGACCTTTCCTCCTTCCCTTGGTTGTCCTATTACTCCCTACGAGGACCGACAGGTCGCCAATCCCGACGTCCCCCGTACCCGAGCTAGGCGCCACGTCCTTGATTCTACGACGTACTACATTACTTTTTCGGGTTTTCTTCTACTACCCCTTCCTTTAGACCCCTACCGTCCACGATTATTCGTTTGGAATCGTCGTTGTCCATACATTAGCACCCCCCTTCACTCTCGGAAACCCTCCGTCGTGAAACCACGTTTATTTGTCTCTGTACTACATTATCTAGACTCGTAAACACCCCCTTCCCCCGATTTCGGTCCATACTTGGTCTAGATTACCTTGTTGATTCATTCAAGTCTCTATCAAAATGTCAAAACGTCTTTAGTTTTCATTTCCTTTTCTTTTCTTACAAGTATCTATTTTGCTGATATTATTAAGAATTTTAACAAAGTGACCAAATTGAAATTTTTCAATTCCGATGACCCTTCCAACACCCTTCTTCTTTACGTACCATCCTTTTTTGTTACAGACAATTCTTACCACATTTTCACGATTTAGGAGGAGATGATGCTGAACTAATATATTATGGATGTTACGAGAACTGTCTCGTTCTTTATTGTCATATTTATATAATAATGTACCTGTACACACCCATTTAAACTCTTTAATTTTCACCGACGGACGACTCCGTATTTAAATACCTGACTTTTTTCCTTTAACGATTGAAAATAAAGATAAGTGAGATAAAAATCCATACATTTCCATAACGAAACTAATTTTTTATAAAAGTTCTCCCTCTTACCCCAGAAGGTCCTCGACGAGACGAGGGTCCAAAGTGCACTCATGAATCGTGTCCACTCCTTTGACGGACTCCGACCCCTTCTCGGTCGTTGTCTTCGTCGTCTTGTCGAAGACCTTTAGTGTGTCCCAACCACAACGGTGGTCCGACCCATTCTTTCTTTTTTTTTATTGAACATTTGTATCCTGCGGTCTATAAATCTTTCTGTCATGGCTTCAGTACTACTTTTCAATCAAGACCTGACTGCCCACAGACGGTTCCCCTTTCCCCCACCCTCTCCCATTCTCATCCTTAAACCCCAATCGTCTACGTTTGATAATATATATCTTTCCCACTCGTTGTTCCAGGCGGACCTGCCGTGGTCCTTGACATAAGTCATAGGATACTATTTGGTGTTACCTCCTCTTATACTTTTTCTCACATATACACTTATTGACTCAGTGAAACGACGTGTCGTTATTAATTGTTTCGTGACATTAAGTTGATCTGAAGTTACTTTTTATTTTATCTATTTATATGTTCCTTCGAAACTTTTCTAGTTTGACAAAGGTTCATTGAATTAAAAAAGAGCTTTATTCCGAGTCTCTATTTGGTTATTAAGTGTTACAGACCGTAGGTTACTTTTCATGGTCCGTATGTTTGTTCGTCCCTCTATACTGAGTACTACCCCTCCTTTTAGCTAGTTAGTTATACTGGGTCTATACTGTCTCTACTATATTAAACATCTGGTCCTGTGACTTTAATAATATTGGTACAAAATATACAAATTCTTTCATGTCCATTTGTAATCGTATAATTGACGTCTTTTGGGTTAAATGTCCTACTTTGTATACTAAACCCTTTTTTCTACCCTAATTGTCGTCTAATTTGTCCCGTCTTTATAATCACTATATAATCGTTATCTTTGGTTTTGTTTTGTCTCTTTTTTGTTTTTTTAATTATAACAAGGCATAGTAACTTGGCACCTCGTTAAAGTTTGTTGGTTTATTTAGAGATCACTTCAGGGACTTCTTCTCTCCTTCCTTCCCCTTTTTATAAACTCCGTTAATACCGTTAAAAGAGGTATAAAATAACTTTTTTTATCTAGGTTCTTCAATTTGTTTGGAGTTCGTTCTCTTAATACTTCTTTTGACGTCGTTCCATATAGTAGTAGTTTACCGAATTTTCTCTAGTAGGATTTTCGACGGGTCGCCTTTCTTGATCTAATATGTGTCTCGATGTTTCTACTCTGACCTTCGTCTGAAGACCAACTGTCTTCTCACACCGTCGTAGAAAGTTCGTGACTCCTTTAAGACTTTTCAGATGGTTGAATGTTCAGATGAACAGGGGCCACTTTTATAGACAGTTTTTATTTCTACTCCCTGTAGGAACCACCAGGTCACCGACTCTGGGACACGGGGGTTGCGTCTCCGGACCCAAGTTAGGGATGAGTCCCTTGATCTAGAAAGTACGACATTGCTTTCTAGGACGTACGACGTTAACTCTGGACCGTGTCGGTTTATTTATTTATAAATTTTTTTCTTTTTTTTTACTCCTACTTTAAGAAAAAGTCTTTCGACCTTCCTGAGTTAGTGACGGTCCCTATTCTTTAAATAGTGATATTCTTTAAAACGTGTTTTCTTACTTCTCACAGTCTTCACCCTTGATACATCAATTTGTGTTTTTATAAAGGGAATTGATAATAAAGAGAATTTTTTTTTAATATAGAGAAATTTTTTTATTGACTGACAAATTTCGTTTTAATCATTGTCATGCACTCACTTCTCCCCGATACAGTATGTATCTTCATTTTACATACTGTTTCATCTTGTGTCTGGTCCTCCCTTCTTCCTTACCTATGACGACATGTCAAGAATCTAATGATTGTTCATCTACACTTGGAATATCTACCTGGGATGTTTGAGATTTCATTATGGACTTTATTGTTATGTTTCTCATTATGGATAATTATGATTCGGTTATTTCTTCTATTTTACCTTGGTAATCTCTTTTATGTTAGATTTTCTTCCTCTTTCTTTCTTTTCTCCCGACTTGTTTTTCGCTTGGTACTCTGTCATGTGAATTTGGGACGTCGTTATTAGTGTAATTTACATTTACAAGAGTTAATTCGTGGAATGAATTTTCCATCTCTAACAACCTAATCTATTTTTTCGTTCTGTGTTGATGACGACCGAAATTCTTTATTAGGAAATTTATATTTCCGTATTTACCCGTTTTATTCTCTTACCTTCTTCTAGGAGACACAATTTTATTAGTCTACGACTTACGACTTTTCCGATGTAAAAAGTCTGGTTCATCTGACGTTTCGATTTAGTAAAGGATTGCTTATTTTCCTAGTCAAATAGTTCTCCAGTATTTTTAGGATTCACAAATTTGTGACTATTGTCTCGAAGTTTGACATAATTCGTTTTTGACTATCTTGACATTCCTCTTTAATTTTTTTTAGGTTTTGACATCAAAAGTTGTTAGGAGTCATTGACTTTCTGCTATTTGTCTTTTATTCTTATGACTTGTGAACTCATTGACAGTTCGTGAACTGGATTGACCAAAAACATCTTGTAAGGTAGGTCCTCGTCGTCTAACGTGTAAGCAAAGTTCGTGTGTACCGTAAAAATGGTCCTCTCTGGTGTAAGACTCGGTGTTTTGTTCAGAGTTATTTAAATTTTCTTAAGTTTAGTATGTTTCGTACGACATATGTGTATAACCTTAACTTAATCTTTAGTTACTGTCTTTTAATTAACCTCTTAGAGGTTTATAAACCTTTATTGTGTATGGATACCTCCAGTTTATTTTCCCTTTAACCCTTTATAAAACTTGACTCCTTTTTTTTTGTATCGTATAATGTAAAAAAAATTATTTATATTGTTGAATCTATATTACTTGTTTAAGAATCTTTTTGTTTTTGCTGGTTTTGAGTGAAGTCCTCTCTCCATTGGATTTACCAGAGGAAATTTTGAATTAAACATTAAATTTTAGAAGGATACGGTTTTGGGAGTCCGGGTCTACCAAACAAAGTGACCATTTGTAAAGTCCTTCTTTATTATGGATAAGATGTGTTTGAGAGAAGGTCTTTTGATTTCTCTTCTTTTATGAAGGGTTGAGAAAGATGTTCCGTTCGTACTGGGATTATGATTTTAGTCCGTTACTACGATATTTTTTTTTCTCTTCTATCGATATCTGGTTATCGGGATGACTTGTCTCTATGATTTTAAGAAGTTTTTCAAAACCGCTATTGGGACATACGCTCTGTCGTTTTCTCTGTGTCTACATATGTCTACATATGTCTACATATGTCAGAAAACCTGAGACACCCTCTCCCTCTCCCACCCTACTAAACCCTCTTACCGTAACTTTGTACATATTATAGTATATTCTTTACTTACCGGTCAGGTCCAAGCCACGTCCTATGTCCTACGAACCCCGACCACGTGACCCTACTGGGTCTCCCTACCATGCCCCTCCCTCCTCCCTCCCCCCAAGTCCTACCCCTTGTGCACATATGGACACCGCCTAAGTACAACTACATACCGTTTTGGTTATGTTATAACATTTCATTAATCGGAGGTTGATTTTATTCGTTTAAATTTAAATTTTTCAAAACCGTTGAACTGTGGTCAATATATTAGTCCTGGTTTATCGTGAATAAGACTCTTCCGTTCCATTTGTAGACTTTTAGTTATACTAAGTGACATACTAAATCAGTTGTATCATTTCTTTTAATGTGCCAGTAGAGTTATCTCCGTCCTTTTTCGTTAGACTGTTTTAAGTTGTAGGTAAGTATTATTATTTTTTTGGAGAGTCGTTTTATCCTTGACTTCAAGAAGTTGGATTATTTTTGGTAAGTCAAGTGTAGTGTGAATTGTTGTATTCTTACTTACGAAAGGAGGATGCTAACCTTTTTTTCCGTTCTTACCGGTTAGAGTCGTTATGATAAGTTATACTGTGACCTCCATTATCATTGCCCGTCCGTTATTCCGTTTTTTGTTTTCTTCCTTCCTTCTGGTTTTCTTACCTATAGGTCTAATTTTTCTTTTTTATTTTGACAGGATAATTGTCTATTATACTAACAGATACCCCGAAAAGTCCACCACGATCTCCACTTCTTTGGTGGACGGCTACGTCCTCTGATTCTCTGAGTTCAAACTTGGGACCCAGTCCTTCGAGGGGACCTTCTCCCGTACCGTTGGGTGAGGTCATAAGAACGGACCTCTTAGAGTACCTGTTTCCTCGGACCGCCCGATGTGTCAGGTATCCCATCGTTACTCAACCTGTACTGATTCCGTTGAATCGTGTTCTAACGGATATGTCTTTTAGGGATTCTTACGTAATTTTTTTGATGTCCTTGATTGTTATTCGTACAAATGGATTCAGTACCCTATATTCAAGTTAGTCTTTTTAGTTAACATAAGGATGCATGATCGTATTTGTTAATTTGTGACTATAAAAAATTTAAGGTAAATGTTATATTATTTTTGTGTACTTTATCCACATTTTAGATTGTTTTATACATATTTTAGACATACGACTTTTGATTCTTTACGACTGCTTTCTTTAGGTTCTCTTAGTTTATTTACCACTCTATTTGACACAAGTGGTTGACTTTCTGAGTTGTACCGATTGTACAGTTAATAGGGAGGGGTGTTATTACATATCTAACCTACATTAGGGTTAGTTTTAAGGTCGTTCTGTAGAATATTTTTTACTATTTCACTAAGATTTTAAATATACACTTTCATTTTCTTGATCTTACTCGGTTTGTTGTAATTCTTTTCACGACTTCCTGAGGGTGAGTTCTGAAAGACATTTCAAGGAGAACAGTCCTATCATACCACAACCATTTTCCTGTCTACAAGTCTCGGTACCTTGTCTTGTCTTTCCAATTCTCTGTCAGAGTACGTAGATACCTTTGACTAAACTGTTTCTACATTTAGACTGAGGCACGTCTTTCTATTATAAAAGTTGTTTGTCATGACTTTGTTGATCTATGTATATTTTTTTTGTTTTGGGTTAGACTGGGTAAGGAGAAGTGGTGTACTTTATAGTTGAATTTTACCTGGTGTCTGAATTTACATTTTAGACTTTGATATTAAGGAACCCTGGGACCCAATCCGTTTCTAAAGAATGTATACCATGTTCTTCGTGGTAGGTATTTTCTCTTTTTTTTTAGTTATTTGATCTGAAATAATTGTACTTCTTCAAACCAAGAGACTTTCTGTGCCAATGTTCTTACTTTTATATTGATGTCTGACATTAATTTATAACGGTCAGTGTGTAGACTATTTCCCGAATATAGGTCTATATATTTCTTAAGAATTTTGAGTTATCGTTCCTTTGTTGGGTTAAAAATTTTTTTACCTGTTGTGAAATAGTTTCTTCTACTTCTAACCATTTATCGTGTACTTTTTTACAATTTGTAATAATTAATAATGTCTTTACGTTTGATTTTGGTATTACTCTATGTCGTTGTATTAAGGGAAGAGGTCCCCTAGAAGGGCTGGGTCCCTAACTTAGGGTCCAGAGGACGTAACGTCCGTCTAAGAAATAGTAGGCTCGGTGGTCCCTTCGGGGTTACTCTATAGTCTCCCCCCTTTAGAAAATTTTTCGATTGGATTTTTATAGTTGACGACTACTCCGACGTCTCGTCAACCTTACGAGTACATAACTACCGTCCTTACGTTTTACCATATTGGCGAAACGTTTTGTCAAGTCCTCAACGAATATTTCAATCTGAGTAAGAGGTATTTTGGGTTATTAGGGTCAGATTCAATCACTCACGCACGATTCAGCGAAGTCAGTACAGGTTGAGAAACGTTGTTATACCTGTCTCTTCGGACGTCCCGATGTCAGACGGTCCGAAGAGACAGGTACCCAAAGAGGGCCGTTCTTATGACCTCACCCAACGGTACGGAAGGAGGTCCCCTAGAAGGGTTGGGTCCCTAGTTTGGACGTAGAGGACACCGAGAAACGTAACGTCCGTCTAAGGAATGACGATTCGGTGGTTCCTTCGGCAAACAGTATTAGCGAGTTTTCACCTTTGTTGGGTTTACAGTAAGTTGACGTCTTACCTACTTGTTTAGTACCACGTGGATATGGTGCCTTATGATGAGTCGGTATTGTTCTTTAATTCATGACTATGTGTGTCCTTGTGCTTGCTTAGAGTTTATATAATACCAATTCACTTTCTTCGGTCTTTTCTGTTTGGATACCCCTGTTTTTTGTTTGTCTGTTTGTTTGGTCTAGTCTTCAACGGTCTCGGAACCCCATTCTCTCCTCTCCAAAAAACATCTTCTACCTTGACAAAGTAAAGAACTAACACCACTACCATATTGGTCAAACACAAACAGTTTTGAACATCTTGACACATGATTTCTCTCTTTGAAATGACATACATTTAGTGTGAAATTTTTTTACTTTCTTATCACCGATCCATCGTCGGCTCTCCTATTTTTTTTCCTTGTCGATTATAAAAAGAGATAATTAAGATGGACTAGAAATATTTACGTACACATAAAAAAATAACACCATTTTGTGTATATTGGATTTTAAATAGTTGAATTAGTAGAATTCACATGTCAAGCTATAACAATTCTCATATATGGAACAACATTTTGTCTAGAGATGTTGAAAAAGAAGATCGTTCAGACTTTGGTACGTATAATTTATTAAGGGGTGTGGGTAGGGGGTGGGCCCGGGGTCATTAGTAGTACGATGACAAAGATACTTAAATGAAGAGATCAATGGATACGTACATAAAAGTGATTTTTATAAAATTTCATTTTCGTTTCTCAATTTTTTTTTTTTCGATGATTTTCAATATTATGTTCCTGAACTTATGAAAGTGACTGGTCTTGATTTTTTTTTTACAGATAAAGTCTTGATTGACGAGATATTAATAAACTTTACATAATAACCCGAACTTAAAATTTGATGTTAAAACGAAACAGAATTTCGATAGTTTAAACAACCATTAATTGGACGGCTTCTTGTCTCCATATAACTATAATGTCCAAAGGATTTAGGGTATACTCCTAATCTTCTGAGTTGTTTAATGAACGAGTCTCCTTCTTAAATTTTTTAGGATTGTTTTATGATCGTTTAAATTTAATTGGAAAATAAATAAATATGTGTGTGTATTCCGAGAGATATTTATATAAAAAGGACAGAGACATATAAAAGAGAGATTTATATATGTTAATGAAAATTTCAAGATCTTCGTTAGAGACCAAGAAGGTATGGACAGACGTGTACGGAGAGATATATATTAAACAAAATAAATTATATTGATAGAAAAATTCGAAAAAAACTACACCTAGTAAGAATTTCAGAAACAACTTAAACAATGTTGTAACGAAGACGAGACGTAGACAAAAAACCGGGATCCCGTGCACCCTAGAACCGAGGGACTGGTCCTTGATTTGGACGTGGGAGACGTGCCCTTCCGGACGTGACCTTCCACTTCAGAATTGGTGACCTAATGGTCCCTTCAGGGATTGTATTGATAATTAAGGTTTTACTACGGGAATACGATTTTCTCAGTTGTCCTAAATTTACTAATTGTAAGAGAAAAGAGGAAAAATAGTAGTATTTTTATTCGAGGAGTTTCGGTTCGAAGAAGTATTTAGTGACGAAAACGATTTAACACCATCTAATACTTTTAGTCTTCGGTGTCCGTTTTACCCGTAGTTTCTAAAACCTTAGTTTTTTGTATTTTGAGACTTCTTCACTTTTCAATGGGACTGAGACTAAACGATAAAGTTCTTGGAACACGTTCGGATAGTCCTTACTTATGATAAAGAGAAAATGGAAACGTGTCGATACCTTTTGTCTACGAAGTCCGAGAAGAAATTGAAAAATTTTCATTGATCAATGAAATTCGATAAAAAATTACAACTAAAGGGATACTATTGTTGATACTATTCGTCATCTCTTTCTTCTCGGTCACCCCTCATATAATTGGTAATAAGACATGTGTCTCTTGGTGGATCCCGGTAATCTCAACCAGGAACCACTAGAACTTTGTTCGTCTACTTCGAGTTAACTCGTCAAAATAAATGTTTCCACTTCTATTTATGATCTCCTAATGTATCGAGGACTTAAAGTTTACGTCTGAATCCATTTGTAATCGTTAACCTTTTCTATTAAGACACGATCCCTGTGACACACAAATTATTTATGGAAGACGAAACTAGTTCCCTACATAAAGGTATAATATCAGAGAGTCTGAGGTTGAGACACTGAAGTAACCCGGACTCCCAAAGAAAATGACCAGAGACGTCTTAAAATCTCGACTTTACCGGGAATCTCTAGTAGATCAAGATTAAAGGAAGAAGACATCCAAATCTTTCACTTCAAGTTTCTGTGACACACGAAACATGTCGTAAATAGAGTAGATGACATCCTACCCCGTCTCTTGGTGGAAGACTAAGTTATCGCTAGATTTGGTTCCTTATAAGTAAATCTCCCCGTCCTACCCCCTCCCGACCCTCCCTCTGTGTTCTCCCTCCCTTATATACATACGACGACGACGACGACGACGATTCAGCGAAGTCAGTACAAGCTGAGACACGTTGGGGTACCTGTCGTTCGTCGGGTGGTCCGAGGAGACATGTGTCCTTAGAGGTCCGTTCTTATGACCTCACCCAACGGTAAAGGTTTATATACATATCACTTCACTTCAACGAGTCAATACAGGCTGAGAAACGCTCGGGTACCTGACATCGGATGGTCCGAGGAGACAGGTACCCTAAAAGGTCCGTTCTTATGACCTCTCCCCACGGTAAAGGAAGAGGTCCCCTAGAAGGGTGGGTCCCTAACTTGGGGCCAGATGACGTAACATCCGTCTACGAAATGGTAGACTCGATGGTCCCTTCTGGTTTATATACATAGTCAAGTCAAGTCAGCGAGTCAACACAGACTGAGAAGCGCTGGGGTACTTAGCGTCGTGCGGTCCGGAGGGACAGGTAGTGGTTGAGGGCCTCAAGTGAGTCTGAGTGTAGGTAGTTCAGTCATTACGGTAGGTCGGTGGAGTAGGAGCCACCAGGGGAAGAGGAGGACGGGGGTTAGGGAGGGTCGTAGTGTCAGAAAAGGTTACTCAGTTGAGAAGCGTACTCCACCGGTTTCATGACCTCAAAGTCGAGATCGTAGTAAGGAAGGTTTCTTTAGGGTCCCGACTAGAGGAAGTCTTACCTGACCAACCTAGAGGAACGTCAGGTTCCCTGAGAGTCCTCAGAAGAGGTTGTGGTGTAAAGTTTTCGTAGTTAAGAAGCCGCGAGTCGGAAGAAGTGTCAGGTTGAGAGTGTAGGTATGTACTGGTGTCCTTTTTGGTATCGGAACTGATCTGCCTGGAATCAGCCGTTTCATTACAGAGACGAAAACTTATACGATAGATCCAACCAGTATTGAAAAGAAGGTTCCTCATTCGCAGAAAATTAAAGTACCAACGTTAGTGGTAGATGTCACTAAAACCTCGGGGGGGTTTTTATTTCAGACTGTGACAAAGGTGACAAAGGGGTAGATAAAAGGTACTTCATTACCCTGGCCTACGGTACTAGAAGTAAAAGACTTACAACTCGAAATTCGGTTGAAAAAGTGAGAGGAGAAAGTGAAAGTAGTTCTCCGAAAAATCAAGGAGAAGTGAAAGACGGTATGTGTATCGATTAAGTCAAACAACATGTCGTCTTTGTGTTACGACATTTCGTTAATATGAAGTTATTTTTATTTAAAATTTTTAAAATTAAATTTATCATATCTTCTATCACTACTATGACTCCTCTTTTTCTTACCTTCACCCTTACAGGTGCTAGTCTCCTATTTAAAGTCTATTTCAGTAGTTCTTTCGGGAGGTACTCTTTCACTGAGAACTCATTTTTGGACTTCCTTTACTTCCTTAGTCAGTACCTTCTCCTATAGTTTCTCTGTCTTGTCCTTCTCCGTTACGAGTAGACTGTCAGTACTCAGGTATGTTGCAGTTCGGTAGTACTTCGTAGTACCCCAACACACCACTCGCCATATGTTACGTTCCCTACCGGGACCGAAAGGACCATGAGGCTTTCTGAGGAAAGAAGAGACCGTCTTGGCACCGACTTTAGTCGTAATACTATGTGTCACGTAAATTCTTCGTGACGTCTCGTAAATTATCGTTATATCGGTATGTCTAATGTATGGTAAACCATACGAGGATTTGATCAAAGAAGTCACTAATAAATCCCCACGAAAAGTGGAAAGTTATTTTTGAGTTTTTGAAAAGGACGGACCTTGGTATGTGTTTACTACAGGAAAACATCTTAGTAGGCGGATGTTTCAAGGTCATGATCTGTATATCACTGTCGAGAGAAGAGAGTTAGAAGCAAATATGTCAAAGTACTTCGGTATTCTGAGAGTGTCTCAAATAAAGGAAGTCGATGTTTCGACAAGTTTCGATGAAGGCTCACTTATACCATCTGACCTATGTCAGTTAATATAATAGGGATAACGACGGTTGTTTGGTGATTTCTCTATCTCTTAGACCAAAATTTATGTCTTCCTATCTCATTTGCACTCTCTACAGTTAAAGTTGTCGGACCTTTTTTCTACCGTTAAGTAGTTCGACTTTGGTTTCGTTCTGTATGTCTTCGTTCTGTTTCATTCTGTATAGTCTTCTATCGACTATACGTAACTTCTGAGGTTATGAAGATTTCGTGTCCGAAGAGGTTCATGTTCCATGTCCGTTTTACTCTCAGACATTTCTTTTTGTCTGGGAATGGATAGGAACGACGACGACGATTCAGTGAAGTCAGCGCAGGCTGAGACACGCTGGGATGTCTGCCGTCGGGTGGTCCGAGGGGGCAGGGACCCTAAGAGGTTCGTTCTTGTGACTATTGACTCGTTCCGGATTGATGAGAGATTATCTTGGTAGTGGGTTTCTTTTTCCTTGGACCCCCTTTGGCTCTCTTACTTCTTCGAAATTTCTACGATTTTCTAATGTACCTATTTCATTACCTCTACCTGTCCCCACCTCATCTTTTGTTTGTTTTTTTTTGATGTTTTTGGGTACCTTTAACTTTTTGACGATAATATTTTCGTGTTCACTTTTAAAGGATCTTACATACTTTTCATTTCGACTTCTTTATAGAGTCTTGGTCTTGTTTATGGTTTTTCCCTTTTTATCCTTTCTTCTCTTTTTTGTCGTCAAAAAGTTTTCGACCTAACGAAAGAAAAGATAAAAATACAAAACCGGTACGGTGCGTCATACGCCCTAGAAGCAAGGGATTGGTCCCTAGTTTAGACACGGCGGGAGGGACGGGGCGTAGCCTTCACTCCGCAGAATTGGTGACCTGGTGGTCCCTTCAGGGTCCTGTCGTCAAATCTTCCTGATTGTGGGCGTCGTTTACAAGTTATTTTTGAGTTTTAAACACGTTTGTCTTGTCTCTTATACTTCCTCTTCTTTCATAGTATTTTATTACGTTCTTTTAAAGGATCTCGATGTCTAGTACGAAAAAATTTAATTTTCTCTGATAGTTCGTGTTAGACAAGACAACATTTCGTATAACCCTTTTGTGTTTAACAAGGTTATGTCGGATATGTAATGTCTTGTTGAACTCGTATTAAGTATAAAATGTAAAACGAATCCGAATACACGAGTTCGTTATAATCGACTTGTGTCCTTTGACGTAGGTCGACCTAGTCCGACGGACCTTTTTGTTAGTGTGTGTGTAGAGTTCGTATAATCGTCGATGAGTATCAAACTATAGAATGTTCTGACAAACGATAAGAAAGCGTTTAGAATTGAAAGGATTGAAAACATATAATTTCTTTTTTTTTTTCGTGAGTAAGTTTAGGGTTTGTACAGATTACTGGGACCAAGTTTTTATGGTTCGTCATCCAACCCTAATTGACTATGTGTGGTGATATATTTTTCGTCTATTTGTTGTTCCTGGATGACGTATGGTGTCCGTTAACATAAGTTATAGGATATTATTGGATCTTACCTTTTCTTAGACTTTTTCTGATATCACACACACACACACACACACACACACACACAAACACTCACATTGGCTTGGTCGAAACATTTAGTCGATATAATTAATTTTTTTTTTTAGTTCGTCACGTACTTTTTCCTTTTTCAAAATTGATTACTCCTTCTTCGATTCTTATCCTACAAAAGTTTCTGTACTCTCATGTACTTTAGAGAGGTCTCGTTGTTCGTATTTCCTTGGATGTGACACCCGGTGGCTTCTCGTGGACTTGTATTTTCTTTGTGAATGTCGATGTCGTTGAAGTTCACTACACTTCGGTCATTCCTGTTCGAGGATTATTTGTCTTCTTTACCTTTGGAAGGACTGAAGGTTTGTTTTACTTTGTTTTTTTGGTTCTTTTTGGAAGGAGTGTTAGTTTCTCTTTCGTGACAGAGATGTGTTTCTAGAATTTACCTTTAGTGATCTACGACGTCTTCAACGAAGAAAATAATTGTCACGATCATTACTGATCATCAGAGTTTTTAGAGATATTAAAATTTCAAAGGTCGACAGTAAGAGACACTTCGTCTCTTACTTCTTCTCTTTTGACGATTTCTTAAAGGTCGTTACTATATGTTCAATTACCTTTTTCCTCAAATACAAATAATAAGATACGCGTATGTAAACTAGATTCAGATTCTTGATACCGATGACTGTGACAAAATATGATAACCTACCTGAATCTTTTGATTGAAAGGTTCCTACAGGTTCAGACAAATATAGTTTTATCTTCTTAAGATCCTAGGTTAAGGTTAATAGTCTACCTAATCACTTCTGACTAATAAGGGTTCAGTGAAGTCAAGTGAAGTCAGCGAGTCAGTACAGGCTAAGAAACGGTGGGGTACTTAGCGTCGTGCGGTCCGTAGGGACAGGTAGTGGTTGAGGGCCTCAAGTGAGTCTGAGTGTAGGTAGCTCAGGCACTACGGTAGGTCGGTAGAGTAGGACAGCAGGGGAAGAAGAGGACGGGGGTTAGGGAGGGTCGTAGTCTCAGAAAAGGTTACTCAGTTGAGAAGTGTACTCTACCGGTTTCATGACCTCAAAGTCAAAATCGTAGTAAGGAAGGTTTCTTTAGGGTCCCAACTAGAGGAAGTCTTACCTGACCAACCTAGAGGAACGTCAGGTTCCCTGAGAGTTCTCAGAAGAGGTTGTGGTGTCAAGTTTACGTAGTTAAGAAGCCACGAGTCGAAAGAAGTGTCAGGTTGAGAGTGTAGGTATGTACTGGTGACCTTTTTGGTATCGGAACTGATCTGATCTAAGATAGTTTATACTCGGAGAAACACAAAGATTCCAAGACTATAGTTACTTTCAAGAGGAGTAAGATTATCGTATGTGTTAAGATGAGAAAAATTAATTGTAAAAAAAATAACTTCCTATTAACGAAATGTCTTACAACAACAAAAGACAGTTTGGAGTTGTACTTAATCGGTATCCATATGTATATAGGGGAGAAAACTTCAAGGGAGGGTAGAGGAAGGAGTGGGGAGATCCAACTATGTCTCGGGGACAAACTCAAAGGAATCGGTATGTCGTTTAAGGGTGACCGATAGATAAAATATATGCCATTACATTCAAAGGTACAATCAGAAAGGTATATAGAGTGGTTGAGGAGAATACCGGATTCTCTCTCTGCGGTTTTACTACGACTGAATCGGAAAAATTAAGGTTAATTTCAATAGTGAAAGTTTTTTGAGAATTTTCGTTGATACTACAATAAAATCAGGAAACTGAAGTCTATGCAATAACATTTTAAAGTTTAGATAAATAAGGAACTAGCCATTACAGAAAAATTCCGACGAAATTTCTAAAATATGAAACTTTAAACAACAAAAACTCAACGATTCAACAAGGTAAGAAACGTTGGAGTACCTGTGTGGTCCGAGTGGTCCGAGGAGACAGAAGGTGACAGAGAACCCTCAAACGAATTCAAGTATAGGTAACTTAGTCACTACGATAGATTGGGATGAAACCTTAAGTCAAGTCAAGTCAAGTCAGTGAGTCAACACATATTGAGAAATACTGGGGTACCTGACGGCGGTACGAAGGGACAGGTAGTGGTTGAGGACCTCGAACGAGTTTGAGTACAGGTAACTCAGTCACTACGGTAGGTTGGTAGAGTAGGAGACAGTAGGGGAAGAGGAGGACGGAAGGTAGAAAGGGTCGTAGTCCCAGAAAAGGTCACTCAGTTAAGAAGTGTAGTCCACCGGCGTCCTAACCCTCAAAGTCGAAGTCGTAGTCAGGTAGGTTACTTATAAGTCCTGACTAAAGGAAATCCTACCTGACCACCCTAGAGGAACGACAGGTTCCTTGAGAGTTCTCAGAAGAGGTTGTGGTGTCAAATTTTTGTAGTTAAAAAGTCACGAGTCGAAAGAAATATCAGGTTGAGAGTGTAGGTATGTACTGATGACCTTTTTGGTATCGAAACTGATCTTTCTAGAAACAACCGTTTCGTTACAGAGACGAAAAAATTATACGACAGAACCAACCAGTGTCGAAAAGAAGGTTTCTCGTTCGTAGAAAATTAAAGTACCGACGTCAATGGTGGACGTCACTAAAACCTCGGGTACTTTTAAGTTTAAAGGTTTTTAGTGAAGAAAGATATATGTTACCCCTCTATTGTGTTCCTTTCTTGGATCGTAAAGAGTGTAGTTAGTCCAATTAGTTCGTCAATTTCAGTACTGGAGCACGAGAGTTGATGAACCAAAGTCTGTATTGATCTCAATTAGCTTTCCAGTCATTTAAAGAGGTGAATGAAAAATTTTGTCCTTCAACGGACTCTTATCGGATTAATTATTCATCATAACAATATCTAATATGGGTTTTCTTTAAAAAAGTTGATACTCTTAGGGATTGTGTATTTTTAATAGGGTTCTTGGTTAAGTATTAGCAGTAGGATTTTTTCTGAAGTAATTCAACAATTTTCCTGTCGATTTCAAAACGGAATTAGAGACATTATACTACTTCGTGAAGGGTCCACCAAGTCACCATTTCTTAGACAGATGGTTACGTCCTCTACACCCAAACTAGGGACCCAACCCTTCTAGGGGACCTCCACCCTTGCCGTTGGGTGAGGTCATAAGAACGGACCTTTTAGGGTACCTGTCTCCTCGGACCGTCCGATGTCAGGTACCCCAGCGTTTCTCAACCTGCACTGACTCGTACGTGTATACTACTTAATCAAGTCTCTCACTAAGGGTTATGAAGACAAATTATAGAAATCTCTTAGGAGAGAAAAAAAAGGGAGTGGATAAATGAACTACAGGGTTTGACACAAGGTCAGGATTGTCGGAGGAAGTATCTCGGGTCTTTATTTGGGTGTTTATATGTCAGTGAATTAGATGTTATTTCCTCCATTCTTATATGTTGTCCCTATTCTGTCGTCGAAGAAGTCATTCACCACAGCCCTTTTGACCTGTTGATGTACACTGGTAAAAGAGTATGATGCATGTTTTTATTTAGGTTTTACCTAATTTCTGAATTTATATATTCGAGACTTCGGTATTTTGAGGATCTTCTTTTATAGTCATCAAGTTAGAAACTTTAGTCAGAAGCGTTATAATAAAACCTTGATAGAGGAGTTCGTTCCAGTTGTTTTCGTTTTGATTTGTCTACCTCGATCTAGTGTGATTTTTCGAAAACGTATCGTTTCTTTGATAGTCGTTTGTTTTTCTGTTGAACTCTACTGTACACGTTTATTGTGTAGGTTATTCCCCAATGATAGGTTTGGTATAGTTCTTGAGTATGTTAAGTCATAGTTTTTGGTTGAGTTGACTTTCTACCCGTCTCCCGGACTTGTCCGTAAAAAGGTTTCGTTCGTATGTCGACCTGTTGTCCGTGTACCTTTCTACGAGTTGTAGTGATTAGTGGCCTCTTTACGTTTAGTTTTGGTGTTCCCCTATAGTGGGGTGTGGACAGTTTTACGTGAGTAGTTTTCCTGTTCTTTATTGTTCACCGTTTCTAGACCTCTTTTTCTTCCGGAACACGTGACGACAACCCTTACATTTACCCATGTCAGTGATACCTTTTATAATACTTCCAAAGAGTTTTTAATTTTTATCTTGATGGTTTGTTAGGTCTCATGGTAAACCCATAAATAGACTTCTTTCACTTTTATGATTGAGTTTTTCTTTATACATGGACACAAGTGGCGTTGTAGTCGATGGTGTCGGTTCTATGCCTTCGTTAGAATCACGGGTGGCTGTCTACTTGTCTATTTCCACACTGTGCGTGTGTCCCCCGACCCCCTCCCTCCCCATAGTGAGTCGGTGTTTTTTCTTTTTTAGAACGGTAGACGTTGTCGTACCTATCTAGACCTCAATAATGCGAATCACTTTATTCTGTCTCTTCATGACATACAAAAGTGAATATACATGTTAGATTTTTGGTTTTGTTTACTTGTTTATATTGTTGTAATTAAGTGTATATGTCTTTTGTTTGCTCACCGACACCCGCCGACCTCCCACCACTTCCCCACCCCTACCCTTGTTATCCTCTTCCCCAAAATTTTCCATGTTTCGTGTTCAAATTTTTATTTATTCAGTGTCTTTACATATCTTGTTCGTTATATCAGTTGTTATAATGTCGAAACATACCACACATTAGACATTTTTACGGTTTAATGATACACATATGATTTATAATATTCAGTTGATATAAAGTTAATTTTTTTCTACCACTTACAACAGTCCTTTATAAATTTATGATAAATGAATAGACACTTTTCATTTCTAATATAATTTTATGTATTACATATTTTTAATTCAATTACATGTATTGATATTTATTCTAAAATCTACATACAATATGTGTAACTTACGAATTCTTTAAACTTTTTATTAAGTTTAATACAGTGAGAAAAGTTATTTTTTCTAGGTGAATTATTAAAGTCAGGTATAGGGACGATTAGAATTAAGACTTTTTTTGTTTTCTTTTAACTAAGATATTAAGAGTTCACAACTAGTTTCCCAAGTTAAAATGAACTATTTCATTGTTTTAATCTGTAGTAGTAGATACATATTTGTATTCCTTCTTTCATATTTATTGATAGTTTTAATACATACTAAAGGATTTTAATACTTTAAAGTCAAATGTTCAGGTACCTGTAAAGAAACCTCGAAGGGACATCGAGTCACCATTTCTTAGACGGACGGTTACGTCCTCTGTGCCCAACCTAAGGACCCAGTCCTTCTAGGGGACCTCTTCCTTTACCATTGGGTCAGGTCGTAAGAGTAGACCCTTTAGGGTACCTGTTTCCTCGGACCATCCGATGTCAGGTACCCTAGTGTTTTCTCGACCTGTGTAGTATCGTTAGTTTATTGTTGTTGTCATTGGATTGTAGACATTTAGTGTAAGTTGATAAACTGTGTGAGTGTCTGAAGAGTGTATGGACATAATTAGAAGTAAGATGGGTCTTAATGTCTTTGTCATAGAAACCGATTTGACGTCGTGAGAACTGAGACTTGATGTTCAAGTCGACCACTGGTTGGGTTCCCAAATTGTGATACGTGAACTTGAGTCTCTACCCAGTCACCCTTAAGTCTAATTGATAGCTTAAAGTATACCTTCAACTATATTTCTCTGATGAAGAGAGAAACTTCTACCGGAAAACTTTCTTTACAGATTTAGGAATTTACACACCATAAAGTAAGTTCCTAAAGTAAATTTTTTAATATAAACGTTTAAATGTAAGTAAACGAGAATTCTAATATTATTTTCTCTTTTTCAAATTTTCTTAGGAATGGACGTCAGGTTAGTGTCATTAACAGTTTCTCGTTACGGTCCTTTCATCCAGTTAAGTACTTTCTTTTTACTTTCCTTTTTAGTCAGTAAAAGACATGACAACTGACACGGGTATTAACTCAATAAAAATTTACATAGATGTACCGAATGCAAAAGTATATAAGTCCATATATCACCGTTTAAAATTTACGAATTGATCCTTTACCGTTGGGTGAGATCACAAGAACGGACCTCTTAGGGTCCCTACCCCCTCGGACCACCCGACGACAGATACCCCAGCGTGTCTCAGTCTGTACTGACTTCGCTGAATCGTCGTCGTCGTCGTACATATATCTTTCATGAGTTACAGACGACTTAACTTAAAATCTCTTTTAATACATATAATGTAAAATATTAGAGTACAAATCTTTGATTTCTTTGATTCCTCAATATCTATGGTGTTTATTATCTTTGATTTGCTGTACTTTCATGATTCACTTGTTTCTATGTCTGACATGGATAAAATGTTACTGTCGATAGTTGTGTTTACGTGTATACGCCATGGGTCGGAAGGTCTGCCGGAGGTCACTAGTAGGGTAAAACTATAAGTGTGGGAGCGAGTCGGGGGAAGGTGTCACTTCTCACGACTGGACCCTTTTTATGACATGTTTGTTATCACACACTAAAGATTCTGAGAAACTAGTGAGAGAGACCCTTTTCGGTCGACAGTACAGTACTTCTGGGAGTACATCGGGACACATCTTTTCCAGGTGTACCGTTCCTTGATTCTCTGTAGACCGATTGTGGGTTGTAGCTGGTAGACTCACGGGGTAGAACTGTCACCTAGGAGGTCGGGTCACAATTTGGAAGTCTACTGACATCGGAACTGACTATAGAACTGGTATTGTAGGACTCTCTGGGACTCGGTCTTGGTAGGTCAATTCGATAAGGACTGGGAGTCTTTGACTTGTCTATTATTTATAAATAACAACCGAATTCGGTGATTTAAAGTCCCATTAAACAATGTCGTTATCTTTTGACTATCTTACGTATAAAGTTTTCCAGTACATTATTATTATGGCGTTGTTATCATTCTCATGAGCTCATACTGATGTCATCTTCTCCTACCTCCTACTACAGAAGGAGTCGAAGGGTTTGAAAGGTATTCCGACAGTAAACGTAACAAGGTAGAAAAGTTTCTCATATACGTTACGAGGGTAGAGACTGACGAGGGTGGTGAAAGTAATCTCTTCAAGATTCAGTAAGTAGGTAAGTCGTTTACAGAGGGTCCTACCCTTCAGGTTTGTCGGTCGTATCAGTCAGTTAATGTTGGAAATCGTTCTTTTGTTTCTCGAGGTCCCTGAAGGGTCCACCGGGTCGCCATTTCTTAGGTGGACGATTACGTCCTCTACACCCAAACTAGGGACCTTCTAGAGGACCTCCTCTTTTATCGTTGGGTGAGGTCGTAAGGACGGACTTCTTGGGGTGTCTGCCTCCTCGGACCGCCCGACGTCAGGTGTCACAACGTCTCAGTCTGTCCTGGTTCGCTGACTCGTCCGTGTGTTTGTCGGGGTCCGGGACGACGACGTAAATTGTTTTGAAGTTTCGTTCACGAAGGGGTCCTCTCGGTCGGGGGTCAAGACACATCGAAAGTCGAAGACGGTTCCTTCGACGGAGAACGTGGGGTGGGGTGTCGTCGGACGGATCGACTCTCGAGTTAAAGGAAGACACAATAGAATCGTGGGTGACGGAGACGTGATTAATTTTACAACGACCGTAAAGTGGGATGAACACACATACACACAAATTATAGATGGTACTCTTCAAGTCGAGAACTCGACCGTGGTTTAAAAACAAAAGAGTCACGAGATCAATGTTTTCAACGGATTTACAACTCACTAGCCGAACTGAGCCAAAAGAGGTCTTCGGTGGAGTAAATACCGTACGTTAAAACGTTTCACCCCAGAAATCTTTGTAGGTACAGTATCATATCTTATTTACGGACGTGGTAATTCCTGTCAAGAATGTCGAGATCTCTTGAACCTAGATTATACCCTTATCGTTCACGCTTCCGGACTTCGTGTCTCTGTCCTTTTGTTCCTATCGGGTGGTCCTTTTTGTGTCCGAAGTCCTTCGAAAGAGAAATGGTAGAGTTTAAGAGACGATCTGTCCTCTCGACAAAAGTGAAGTGTACCGACTCCGTAAGGAAACAGATTGTCTTGACACGGTCCGTCCCACCCCACCCCAGACAGACACTACTCTGTCTGATTAAGTTACGAAGAGTTGGAACCGACTTGGAATCTGAGTTCACTCTCCGAAAAGTGTTTCTCTCTCGGAGTTCAGGTAGGATTAACCGGGACATACTTAGGACTCGTAACCATCCCAAAATTTTCAAGAACGCTTGAGTACCTGACACCGGATGGTCCAAGGAGGTAGATACCCTAAGAGATCCGTTCCTATGACCTCACCCAAAGGTAAAGGAAGAGGTCCTCTAGACGTGGGTCCCTGACTTGGGACCAGAGGGAGTAACATCCGTCTGCGAAATGGGAGACTCGATGGTCCCTTCAGGATTTTCAAGGGGTCCATTATAGTTTACTCCGTACCCGATTCTTGGTGATCTGGTCTCATTCTGTGGTCGTTGTTAGTCTCCTAGTCTCTTTTCCATAATCCTCAAACAAAAAAAAAAAAAAATGTTTTTTGTTTGGACTATAATAAACTATATTAAGTTTTTTGAGACGTCAACAATTCACCCAAAGGGACCACCGAGTCTACCATTTCCCAGGTGGACGTTACGTCCTCTGGACCCAAACTAGGGACTCAGCCCTTCTAAGAGACCTCTTTCCTTACCGTTCGACGAGGTGATAAGAAGCATTCTAAGATATAAGTAAAAGAGGTTGTTTCACATGTCCTTGAAGGGACCACTGAATTCTGAGGCACGAAGGTGACGTCTCTTACGCTCAAGTTAGGGACCAACCCCTTGATCCTAGGGCGTACGATGTGCCACGTCGGTTTTTTTTTCTACCGCCCCCCCCCCACCCATGTTTCCTTAAAGACTCCCGTGTCTATCCCGACCTTTGTCCGTCTTGGCCTCGCACTCCCGACTCTGGTCCCTCGGGATTAGAACCGAAGGTCCGCTCCGTCGTCCCTTCCGACTGTTGATACCGATCCTAGGAGTTAAGGTGACTCTCTGGTCCCCTACTCCTTACCACCACCCCCACGAACCTCCTTAAAAGTTTCCCTAAATCTATTCGATAAGTTGTCCTCAAGGACTACCTCGTGTACCTGTGACAGAGTGTAGGGTAAATTTTTGAACCGGTAGAAACCTTACAGTTTTCTTTTGCTTCTTCTTTTACCTATCTCTGTAGATTTATGTCAGGATAATGTACCCCCATCTTTTCGTCCACCGTTGTTCAAAAGTTTGCACCTCTAGTCTCGACGTCCTTCAAAACTTTTATGTCTAAGAACTCGGGTTTTAGTTTCCATACTTAATCTTAAAAGTCTCCAGCCTTTACTATTTGATTTTTGTCGGTATCGACAAAAAGTCACAATTGTTACAGGGTCCTTTAGATTCGTAAAACATACATAGTGACCTAAATCATGGACATTGTTGGGATTTATCAATTGACCCTGTATCTCTTCAATTCATTGAACGGGTACTTTTCACTTTGACTTTCAGCGAGTCAGCACAGACTGAGATAATGGGGTACCTGATATGTCAGGTACCTTAAGAGGTCCGGTCTTATGTCCTCACCCATCGGAAAGGGAAGAGGTCCCCGAGAAGGGTCCCTAGCTTGGGTCCAGAGGACGTAACGTCTGATTAACAAATGGTCGACTCGGTGTTCCCTTCGGGTTCTTATGACCTCACCCATCGACAAAGAAAGAGGTCCCCTAGAAGGGTTGGGTCCCTAGTTTGGGTCCAGAGGGTGTAACGTCTGATTAAGAAATGGTCAACTCGGTGGTCCTTTCAGTTTCTTATGACCTCACCCATCGGATAGGGAAGAGGTCCCCTAGAAGGACTGGGTCCTTGACTTAACCCCAGAGGACGTGACGTCCGTCTAAGAAATGGTCGACTCGGTGGTCCCTTCGGGTTGAACGGTTAACAGTTCCCACCTAGGTCGGAAGTGTGGACATCCCCACGTATCTCGGATACGAATATTGGTACTGTAAGAAGTAGGAAATTTTGTAGGAGAGGGAGAGGTTATTTGGTCACCAAGACTCCAACGACCTAAAAACTCTTGGTGACATGATATTAGAAAATCACAGTGAAAGTCGTATAGTAAGACACTTTAGTCCGAATTGTAGTTGTCAGAAGGTAATGACCTGAAATTTAGTTCATCGTAACAGAAGAAGCACTACTTCTTAAACGTTATGTAATTACATGTCTTCATCAAGAGGACGTCTTTCTACCCGAACACGGATTCTGAAGACAGACTGTTTTTGTCTTTAAAATATATCGTATTCGTTAAACGACAGAACAGGTAAGGAGGGACGATTTTAGAGACGGAAATTAAGATAAAGATAATGGTTATCGGATTGGGTCTGAGTATAGTATTCTAAAGACCTAATAACGGTATAATAGGGGTGACCAGTTAGACCGAGATTAGCGGTAGGTGGACCTAGGTCCGTTTAGGTAGGACATATGCCGGAGGTCCGATTATAAGAATTAAAATTGAAAGAACGGACAGCGAGTAAGTTAATGTCCAGGAAATTACTAATGTGTGACGTATATCCTATTTTAGGGTTGGAAATCGAACCGCAAGTTTCAGACATCCATTGACGAAGTTGAATAGTGATCAAAAAAATTTTGTGTAATATTTCGTTAATAGAAGGTTAATTATTTATTTTTTATTTTACAAGAGATTATCTGAACGTTTTGTAAAAAAATTAAGTTGACGTTACGTAAAACTCAGGTTTTAAGGAAGTGATTTTGTTTTTAATTTATATAGAATTTTGATGTAAATTTTCCTCTTTTTATGAATTTGACACCCGAGTATGAAAATTACTCTAACATGGAGTACATGTTTACTCCAATTTACAATTTACAAATTGAACCTCAATTTACAAGTCTGAACCATGGTGAAGTTTGTACGACGAAAGTGAGTGTCAAGAAGTTAAAAACCGTCTTACATGGCGTCCTACAAGAATTGTGTCGATTGGAGAACGTAGAAAGCCCATCAGAGTTTTAGTGTCAATTAAGGCGAGGTCGGACATGTCAATGTGTTTTTGACGGGAACCCATTGGCCTTCCCAAGACCGATAAAGAATCTCGTACTTAGAAAATATATTAAGTGTTTTGGTCAAACGTTTGGAACTTGTAGTGAAAATGAATTTTTGCACATTGTGGAATGGTCCTCCTTTCGTACATGTTCGAATTTGATGTTCCATCCCTTCAAATACGTATATAAATCAGTACTTCGAGGATGAAAGAGTAGATGATATCCAATTTTTGCCAGCACAGTAACTCCTCTTGACTCTTCTTTCCTAACTCCCAGATACGGGACTATGGATAAAGTCTATCTCGATTGAATTACCAGTAAAGGCCCCCGAAGAGACGTCGGGAAAGTCTCAAGAGAGTAATTGAGTCTTCCGTCCAGTTCCTTGTAAGGTCTTTCGGTCTCTTTATTTACCCACGACTTCCTTCGGTGTAGAAGAAGAAGTTACTCGAAGTAGTGGTCTCGAGTTGTCACGAAAGAGCCCCGAATACCCTCCAATTTACCTAAACAAAACTTTAAACCATGGTACTTAAAATGGGCATAGAAAGGTTTCTAATGTTTTTTATACGTTTATTAATCACTTCCTTTGTGTAGGTTTTCTTTTGGATAAAAATCGGGTTTGGAGAGGACATTATCTAAGTGCCTTGTTGACCTTCACACACCCTCCCCTCTTTTTCCAAGACCGTTTTTTACTTCGGAAGTTCTATGACTTCTAAAATAGGTTGTGAACAACATAGTGGTCATTGTCGTGTTTGCCGGAACTTTGTCGAGATCCTGGTCTCGTTCTTTTGTCAGTGGTACCTTTATGTAGGTAGAGATTCATATATTAATCTCTATAGAAAATATTAGTCATAATAGAGAAAGTATGTGTAATACATGTTGAGTCTTAGATTTTGTACTAGTGTCCTTTATGAAGACTTTCAACGAGGTGTTCGTCGATATGATCAAAGATTACAGGGAGCATTGATGTCTTAGGATCAGGAGTACCAGACCCCAACGAAATGGTCTCGCCAGAAACTACTTCTAAAAAATTCCGAGTATCAAATAAAAGAAAGGAGGGGAGACGAGAGGCGGGATGAGGACCCTTTTTCCGTGCCGACAGAAGTAACGACAAATTAAAACGTCTTTCGTTAATACAAGATGATGTGGTCTCAGACCGTGAGCTGTACTAACTGAAGTGAAGCGGTCCTTTTTTACGTCTATACGTCTTTTCGTTCGATTGCGTTTGTCGTGTTCAAAAATGTCGTGCTCAAGATCGCAAAGACGTCCCGGTTCAGGAGTAAGGAGTGTGTGGTGGAAATAGAGCGTGAAGTAGAATTAGCGTTAGGTTATTGACCATAAGTTTTCCGGATAACTATTTCCTATTCATTAAAAAGACGAATTCTTAAGTCCTTTTGTCCCTTACATGAAATTTCCAAAAGGTAATCTTTTCAATTTTAAATTTTCAAGACCATATATTTTACGAATTGTCAATTGGTACCTTTTGTGATTAGAGTCTATTGGTTCTTAAACGTCCGGTAGTTTCGTTTTTCTTAGATGCTTTTGTGTGAGGACGGTGGAACACCATGGATAAGTTTTCTGGAAGTGGTGAAGTTTGAAATTTTGTTTGACTGAAGATTTTGACGAATAAATCTTTTTATAATTAGTTCTATAACATTCTGAATAAAATTTTAGAATTTATGACTATAATTACAAGTATTTTAAACACTTTTAATAATTTAACAGTTACAGACTAAATTACTTCAACAAAGGTTCCAGTTTTGATTTAACAAGAGAAGTTTATGTTCTACATCTTTAAGTTGAAACTCGTGGACCTCGAGGGTTGTTTAAGTAGTGTAGTTAATCCTTAGTGTAAAAGGAAAGACCATTAGTTTATTGGTAGGACAATTTATGTACCTTGATGTTTAAAAATAACGGGTTATCTATCGTAACAAACTAGTTGAAATTTGTTACTTCATCCGTATTTACTTCATACCATTTAAAGATGTCATGGAATTGATGTATGTGAAAGATTAAGAATTTAATAAGTTTGAGGAATTACTCGGATTTATTAATACTTCAAAGAATTGTAGTACAACTGTATGTTTCGGATCAAAATTTTATCACTATTTTTATGTCTTGGGGACTGTAAAAGTCTCGTGGTAGACATAATTAAGGTAGATTCTTTTAATAAGTCACTTCTAATTCAGTGAAAACTTTATATTTCCTGACCTTCAAATGAGACACTTTTATACTGGTGGTTAATGTTAGTCCAACGTGATTTACTTTAAGATATATACCTCCAGTTTTAATAATTTAGGTATTTTAATAATAAATTTTTTATTAAATAAATTAATTTAAATTTATTAAATAAATTTAAATTTAAGTATTTTTAAATTTAAAAATTATTAAATTTTTTATAGTAATTTCACTATCGAGTTGACATTAAATCAAATGACATTATTCATTGTAAATAACTCTCAAAGGATATTTAGACACGATACATGAAGTGGAATGGAGAGAGTAGATTATTAGGAGTACAATTGAATCACTTCCTCCATTGGTAAGAATAGGGGGATTCTATGATTCTTCCAGTAACTCCGAATCTCCAGTTTATTGGACGGGGTTCACTGTCTCGGACAGACGAAGCAAAGGTTCGTGGTATAGGTTATCTTGTCTATAAATGTATCAATTTCGTCGTACAGACGAAATTTACAAAGACTTTTCTATTACTCATAAAAAAACCAAAAACAAAAAGACAATTACTACTGAAATTTATCGTAAATACAAAGGAAAATTGTTAATTTTGAGAGTCCTCTCTCCGTTTGTCTGACAACGTAAAAAGTCAAGACGCCGTAGTAAACTTTAATGAAGAAATTGTTGTTTGACCAGTAGAGAATATAGGAGTGTCGGGGCCTTGACACGGAAGAGAAAAAAGGTACATTTGGTCGTCAAAGATGAAACGTACGACCATCGTTGCGGAGTCTTTAAATTTCGGTGACCGTAATAGACTAAAGAGAGAGATAGGGTGTTTATAGACTCTGGGACGACACACACGGTCCATGACTCCTCCTCTGTACTTTTACGTCAGAAATGGTAGTTTGTTTAATGACAAATCATCCTGTCCGTTCCTCTGTCACAATTACTATTCATAAAGTTCTGGTCACACATCTCTCTTATTACCTTAAATCGTTCTTACCGTCGATTAAAACAAAACTCCATAGATGAAAACAGGTGAGGAGGGTAGGAGTTTCGGTAAGAGGTCTATTCGAAGTGTAAATTAACGTGTCGAAACGATTAACGAAGAAAAACATTGTCTTTCAAAACATCATACAATTAGCTTTTTTCATGTTTTGTTCAACATAGTCCCTATTACTAAAACGTCTATTTACAAAAGTGTTAGAAAAATAGAAAAGACAATTTCAATTTTACAGGTTTGTTGGGTGACTTACCGATGTCCTATGGTCATAATATATATTTAAGGTATTCGTTTAAGTCTTTTTATCTTCTAATTTCTTTTAATTTCTTTCCAAAAATTTTAAACGAAGTTTAAGGAAACTTGGTTTACGGTGAAAAATTTCAAGATAGTGTCAGGAAAACGTAAGACAAAGGAGACAATCAAAAGACCTGTTTTATTATGGAAAAGAATTGAAAGAGGGATTTAAAAGGATTTTAACCTTTAAAGGATTTTAAAGGATTTTAAGGAGATCTTTACGGAGAAGTGACTATGGTCCAGTTGATAGTCTAAAATTTAACGGTTACTTCATACTATAGTCAATTTATGTATATGCATATATTCACATAGCCTCTTCCGTTGCCGTGGGGTGAGGTCACAAGAACTGATCTCTTAGGGTCCCTGTCCCCTCGGACCACCCGACGACAGAGACCCCAGTGTGTCTCAGCCTGTACTGACTTCGCTAAACCGTCGTATATTCACATATATGGTATGATATGTGATATTAATACATAAAATTACAAATATATCTATATCTTAATATAAAAATACAATATTAGTGTATGTTTATTGTACACTCTATTAAAAAAATAGAAAGTAGTTTACGTGACATCTACTTAAATTTCTACTGAAAAGGGAAGATTAAAGAATATAGTAGGTTTAAAGAATAATTTCTTTAAAGATTAATTTAGTACTTATTCAGATAATGAAATGTTTCTTTAATAAATACGCTTGAGTAAGTTGTTTGTAAATAGTCCGTATGAAATAAACATGATGTATGTATATTTTTCATGTTTGAATCGTTGACTTTCTGATCCTGACCCAGACTGACTGACCATTGCTAGAGAACTGAAGTTAAAGAAATGAACATTTTATTCCTATTCTCATAAACAAAATTGAAGGAGTGTTCAATAAGATTCCTGGGTTTTCTCTGTCATGTACGTCTTTGTGAATATTTCGTAATTCAATAAAGATTTCGGCATAGTCTCTTCGTTCACTATACTGGTTTGTTCACCCGTTTCTTCTAGTGAATTACAATATTGACTCTACTTTAAGTAGGATATATAGATTTTGTAGAAGTTAATTGGTAATTAAAGTCACTCGATAAGTAAACATTTAGTAATCACGATAAACCGAATTGTTTTCATACGAAAAAAAAAATTAGTAGCATTTGGTCAAGATTTTTTTTTAATGTAGTATTGTTGAGAACCAGTAGACAAATTAGTTATTGATTTTAGATTCAATAAGGTCACTAAAAAATTTTTGGTCGAAAAGCAAACATAGACATAACAATACTTTTGTTCATAATAAGCTGGTAGTCGTCAGTCTAGTACTGAGATAATATTTCAAATGTGTGTGGAGTCCTTAGGTATTAGTTTGTCTTTAATCTTAAAATTTTTGACCTAAGTATGCAAAAAGTGATTTTTATTGATCTTTTTTAACGGTAGTATACATTCTCAATTAAATCCGTTTTTCTAACAAAGAGGAAATTCTAAGTTCCTAAAAGTAAATACGATTCGTCTTTTAAAGGGAAACATTAAAGTCGAGACTACACATTGAAAAGAAGTTTGAATCATGACTACTTTAGATATCTAAATTAAAATTTTCTAAATTTTCAAAGAAACAGGTAATGGAAAAACCAAGTGGGGGAAATTTATTTTAATTGGTGTTAGACACAGAAAGAAATCATTTCATCATTTTCAGTTTCACAATTAGCAAGTCAACACAGACTGAGAACGTTAGGGTACCTGAACGGGTGGTTCGAGGAGACAGATACCTTAAGAAGTCTGTTCTTATGACCTCACCCATCGGTAAGGGAAGAGGTCCTGTAGCAGGGTTGAGTCTCTAGCTTGGGTCGAGAGGACGTAGTGTCCGTCTAAGAAATGGTAGACTCAGTGGATTCGGTCGACGTTTTAAGGATATTAATAAAAGAGATTAAACTCCGATCACTTGTTGAAAAAATAACTTTGAATGAAAATTTTAATATTAAGATTTAAAATTTTCAATTATGGTTGATGAGACTTCATGAAATTTAAATACATCTTGATATGTTAACCTATTCCTGAAAACGGTCGTAAGTTTAGTCAAATTCAATATCTTTGTCATCTCTGTCACACACATATATATATGTAAATATATGTGTGTGTATATGTATGTATGTATATGAGTATTTTATATGTATTATATGTTGTATATAAATTTAATTCGATCTTAAGTGGTCGAGATTCTTCGTAAGTGTTGTTAGACTCGTTGAGTTTCCTTGGTACGTTGACTGNCAATATCTTTGTCATCTCTGTGTTGTCATATGTGTGTGTATATGTATGTATGTATATGAGTATTTTATATGTATTATATGTTGTATATAAATTTAATTCGATCTTAAGTGGTCGAGATTCTTCGTAAGTGTTGTTAGACTCGTTGAGTTTCCTTGGTACGTTGACTGACTGTATATTTAGATTTATAGAAATTAAAGTTTTGTATGATATTTCATGTCGATTGTAGTAAAAATTCATCGATTTACCTATGACTGTAAAAGACTATCTTTTCAAGTTATGTTTCAGGATTTAGTAGATGTTAAAATTCAGTTAAGTAATCGCGAAATGGACCCCTTAGTTTGTTTAATTTTCAACAATACGTTGATTCGAAAATTTCTAAAATTTGATTTTTTACCTGTAATGTCTTAAGTGGAGTCAATTGTTCTCTTCCTTTCAATAAAGGAACTATTAGAGGTTTATTAGAAGGTTCACCAAATTTTTTTTATATATAGAAAATTTTACAAGGTTGGTCCTGTATTTTTACCGACTTGACTTGGAGTAAAGTGGGAGGTTATACCCATAAATCTTTAGTTGGGAGAAAGTTCCATTATTTCTTATCCTGGTGACTCCCCCGTTAAGAAATGTGTCAATAAACTGCTGTCAACTCATGAGTGTCGTCCAGATGGCGATCTGATGTCTTTTTCAAAGTACCATGTGTGTGGTGCCCCGAAAGGATCCCGGAGAGAAACGTGAGTCCGGGTTGACTGCGAGGGCCACCTGGGTCGGTTCACAGGGCTCAAGGTGGGGAGGGAGTTCCGTCAAAGATAAATTTCCCTGTCACTGGGTCAAAGAAATCCCACTGGGCCGAAGGGTTTCTTGTCATTGTGATACGTGTGTCACTGAACGAGACGAAGTTCCTGAACTTTCCCGTATCCTCTGAAAGAAATCCAAAAAATCTCACATTGTTCAGTCACGGTATACCGAGGACACCCTTAAGATCTAGGTTTTTAGTCCTCATAGGTCACTCCGCCCCCCCACGAAAGGTTGAAAACTTTGCGCAACCCCCCACCCCCGTCGTTATTTCTACGTTCTTATCTTCCTTCTAAACTCCTTCCTTTTTCTACTTCCCTCCCTACTTCTGTCCTCTCTTCTTCGACCCCTCCCTCCCTCCTTCTCCGTGTCCACCCCTCCTTCCCTCTCTCTCTTCCCGGTCTCCTCCCTTCCTTCTTCTTGCTCTCCCTTCTCTCCTTGTAAGTTCTCCGAAGCGTTTCGTTTTGACTTTGTTCGTCTATCCCTCCCGACCCCTCTCCCTCCCGACCCCTCTCTGCTCTCTCTGCCCTCTCTGCCTCTTTGAAGGACGGGTCGTCGAAGAGTTAAGGGTTCTCCCGGGCCATGAAGGATGTTGAATGTAGGTTCTATAAGATCAGATCGGAATGTTTATATGGTAAAATGACCTCGTCTGTACCCCCACCCCACCCTTTATTTCTCTTTTTGTATCAAGTAAACAAAAGAGGATGTGTTACGATGAAGTCTTCCATCTTTTCCTGACTCCTTTATTTTTACTTTCCTACACTAGTAGTCGTTTTGGGCCTACCATAGTTAATATTTTGTCTTTTATTGGTCATTTACAGGTTCAACCTCGAAAGTCTTTTATCTAATTTGAAATCTTTTAAGTCCTTGTAAACGTTATTTTTTATGTTCGTTTCCCTAGTTGTAGTGTCTAAAGGATAATTTAATACTCTAATTTTACTTATATCATATAGAGTTTTGAGCATCCTACATTGGCTTCATTGTCAGAACTTGTAATCTTATTTCTGATTTGACTATACTCCGAAATAGTGTCTCCTCTTTTGAACCGTTTTAGTTGGGTTTATTTTCTTTCCTCTATTGTTTCCATTATCGTTTTGGTTAAAGTTGTCTTTTGTATATACTCTTCTAGTTGTGCCGGTTTTTAACCGGGACACTTTTTCTGGGATTTTACAGTTTGGGGCTCATACTAATTCTTTTTTTTCTCTTCCGTCTTCATTCGTTTTAGTTCTCTCTTTTTTCTTATGTCGGTAGTAAAATTTTTATGTCTTGTCCGATTAACGATCTTCTTGTAATAAATAACCTTGTCTGACTACTTCTCTACACTTTAGACTTGTCGGGTAATAACGGTGATTTGTTTTAATTTAGTTGTCACTTTTTGGAAAAATATTTATTTTGAGGGTCCGATCTGTCGAAGTGGTAGTTCAGGATCTATAGTAAGTCACTGGGTCGGGACCCGCCAAGGACGTTGCCGGTTCTTTCCTAGTCGTTGTCTTTGGTGGTTTTCTCCGTGAGGGAACACTTGTCTTGTCTTGGAGTCACCCACCGGGTTTCTCTACCTCTTTTAATTTTAATTACGGTACACCAACTGTGATCTATTCGGGGTCCTCAGGGACACTCTTTGAGACAACCTCTTCCCCCGTAGTCACCTACTTCCGTATTGTTTCAACTTTACAGTGACGACTGTCTTATGTATTTAATCCATAGGAAGTTCTAGATAAGTTGAAAGATGAAGTCGTTAATGTATTTGATATTTGTTTGATGTGTTGTTGACCATGTCAAATAAAGATCCTTATGTTCATGTCTGTGAGTTTTATAATATTTTGTCTTACCAATCAAGATTTAGTCAGGTTTTGTGTGTAATAAACAGTGAACTTTATTTGAAACTCATTGACTACTTTACTAGGAGGAAAAAAACCAATGGTTTATTATTTGCCACGTTAAATATTTTTGTCCCTTTTTCACTTCACTTTCAGTGAGTCAGCACAGGGTGAGAAACGTTGGGGTACTTGATGTGTCGGGTACCTTAAGAGGTCCGGCCTTATGAGCTCACCCATCGGAAAGGGAAGAGGTCCCCTAGAAGGGTTGGGTCCCTAGTTTGAGTTCAGAAGGTGTAACGTCCGTCTAAGAAATGGTCGACTCGGTGGTCCCTTTGGAGGGGTTTTGTCCCTACTACACGAGATAAAATTTTTAGTTTCACTACTTTTAATAAGTAATCGGTGTACTAGACTGGGGACTGTATTAGTTCTTATTTAATAGAATTTGAATTTATTAGAAATTATAACTTCGTGTCGAATAACTTAGTTTAAAATACTGATAAAAGTTATAAATCATTAATGTTAAATGGAATTTTTATTAAAGAAAAATGTAAAAGAATTTCTAATTCTTTTCTGATCGGACAGTGTCAATAACTAATGTTTAAAATTCTGACAATATTATGAATCTAGAAGGATCTGTCTTATATAAATTGTCATTTTATGGTGTTGACGTTTTTTTATTCTTAAGTAATGTAAATTCTTGTGTGGAAAAATATTACCGAGGGAAGGTAGAGTTCGTGTAGTGTAGACACATTTTACGTACGGGACGGGACGAGTGAAGTAAAGATCAATTACCATGACTAGTTGGAGACCTGAAGTAGAGATTCAAGGAAGGACTTCACTCAGAAAAGGACTTGTGAATCTAGTCCACTCCAGAGGGACACTTTACGAGAGTATCTGGACTTAGTCAAGTCAACGAGTCGACACAGACTGACACTGGGGTACTTGACGTCGTACGGTCCGGAGGGACAGGTAGTAGTTGAGGGCCTCAGATGGGTTTGGATACAAGTAACTCAGTCACTACGGTAGGTCGGTGGAGTAGGAGACAACAGGGGAAGAGGAGGACGGGAGTGAGAAAGGGTCGTTATCTGTACTTATGTCGACGGAATGTCTTAAATTAGCGGACACATTGACTTCTGTCCTGGACATACGGGGTGCGTGTCGTCTGTGCCTCGTGTCCACGAAAAGAGTGACGACACGGAGGTCGTAGGTCGTGACCGCCCTCAGTCTACACACACTTCGTCTCCCTTCTCCCCTGATACCTCTTATGTCGTTCACAGTAAGGACAAAAATTTATTTCAGGAATATATTTTCCATTTTCTTAAAGTTGTCCAAGAAACACATTCGACCTTGTCTTGACTTCTAACCTTAATGAAATTCAACGAATTTATCAATTTACTGTTGTAAGGGAGTCTCTACGGTCTGCAAAGGTCTTAAGAATTCAAACTCCTTTAAAATTTTAAATGTAAAATTTAAATGTACTTTTGTAAAGTGCAGACGGTGTCCTTTTTATTACATTTTTTATTACATACATGTTCGACCTGAATCTATTCCGTCTCCTTGGTCTCCAGTTTAATGATTGTAGGTGACCTAGTATATCTTTCAATGTCTTAAAGTCTTTTTGTAGATGAAGACGAAGTATCTGATGTGCTTTCGGGATCTGACACACCTAGTGTTGTTTGTCACCTTTTAAGCATTTCTCTACCCTTATGGCCTGGTGGAATGGACGGAGGACTCTTTAGACATACGTCCAGTCCTTCGTTGTTAATCTTGACCTGTACCTTGTTGTCTGACCAAGGTTTATCCTTTTCCTCATATAATTCCGACATATGACAGTGGGACGAATAAATTGAATATACGTCTCATGTAGTACACTTTACGGTCCGACCTATTTAGTGTTCGACCTTAGTTCTGACGACCCTCTTTATATGTTTGGAGTCTATACGTCTGGTGGTAATACCGTCTTTCGCTTCTCCTTGATTTCTTGGAGAACTACTTTCACTCTCACTTTTTCGACCGGACTTTGAGTTGTAAGTTTTTTGCTTGTAGTACTGTAGACCAGGTAGTGAAGTACCGTTTGTCTTCCCGTTTTTCACCTTTGTCACTGTTAAAAGAAAAGAACCCGAGGTTTTAGTGACACCTGTCACTGACGTCGGTACTTTAATTTTCTGTGGACGATGAATCTTCTTTTGGATCCTGTTTGGATCACATAATTTTTTGTTTGTAAAAACGGATGTTTCTAGACATATCAGTTTCGACATGAACGTCATCAGTGTATACCCACATTCTTCTCAACCTGGTGTCTCTTTCGTCTCGTGGTTTCTTGACTACGAAAGATTAACACCACGATCTCTTTTGAACTCTCAGGGAACCTGACGTTCCTCTAGGTCGGTCAATTAAGATTTCCTTTAGTCAGGACTTATAAGAAACGTTCCTGACTACGACTTCGACTTCGAGGTTATGAAACCGGTGGACTACACTTCTCGACTGAGTAACCTTTTCTGACACTATGACTCTTTCTAACTTCCGTCCTCCTCTTCCCCTGTTGTTTCTTACTCTACCAATCTACCGTAGTAGCTAAGTTACCTGTACTCAAACTCGTTTGAGGTCCTCTATCATTTCCTGTTCCTTCGGACCACACGACATCAGGTACCTCAGTGTTTCTCAGCCTGCTTTGAATAGCTGACTTTTTGTTGTTTTCTTTTATTATTTTTATTATATATCTGTTATTATAATTGTGATAACTCCTTGATCATAGGTGTGTGATAAGAGTCATGAAATATATATATCATAGAGTACATTAAGGGCATTCTTGAGACACGACACGATTCAACGAAGTCAGCACAGACTGAGAAACACTGGGGTACCTGACATCGGGTGGTCCGACGAGACAGGTACCCTAAGAGGTCCGTTCTCATGACCTCACCCAACGGAAAAGGAAGAAGTCCCCTAGAAGGGCTGGGCTCCTGACTTAGACGCAGAGAATACAGAGGACGTTACCGTCCACCGAAGAAATGGTGGTCGCGGTGGACCCTTCGGACATTCTTGAATTGAAATGGTAAAACATCCGTCCTTTTGACTCCGTGCCTTGTTGGTCCTTTGTACGGGTTTAAGTATCCGGATTCGTCTATTAAAAAACTCATTCCAAATCGTAGACTGAGGATCCTTTCAGAGACAAGGAATCAAGAGCCGGAAGGGTCTACCACGCCACCATTTCTTGAACGGACGGTTATATCCTTTGGTCCTCTGCACCCAAACTAGGGACCCAGCCCTTCTAGGGGATCTCCTCCTTTACTGTTGGGTGAGGTCATAAGAACGGACCTTTTTGGGGCACTTATGTCCTCGGACTGCCCGATGTCAGGTACCCGAGCGTTTCTCGACATGTGCTGACTCCCTGATTTGGTGGTGGTGGAATCTAGAACAAACTCTTAATGACTGAGAAGATAGTATGTCAAGAATTTTAGACTGATAGTCCGAAAGACCCGAAGTTCTCTAAATTTTTTAATTTACTTTTCCCGTTTGCCGATGGTCAATATGTGTCATAGTTCTTCTCCATTGAAAAGACAGAACAATCCGACTCTCCATTCGTCAGCGTAGGTATTTCTGTTCAGTACCGGGACCTGGACTCGGACTCAGTAGGAGTTTGTCATTGGTAGAGTCTTCCAATTTTATTCTAATCCGTAGATTTTCAAACAGAGTCAATCGGGTTATGAAGAGAATACAGTTTGTGATCTTGGTGACCTTTTGGATGTACTTATTCAACATTGGCAAATGTCTCAAACCTTGTACGGTAGAAGAGTACAATAAATAAATCTTGATTTTACCCTTTTCAAATGTGGAGGTTCCGACCGGGACTTTCCTATTACCCCTGTCAAATGAAATTTTTACTGTTATTTACAGTTATTTACATTTCATATGTAAAGTGTTTTTACATTGATGACTTGGTGACGACCTCTCATAGATTCCTTGTTTTTATTATGACTCATTATAATTTACTCTTCTTGACCTATTATTGTATTCTGAGTATCCCTCAAACTTGAAGTAAAAAAATTTGACTTCGTTAGTCTTCACACGTTCAAGATCTTCCATAGCCGTTGTATTTTTGTTGAGAAAATTTGACTCTTTGATGTTTTCTCTTGTTGGAATTTCATAAAGTGAAATTATATTAGAATTATAAAAAATTATATTGTAAACTGGTTTAGTTCTAATTTTCCGGATAACAAAATACCATGCAATCACAAGAAATCACCTCGAAGGGACCACCGAGTCGACCATTTCTTAGGCGGACGTTACACCCTCTGGACCCAAGAAACCATATCCTCCCACTACGATGATTTATAAGGAACCCTAAATCCCTAACAACGATTTACATAAAGATGTTTATTTTTATAATAGTACACTTTTATACGTTCCCTGAACCCTGTATTTTTAAGATCACTTTATTTCTCTGTAACTAGTTTATTGAAATTGTTTCATTTAAGGTGACGATTCCTTTCTATGATTTCGTCATCAATGGGGCCCAGACCGACCAATGTATGCTATTTTCGTCGTCGTCGACTCAGATCCTACTAATCCCCCAACCGAGTAGGTGTCTCACATAGAACCAGGACAATTGACCGTCTTATCTCCTCCTCGTCTGGCACAATTCCCGACTATTGACTCCTCGCGTCGGACCTACCCTGTGCGTTCCTCTACGCAAGTGTCCCTTTGACTCCGGGGAGCTCACGTCGGGGTCTTAAAGATGTCTCCTCATGTAGTCGTCGTCTTTCCCAATCTCTGTGAAAACTCCGACTCAAAGGTGTGGTTTGTGTGATGAACAGGTACAAAGGCACCAAAAGTCAACGAACAGAGTGTGTCTAACATACAAGTGCGTCCCTTCGAAAGCACGTAACTGTCCACCACCTCCCAATGGACCCGATTTCGGGTGGCGGGAGGCGGGGAACGTGATGGTCTCCAACTGGATCCTAGGGTGTCTATTTTGAGTTCACCTCCGTCGGCTAGTAATGTAGACCCGTCCCAGGGGCGTCACGTTTCTTTTAGACGTCTCATTCTCTTTCTCTTGGAATCCGTCTTGGATTCCTTTGTGGTTGTCAATTCTCACGACCCGCTCCTTTTTAAAATTTTATTTATGTACTCTGAGTTTTGGTCTTCCAGTTTTCTCCTCTTGATCCTTGGTTCCCTCCTCTCGTAGTCTGTTACTACTGTTTCTGTTCTCTGACTTCCTCCATTCTGACTTTTCGCAAAGAGTCTGAACTCTGACCTGTCAATCCTTCAGTGACCAGTACACACGTTTTGCTGTCAGAGTCCTTGGACACGACATTCCCCCACTCCTTCTCCCTTCTCAGCCGGGTGCCGGTGTAGCTACTTACCCCTAGTCCTTCTGTGCCAGACCCCAAGCCCCCACCCGTCCCCCATCTAACGACTAGGTGTGTTCAACGGTCATTTCTCCTTTTCTACTTTCTATTGTGCCCTACTACATGACTATCGTAGTAATACTTCATTTCTGGGTCTCCTGTGTCCTCCCTTAATCGACAAATATTAATACGTGTCTTTAAATTTGATCTCACACTATTCTTGTGACCAAAGTCGACTACAATGATAACACTACGTCTCCGAAAGCAAGTAAACAAGTACATAAATGTTCGTGTATGGGTCATCTCGACATGTGTGTGTGTGTGTGTGTGTTTGTGTGAGTGATACAAAAGTCACAAGTAGTCAATGGTGGTGTATGTTGGGGACGGGATGGAACTTCTGAACCAGGTATTACGACGATTTGTTGCACGTTAACCAATTCATAAAGATAATTAGGTACTCACCTAAAATAGAACAAATACAGGAGAATCTTATAGGTTCCCCGCTGTTAATGATTTTGTTACTACCACTGACTACTACCACTGTTAGTGCTATTACCCCGTCCAGTCGACCCAGGTCGTCTTTTTCCTAAGGAGGAAACTTAAGGGGGGTTTATAAAGGACATATTAAATAAATTGTTACTACGTGTGTCTAATGTAATAAGTTTAATTTTTCTTTTGGAAGTATATAAATCTAGGATAGAGTTAATCTGTGGAGTTTCTACAGTGTTAAAGAAACATAGGGGAGTTTGAGGTACAGAGAGTTTGTATTTCTACGAACTTCACTTCACTTTAACGAGTCAGCACAGACTGAGAAACGTTGGGGTACCTGACGTCGGATGGTCCAAGGAGCCAGGTACCCTAAGAGGTCCGTTCTCATGACCTCACCCAACGGTAATGGAAGAGGTCCCCTAGAAGGGCTGGGTCCCTAACTTGGGCCCAGAGGGCGTAACATCCGTCTGTGAAATGGTAGACTCGATGGTCCCTTCGTTTAGAGAATAATAAAATCGTATTTATTACGTTTCTTTTTAATCTCTTTATCCAAGTACAATCGTTTGAACATCATCCAACAAAAACTTTCCCTCTTACTTGTAAATAACAGACGATCAGGTGTTTTTCCTTTACTTATTACCAAGGTATATGTGTACCACAGTAAATTAGGAGCATTGTGGGCGGGGGATAAACAGTCTTCTTCGACTCACAAAATCTCTCCAATTTATCAAATGACGTCCGATGTGACGATCGTTGACTTCCAGATCCTGGTCTCTGGGTTTTCCGGAACAATGAAAGGTGGGTTGGTGTGTCGTAGGAGGTAATATTTACTACACGTCTTTGTCATTTGTAAAACTTGTAAACATAAGAATCCGTCGTTCAATATAAGTTTGTAATGTCCAAAAAAAAATTTTCCATAATCAATGATTCTAATTTTTTTTTAACAACTTTGTAACATAAATTAAATTTATCTATTAGTCACTATTTTTATAATTACTGTTTATTACCATTGTTGATCATAAATAATAATATTCCACGGTCTTCGATACAAATCACGAAATCTTCCATACAGAATAAATACGAGATGTCATTAGAGTTCTCTATCCATCACAATGACTATAAGAGTAAATGTTTACTCTTTTAACTCTGAGTCTCTGCAATTGCCAGAGTTCTAGTATTCACCGTTTCATTTATCATAATGTCCTTGGATAAAAACATTACACGAAAGGTCATTGTTTGAGGTTCTTTTAATTATATAATAAATTTGTGTCGAAAAGGAGATTTACTGTTTGTGTGAGTTATGACACGATACGTCTAAACCTGTAAGTAATATTTTGTTTGTTGTATACCTTTGTATCATAAGGTACCTGTCAGGAAGTTGATGTTTACCGTGTAAGTTAAATTTTAGACTGAAAATTAGGAGGTCAGAAAAATATCGTTACCGGTTAGTTAGTCATTTGAAATTTGGTTTCTACGATATACCTTTCGATCTTATTGGTCGATCAAAGGAAAATTTTAGGAATTGACAATTCTTATAATATCCTTTAAACGATGACAATGAAACTGCTCTTAATACTCGTTCTAGAGGTTTTTGACCAGTTGAGACTTGTTTCTTATAGTAGATTTATAAGGGTTTGTAGGTCTCAAATGTCTCACCAGTTGATTTACTCATATGGATGTCATTATCCATCCTGAATTATCCATCCCCGACCCTTTTTAGGTTCATATGTGTTTCTCTAATAAGAATGAGTTGTCATCTACCGCGATTGTGTAGCATAAGAAAAAAAAAAAGAAATTATCGCAGGTAAGGGAAGATCCTCTTATAAAAATATATCTGTTGGGTCCAATTAAATTTAATTCATACTAAGATATATTAAATTAAAGATTAGATTAATAAATTTGGACTTGTGTGTCCGTAGAATATGTGTTTAGACCTGTTAAAAAATTTTACATAACTAAATTAATGCTAATTTTAAATATTTCAAACAATTGTTTAAATTGTCTATGTGATAGTGTTTTAAACTTTTTGACTCTTTTTTATTGTCTATTTTCTTTGAGTTTTTATCATACACTTACAAAACTCCAATCTCATCGGTCTTTCACTTTAATGAAAATGTCAGTTGGTTGGTATCCTTACAAGTTTGTCGGGAGATTTTGGAGATCATAAACGTTATTAGTCAAAAAGATAGACAAGTACTTTAGGAAATTTTGAGACGTCTTATAAGATTGAAGGAACTGTCCTTTCCCTTATATCAAGAAGGGGTGGGGAAGTGTATGATCGGATGGAAAATATGTAGTATTTTCTGTTGTCTCCTACTCTACCAACCTACCGTAGTGACTGAGTTACCTGTACTCAGACTCGTTTGAGGTCTTCTATCACTTCCTGTTCCTTCGGACCTTACGACGTCAGGTTCCCCAGTGTCTCTCAATCTGTGTTGACTCGTTGACTTGTTATTATCACGGTTGGGTTACCATTTATTACAGAGACTTACAACCCATATGTATCCATACATTTTTCAATAAAATTAATCGGACCTTCTCTATTTTACGTGTCAATGAATAATAATGGACGGTACAATCAGATCTTACCCTCGACCCTATCCCCTTCTGTCCCTTACTGTCTTTAATAAAATTCATGTTTACTACGAGTACTATTTATATAATTTACTAAACACCGTATTCTATCGTCAGAGTTTAGGACGCTCCTTTAGATCAATATGTGGGACTACGTTGTGCTTTGTCATGTCGAGATAAAAATCAACTCCCCGAGACCGTGTACTCGGAGTTCGATGTGTCCACCAATAAGTCAGACGGGTGACTAGATGTAATCCTACTGACTAATAGCGTCCCATAGAATTCACTCTGGTCTTAACGTCTGTTATGGACTCACGAACACAGAACTGAGGATCAGGGTTGTAAATGTATGACACTATGGGGTCCTTCAGTAAATTTGTTAAAAGTTTGAGTTAAAGGAATAAATATTTTACCTTCATATATTTGGGGTAAATATTATATTCATATTTTACCCTCATATTACTCTTGATTTTTTATTTTCGACACATCTTATGTGTCGTATTCACTGTATGTTTCTATGTCTCTTGCATTCTGACGTAAAAGGAAGATCGTATAATGTCTTTGTCATTTCTCGTCTGTCTTTATTATTATTTTAGTGAAGTAGTTCCGTTATTAGTCTTTTGTTCCGAAATTTTGTGACTTTAGGTCTGTTGGACGGGAGAATAGTCGTTTTTGATTATTTCATCCTCAAAGACTTTTTACCCGTGTATCATATTCGTTTATTTCGGAATTTCAGTATTTATTATTATCATATTGATCACTGAGGTCGATGTTTGGATTCCCGTCAGGGGTATGTATACACATGTCTTTAAGGACAATCAGTATAAAGTTAGAAATTTACAGATCGTTAGGACATATATTGGATTACGGTTGACACATGTATCAATAATTCTCTGAAAAATCATTCTAATAAAAATAACTCGGGTGTGTATAATTTATAATCTAAATAATGTAAAAAGTAATCTTTCTGTAAAGTTTTTACAGGATGATAACGTCTTCCTTGTTTACTGATCCTATTGAGAGTTGGATCTTGACCCAAGGGTTCTGGAAAGTTCTTAATCTCAATTTATTTCAGGTAAAGGTTATTTGTATTTTATTTTTAAACAGTGGTAAATTGTAAGTGATTTTTTTGAGGGGTTTTTATAAGGAAATCCCTTTTCTTTTTACGAGGAAAATTTTCCAGACTCAATGTTCTTCCTTGTCATTCGTCTCTTCGACCATCTGTACATGTATTATGATTTCTTTGTGACAGATGACATTATTATTATAAATAAATAATAAATCTATTATTTATTATTACAGTTACAGACGTATTTATTATTACAGTTTAAATACCTTGAATTTTTTTTACTTTAATTTTACCAGTTATTGTTACAGACTGATCATATTTGATTTTCTTACATTCGTCGTATATATCGAGAGTTTGGGTTTACCCCCTTTTTTTGGAGAGGGGTATGTGTAGTTTTAGGATGATATGTCATAAATGTTCTCTGTGTCATTTTATATTCCCGTACCTTTATGATTTTCTACCTTTTACCTTTTTTCTCTGTAGTGACCGTTATAGTTGAGTTCTTTCGACCTTGCTGGAATAATTTTATTGTGTTTTATCTAGATTCGTTTTCCGTAGTAATCCCTATTTTTCTTAGTTCTGTATTATCGAAGTTACGTGGTCTTTACGTGTTCTTAAGAGGAGAACATAAGTGGCTTATGTATATTTAGATATTTCGTTTTTACTATCTTAGTATTCCCTCTTACGCAGTTTAGGGGAGAGAAATGTTATAAATCTAGTTCGTCTGTTTTAATCAAGTCCATAATTTGTAGACGACGACGACGACGACGATTCAATGAAGTCAGCACAGGCTGAGACTCGCTGGGGTATCTACCGTCGGGTGGTCCGAGGGGACAGGGAGCCTAAGAGGTCCGTTCTTGTGACCTCACCCATTTTCGTTAATTTATTGAACTGAGTTACCTGTGTTTCTCTTGAGGGTTTAAGTGTCAATTTCTTGTGTGTAGAAGATGTTCGTAGGTACCTTATACATGTATTTGACAAGTACGCGATTTGGTATTCCGTTCTGATTTGTTTAAAGTTTCTTAGACATAGTGTGTTGGTTCAGACATCTAGTGGTACGTATTAAGTAAATATGTATTAAACGATTGTTTTTACTATTTTTACATTTTCGTGGATGTAAAATTTCGTGAGGATCTAGTAAAGACACAGTTTTATTTTATATTACCACCAAATTTTGTGACTTTTACCCCTGAAGGACCACCAGGTCACCAATTCTGAGGTACGCAGGTTACGTCCTCCGGACCCAAGCTAGAAACCAGTCCTTTGATCTAGGGTATACGGTGTTGATTCTGGGTCGTACCGGTTTATTTATTTTTGTTAAGTTTACTTTTCTTTTACATGTGAACATTCTATGCGACGGTTTCATTGTTGGACCTTCTGTAAAATATCGGAATTTACGAATGTTGCAATCTCTTCTTTTGAACTTTTAATTCTCGATAAGATTTAAATTCTTATCTTTAAAGTTGAATTATCTTATCCTTGATTTTATTCGGATTTCCGTCTCTCTTTGTCTTTTACTTATATTTTGTTTTTAAGCATTTTGAAATTTTGTTCTATGTTAAGAATGTGTAAACCAAGAAACTTTCCGATTATTTTGTCCAGGCACCTGTTTCCTCGGACCGTCCGATGTCAGGTCCCCCAACGTTTCTCAGTCTGTACTGACTCACTGACATTGAGTGAGTGAGTGACTTTTGTAATTACTTCTTTTCCCCTATGTTTATATTTATCGTACTCCTTAATTTCCTATATTAGTTTTTAATTTTATATAATCTTATAATATTTTAAACTCCGTTGTGATTCTTTGTAGGCTGGATCTTGGAAAATGTACACTTAAAGATAGTTTGTCGGTTCCATGTCTTCTACTATGAGAATGTTTTATATAGATTATCACTTATTTTTCTATAGTACTGGTTCAACCCGAATAAGATCGTTATTTTCTGACCGATTAGTAATCTTTTAGAATTTTAACATAAATAGTGGAATTTTTTAATTTTCTAATAGAGTTCTCTACTTTTTCTAACTGTTTTAAATTATTTTGAATCATTGATTTTTACATTCTTTCGAAGGAATTGGTGTATACTCTATAGATAGGTCTGGATGTCTGGTATAGGAAGAATTGTCACTTTGCAGTCTTCGTAAACAAAGACTCAATCCTTGTTCAGACGGTCATAATCGTGAGATGATCTTTAAGATCGGGATATAAGTGGTTATGTCATCGGTGACCGGTGTACGTTGGTACTCGTGAACTTTATACCGATTAGGTTTAACTCTGTACGATATTTACACTTTGTATATGATCGAATTCTTCTAAATTATTGACGTTTTTCAATTTATAGAGTAATTATTAAAATATGACTAATGTAAGACTTTATTGTTATAATCTAATTTATTTTATAATAAGTTTCATCAACGTAGACAAAGAAATGTAAAAATTACCCTGATGATGTTTTGGATATATCGAATGTAGATGATCTTACCGATAGTCGTTCTTTCTGCTCTATGGTGTACAACCGTTTCTACAGATCTTTTCCCTTACGAACACGTAAAACCATTCTTACATTTAACCACATCGGTGACACCGTTTATCATGTCTCTAATGAGTTTTTTAATTTTTATGTCGATGGTATACTGGGTCGGTAAGATGAAGATCTATAAATTTTTGTGCTTTAGTTTTTCTATGACCGTGGGGACACAATAAACCTAAATACTGTTTCTGTCTAAACGTTTCTTCTTTTTCCTACCAGAAAAGTTTATAATCATGACTCGATTAATCGACGGAGATATACCATTTTGAACTAGAGATAGTGTTTGGTATAAAAAAATTTTTTAATTTATTCTACCTGATATCGAGATTTACAATTTGTCAAAGATCTTTTATTGTATCCTCTCATAGAACCACTATTCGTTTGTAAAGAATCTATCTTGTGTTTTCGTAATTGATGTTTCTCTTTTTATTTGTTTGACTTGATGTAGTTTTAACCCTTTCTTTAGTTATTTTCTTACTTTTCTGTGTAACGTAACACTCTCCCCTATAAACATTATGTAGTTTGTCGAATGAAGTCCTTATAAATTTCTTGAAGATTTTAGTCATTCTTTTTCTGTCGAATTGTCTTTTTTGTCTGTTCTCTGAACCTGTCTATAAAATGTTTTATTATATAGGGTTATCGTACCGACAGACGAAAGATAGATACGAGTTAGAGTAACAGGTATTCCCTTTACGTTAAATTTTGGTGTTACTCCATTATGGTGTGTGGGTGGTTCCACCGATTTTAATCTGACTACTTGTCTAAATTTACCCTACCTACGTCAATCTTCGTTTATCTCGTGAGTATGTATCGACCATCTACACGTTTATCCTTTGAACCATTATAGATGGTCTTTAGTTGTATGTGTTTGGTTGGTCGTTAAAATAAGGATCCTGATGGGGGTTGTCTTTACGTTTCTATACACGTGGTTTTCCTATATGTACCCTTACAAATATCGGCTTATTAGTACTATCAGAGGTTTATTTTTGATAGATTTCAGATAGGTATCTTTTTATGTTACAGTATATGAGTATGTCACTTTATGATGTATCAATTGCTGTTAGTCGTTTAAAGACAATTTGAGTTGTTCCTACTTAGAGTGTTTATGTTGATCTTCATTTACGTATATATCGTATGTTAAAATGAATATATTTCAAACTTTACCTGTTTTCATTGACTGTGATCTGATCATAGAAATGGATCTACTTACTCCCATCATTAATCCTCCATCAAACTTTCCCCTAAGATCTTACGACCATTACATGAGTTGAAGTTTGGTGTTACTTGATTGTAAAAGTACGTAACATAATCGTTTTGACTTTTCCAGACATTATAGGTTAATGTTAGCCACTCGAAAAATACGTGTCGACCACCCTCCCGTTTAACCTTGTTATCAACACCTTTCAGGGAAATGTTCGACTTGTGCACAGAGAAGGTACTGACCCTGTGAGGTAAGGTCGACCTTTATGATATGTCCAGACCCGTACATACATTTTTTTATAAGTGTTGTAGGGACAGGTACGACTGTTTTTTTGTTTCTATTTTTGTTTTGTGTTGACCTTTGTTGGGATTTTGTTACGACTCGTTCTCTCCTGATATATTTGACACCCGAAAGTGTGTAGATTCAAAGTACATAAGTACTTTTATTTGTTACGTGTCAATATGTACCTATGAGAATTTTGTTGTGACTCACTTTGTGTATTAGGTCTATTCTGAGGGGTGTCCTAAGGTAAAAAATATTCCGAGGATTTTGTTTGTTTTGATTGTGGTGTAACAAATCCCTCTCATGGATAGATCTATTCGACTACACCCTAGATAAAACTACATTTTGTGTCCCCCTTCACCTACGACCCCCCTCCCCCTTCGTTATTTTTTATCGAAGTTTCTATGAGATTACAAAACAAGGGACCACCGAGTCGTCATTTCTTAGACGGATGTTACGTCCTCTTCGCCCAAGTTAGGGACCCAGTCCTTCTAGGGGACCGTTGGGTAAGGTCATAAGAACGGACCTCTTAGGGTACCTATCTCGGACCGTCCGATGTCAGGTACCCCAACGTTTCTCAGCCTGTGTTGAATCATTGATTTGTTATTTTATCTAAGTGTCGACAAATAAAATAAAGTATTAATCGAATTTACAATACATTAAGAAAATGTACTGAGGGTCTAGGTTACTGGTTTTCTTGAGGAATTTTATACTTTTATACTCAAGGTAAAGTAAAGGGAACTTTTGACGAGTTCTCTATATGAGAGTGACCCATCGATAGATGTAGGTTATAGAGAGTCCATGAGAAATGGAGAGGGTAGTTTATATAAGGAGTTTTCCGGTGGACACCAACATCATCGTCGTTTATATCGTTTCATCCACCGAGGCTTCCGTGCAGGGAGATTCTTGGCACGAGGTTTTACTCGTTTTGCTTGTCTTAGTTGAAACATCCTCAAGACCTTTCCTTAGTTTCCGAATATTCGTTGGTTCGTTTATCACTTAGTATTCCCCCTTGTGTTTTTACCATCTATTCGAACCGTCGCAAAGAGGAACGGGTGGTTGAGGGACCGAGACGACGCCAGAACTACTACCTTCGGAAGTAAGTGTCACACCGTGGCCGTCGTCTCGTCTGGAACAAGAGTTTCTTAGCACAGACACAACTGGATAGGCACTTGTTGGACTTTCTGGTTGACTGTAAGTGAGTGAGGTCCACCTTTTCATCGATTCATCTCCCGTAAGGATCTTTTGTGCTTTTCTAATGTCCCTTTCACGTGTTTTCTATCCGACTGTCGGACCCCTCTCTCTGCGATACCTTTTACTCATGTGACCTTTCCATGGTAGTATGACCCGTTAGTCTTTCGGTCGTACGTGCGGGCCCTGTCCTACACTCTTCTAGGACTTTACAATGAGGACCGTCTGGAACTCCAAGTCGCGTACTCCTTCATTTCCGATTCCCTCTTGATATTTGTCGGATCGAGTCGAAGTTTCCGACAGGGTCGCCTCCCGGTTAGACGTTTCTCACCCTCTCAACCCCAATAAACCGTCCTCCGCCCCGCCACGCAGGTCTGTGAGTTCCGTTAGAGACGGTTTTGTGACTACAACGAGAACGATTCAGCGAAGTCTGTACAGGCTGAGACACGCTGGGGTCTCCGCCGTCGGGCGGTCCGAGGCGGTAGGCACCCTAAGAGGTCCGGTAAAGGAAGAGGTCACGTACTTTCACTTTCACTTCAGTGAGTCAACACAGACTGAGAAGGGCTGGGGTACCTGAACGTCGGATGGTCCGAGGAGACAGGTACCCTAAAAGGTTCGTTCTCATGACCTCAACCAACGGTAACGGAAAAGGTGACGGTTTTGTGATCGACTGGAGTTTACTTACGATATCTGTGAAGTCTCTAGTGGATGTCGTTTCTATGGCTTTATTTGGGTATGTTGAGAGTGGTTGACTAAAATCTTTCCCCACGGAAGAAGTTGTCCCCTTCTTGTCAGAAGTTATTTACCACGACCATGTAGCCTATGACTATACGTTTACTTATTTCGATCTGAAGATAAGTATGGTAGCTGTTTAAGTTTTGTCTGGTTACTAGTTTTATGTCCTCGACTTTGATTTTTTAAAGACCTCGTTTTGTGTCTTATTCTACGGTACTGGAACCCAAACCGTTGTCTAAGAATCTATATTGTGTGACTTTTCGTGTTGGTTGTTGTCGTTTATATCCATTCAACCTGAACCAGTTTTAATTTTGGAAACACCTAGTTTCGTGTAATAGTTCTTACACTTTTCTGTCGGATGTCTTACCCTCTTTTATGAACACTAATTATGATAGGTTATTCCCAGATCATACATAACTTGTCTTGAAACCCCATATATGGATTCTTACCTTAATTCTTCTGTATGTATGACTACCAATGATTCGTGTACTTTCTACAAATTGTAGAAAATCAGTGATCCTTTTATGTTTAGTTTTGGTGTCATTCCATGGTGAAGTGTGGGTGACGACGACGACGATTCAGTGAAGTCAGCACAGGCTAAGACACACTGGTGTATCTGCCGTCGGGTTGTCCGAGGGGATAGGGATCCTAAGAGGTCCGTCCTTGTAACCTCACCCAACGGTAAAGGAAGAGGTTACGTAGTTTCACTTTTCACTTTCACTTCAGCGAGTCAGTACAGGCTGGGAGTCGCTGGGGTACCTGACGTCGGAAGGTCCGAGGAGGCAGGTACCCTAAAAGATCCGTGATCCTACCGATATTAATTTTCATATCTTTTATTCAGAACCACTCCTACATCTCTTTAGTCTTGTGCACATGGAACGGCCACCCTTACACTTTACCTCATCGTTACCACCTTTTACCAACTCACCAAAGAGTTTTTGAATTTTCTTTTTGGTGTACTGGGTCGTTAGGGTGAGAATCCGTGTGTAGGTTTTCTTGACTTCTGCACATGAGTTTATGAATGTGTGGCTACAAGTGATTGCACGTGATAAGTGTTCTCGGTTTTCCATCTTTGTTAGTTTACAAGTCCTTATCTACTTATCTGTTTTACGCCGTCTGTGGGTTCCCTGGGTGAAGTCGGTATTTTTGTCATGACTAAGTACGATATTGCACCCACTCGGACTCTTAGTAATATGGTTCATCGGTTTGTTTTCTCCAGTGTACAACATACTACGGTAAGTATGGTTTATGAGTGTTGTCCATTTAGGTATCTTTGTCTTTCATCTAACCACCAACGACCCCGGACTCTCGTCTCCGGTTGCCGTTCGTGACGAGTGATCCTTACTTCAAAAGAAAACCCCACTATTTTTACAAAATCTTAAACTGTTCGATATGTTGTGACATTTACATGAATTATAGTGTAAAGTTTTATCAATTAAACAAAATTTTATCACTTTCTTGGCAAGTGGTGTTTAGTCGAGAAGAGATTTGACGACGGTCCAGGTAGAAAGGTTTTACGTTTAGATTAGTACATTAAAAAGATGGGTTTTAGGAGGGTATCAAAGGGATATCAAAAATCCTGTTTCACTTCCAGGAATAGAATCGTGTTGTCCAGAAGGGATAACATCCGACGAGGATCAGTCTGTGCTGACTCACTGACCTGTTGTCGGATCGGGAGCCCGGAGTAGAGGACGACAGGGAACGGAAAACCAGCTCCACCACCACCAGTCGACGATCAGTGATCAGATAGGTTAAGAAACTGTGGGATATCTGATTGTCGTACGTTCCGCAGGGACAGGAAGTGACAGAGAGCCTCAAATGAGTCTAAGTACAGGTAACTCAGCCACTACAATAGATTGGTAGAGTAGGAGACGGCGGGGGAAGAGGAAAACGGAAGTTAGAAAGGGTCGTAGTCCCAGAAAAGGTCACTCAGTCGGGAAACATAGTCCGCCGGTTTATGTCCTCGAAGTCGCAGTCAAGAAAGGGTTAATGTGAGAATAAAGGGTTAATGTGAAGACGACTTCCTCAGACACGAAGAGATTGACCCTTTGGGAAAGGGTCCATTGAAGGGAGTTTAAAGTTGATTTTACAGAGTAGGAGATCTTTCCCAATAAAGTGACAAAGTGTCGTATAAAAACTTCGTAAATAGTCTCGTGAATGGTGAACGGACGAAAGGATATCTGGTCTATTGGGAGCTGGTCTGAGACTCCCGTCCCCGTCACTGAAATAGTATAAATATAGGGTCCATGGAGCGAATCGCTTACGCGTACGTAATCAGGAAATGAACCAGTCTGTCTTTTATTAAGTGTCGAAACGAGTGGGAAACGATGAACCAGGAATCCAGAAGTACCGACCGGTCATAGACTCCCTTATTAATCGTTGAACAAACACGTTACAAAGACGGAGCATTAGGTAGGAGTTTGATTAATTTTGTTCTCGAAGACTCAACTAATTACGTAAATTATGTGCTTCTTTATAAAAGATTAGGAGGAATAATTTTTTTCTTTTTTGACGAGATTCAATTAGATTCCTTTACATTTAGAAAAAGAATAATTTATTCCGGTGTCAGTTCCATTTTGGGGAATTAATCAAGACTCTACTTTTTGGATTTATATTTTTAGATTGATTGTCTTGCCAAGAGAGGGAGTGACCTTTATGTCAAGCCGAACCCGGACGCCTCAACCTGCAGCCAAAGTGAGTGAGACCGTAGTGACCGATCGTCGAGGGACCCGTGTGACGGTACGAGAATCGGAGTCGTTTAGTAGACCTACGGTAATCCATGATACGATCTTTGATTTGCGAACGTATCATAAAAAGTTTCTTTCATAAAAGAAAAATGAACAAAGACGACTTTTGTGAACTATAGATTCTGACAAAGTTGTTAGACTTAAACTTCCATGGGTCCCACTCGTGCCGACATGGAGATTCTGACGGAATAATCCATATTTGACTATAAAACTTTATAGATATTCAATGTTTATGAAGGGGGTTTTATCATGAACGTACTTTTTGATGTCAAGACACAAAAGTAACCATTACCCCAAAATGAGATTAACAAGATTAAGTTAGCTTAAGACAGGTGAATTGTAGACATCTGAAGGCTGGGACCTTTCTTTCTTTGCGACGGCAATTGAATGAAAGAATACTAGTTCTGACTGAAATGGATCTCGATAAAGACGACTGGGGTTTGTACGAGGGACAAAAGTAGTAAAATATTTGAGGGTTTTTTCTGAAACCCTTTTATAAAAGAGTTACGGTTGTTCAGAACACAAAACGGATTAATCGAGTAAACAAAATGTAGCATGTCTCGACCTTAATCGTTAATGATAAAGGTAGAAATCTATCCGTCGATCTTTCGGGAGTCGATTAAATACGGGGTGAAGATCTGAAGACACATACAACAGACCCAGTGTAAAAGTAAGACTCGGGGTAGAATAGGAAAGATTTACACATATGAAAATATTAAGACAGTACGACCTATATAAAAACATTCGAAGGAAATTGAGGAATACCTTATATGACAATCCTTTTGAAATGTATAGTGAACTGATTAATAGTCGGTCAGACGAAGACCCGAAGGTTCACAATATCCTCGGTCTGAATTAGTATGAATAAAGTGTCCAAAAGCCGTTGGGTGTATGTGTAAGAACAAACTAATATGTAGGTATGAGGTGTATTTGGTAAGACATAAAACAAAAAGTAAAAAAAACCTCGGTGACGTTAAATAGAGTGATAGTTGTTCGTTGTAGAGATGGATTTAAAGTCTCCACTATCTCTGTTAGTTGATTTAAGGGAGACAGAAGGAGTCTGACGTAGAATTCTTACACATTTAATATTAGTGTTGGTTTTCTTTCTTCTCCGAAGGGAGACCCAAGAATTACGATTTTGGACGAGTCATAAAGGGATACCGGAATGAAATAGAGTATATGAATTACCGCAGAGGAGACGACCGAAGAAGGAAACGGTCTTTTCAAAATAATTTGTTGTAGAGTGGGAGACGGTGACAAGACAAAATCCGTCATGGATTTCAAGACCAAGAACGGACCTCTTAGGGTCCCTGCCCCCTCGGACCACCCGACGGCAGGGACCCCAGCGTGTCTCAGCCTGTGCTGACTTCGCTGAATCGTCGTCGTCGTCGTCGTCACCAAGGACGTCACTCTTCGATCTTCCCTATTCCTATACCTTGATCTTCGTCGCCCCACCCCTGGGTTGGTACCCCTCGTTACCTTTTAAATCGTCTTCCTTTTGTCTATTTTGGGACTGTCCGTTGTCCATTATTATTCCATTCTCTAATCAGAATCCCTCAAAGTCATAGTAAATTCTCTACTGAGTCGTCTACCCTGTGACGTTTACAGTGTGTAGTCTCTCTTAGTCGGAGACTCAAAGTGCTTCTCCGGATCTCAATAGTTTGATGAGACGTTTCTCTTTATTTTCGTCGGGTCCATGTGTTTCACCCCACTTCCGCCCCTTGACTAGTGACCTTGTTTCGTCATGTGACTAATACGTATGATGACGTACTAGTTCTCAATTCTGTCGTTGTCGGTAGGGTTGACGACTTAGGAGGTCACAACTCGACCTGGAGAAATGACGACGACGACGATTCAGCGAAGTCATCACAGGTTGAGACACGCTGGGGTATCTGCCGTCGGGTGGTCCGAAGGGGCAAGGACCCTAAGAGGTCCGTTCTTGTGACCTCACCCAACGGTAAAATTTAGGAGGGATTCCAGTCTGAACAAGGGTCTCCGGGTCCGTCCCTTCCCCACGCGTACAATCTCCCTCAGTTCACCCTGTCTACTTTCTTTTACTAGTCTCCACACTGTACTGCCTACTTTATATTCTTCTCTCCGATACTTACACCCTACTGGTCAGATCCCATCATTTTTGTTGTTTGAAGACTTGTGTGTATAATTGACATAGTTTCAGTCTACTTAAATGTATGTATGTCTTTGAGACGCACCCCACACCCCCCCCTCTTCTCACTCACCGCGTGTGCGTCACCCCCTCTTGAGGTAACTTTACTGAGAGAAGGTCCCAATTGTTACTAGAAATATGAGTTGTCGGTTGACATGAATTGGATGGATTTCAACACGAGGTTGTCGGGAGATCGTCTAGTTTACTTTTAGAGAGAGACTAAACAGAAATATACGTTGTTTTTTATATACATTGGTGGGGGTTTTATCCACACAGCTAAATGGAAAAACCATGTACCAATAAAAGGTAAACGGTAGAGAACGAGTGACTTTTGAACATAGAGAGAGGATCAAAGTTATACTATGAATATTTAAATATACTGACTAAGTTGATTTACGAATAATACTTCGTAAAAAAAAAAATTATGTGTTAGGAGGAAAGTTTGTGAGGTACGAAAAGACTGACTATTGGTTCAACGACTAAAAAGGTTCAGGGTAGAACCAAGGTTTCTGTGTTCATTAGCCTATGAATAAACTCTACCTTTTGTGGAAGTCTATTGGAAATTGAAGAGAGTCGGATTTTTTGGGAAAAGGAGATTAATTTAAGAGAAAAAAAAGAAAAGTCTCCGGTTGTTGTTACTATTAATTGTGAAAGTTCGGGACAAGGTATACTGACTAACGAGTAAATTAGGAGTTGGTTCCAAGGAATGACCTTCGTGATATGTGTCTTTTAATAGACTACGGACAAAAGAGTTTAGAGGGTTGTCACCAAGTTTTGATCACGGTAAAGTCTACGCATCCTCTGTTTAGTTATGTATTTATCAATTGACTCCAGTAATAACGACTTAAAAGAGTTCTTTAAGGATAAATCTTTTGGGCATTCAGTTGTTAAGGTCATCCATTCGATATAATAATAGGGGTAAGCTGTCTACTCCTTTGCCTCCGTCTCCAACGTAATGGACTGGTTCCAGTGTAACGATCACTTCATTCACCTCCTTGGTCCTAAGTCTCATTCCTTAGGTCTCAGGAATGATAAAGTTATTGAGGTTTAGATGTCGAGACTTAGGTGACTCGAGAGGGAAGTGTATGCAACAACAAATCAGGGATTCAGTACAGACTGAGACGTTGGGGTACCTGACATCGGGAGATCCGAAGAGACAGGTACCCTAAAAGGTCCGTTCTTGTGACCTCACCCACCGGTAGAATAGGAGGTCCCCTAGAAGGGCTGAGTCCCTAATTTGGACGTAGAGGACGTAACCATCTATTCAAGAAATGGTAACTCGGTGATCCCTTCGAGACGGAAGTATACATTCGTTGTGGAATACTTGATTAGGAATTACTACATGATAAAAATGTCAATAAAATGTTTATATGTGTGAATAGTGTTGTTTTGACGTTCGACAAATTTTATTCCTGGTGTTGTTTGAAGGGAACATAAGGATATCGGGGTCCGAGGACTTTTTTCAGTTGATTCGCATCCGAATGACTATATTCGGAGTGAGCTCGGTTTCATGTCAGTAGTCAGTAATCTCTATGTGATTATACATGTATGACTTGTATTACTTTTAACTTCTATTTTTATACCCCTTTTACGTGTGTTGTGTCTGTATAGATGTTAATTAATAAAAATTCAATAGTATATTAATGATTATACTTCCAACGAAAAAGTCGTTAAAATGAAAGATCAAGGAAGTCTGTCGAAGATTACATGGGTGTGTTTATGGGACTTCATGTACCCCTCTTATCTCCCGTCGGTCCGCTACATCATGTACTACTTTCTAAGATCTTTAGACGGCCCCGAGATAAATCCTTATATATTTAGCTCTGATTTCAATTGTACCGTCTTCTCTTTCCTTTTATTTACTAACGGTGGTTTGAGGTCCTACGGTTGTATTTATGGAAACTTAAAAGTTTCACGGTAACGATGATTCAAACATTTACTCGATTATGAAAAGGTTCTTAAAAGTAGTCAAAAAAAAACCACCCCCTCCTCTTCCATATTAGATCTTATATTTTTAGTCATAAAAGTTGAGATTTCGTCTCTCTCTCTCTGAAATGTTGTATTTCGGAGTCCCAAAGTTGTGTTTCCAATATTTCTGTTTACTTTGTCTTTGTGTCCGATTCTGAACCGATCACCTATTTATCCCGTAAGATGTCGACTACTTACAAAGTAATGTTAATGGACTATGGTAAGGAGGAAAATGAATTTATGACTAGGTAATGTTTTGGATCAAAATGTCTAAGAACTCATATAAATACAAAAATAAACCTGATCTTTATGAATCTTGTGAATTTGTAATTTTTAATGAAGTTTATTTAAGTACTGTTTTAATCCTCTGTAATTGACTTAGGTAGAATTCTCGTATAATTGTATTTTTCTACCTTTAAATCAGAAAATGAGACAATTTATAGGTTCTATTATATGGATCTAAACTGATATTTTACTACTAATCAACTACGCTTAAACTCTAGGTCCCAATGTACCGTAAAGTTTACCAAGAAGGCGACAACGAAGACACCAATAATTTGGTGTCTTTTTTTCGATCAAATAGTGGTTTACCTTACTTTATAAAATTAGACTCCGTTTATTAAAATGAAAGAACCCCCATAAATCTGTCCAAAGATAAATGACCACTTTTAAGTTAAAAAGAATAGAACCTCGGTCTTTTTTAATTCGGGTATGAATTACCTAAAAAAAGGGAAAAAGGGTAGTCTTGGTTTGTAATGAGACACAAAATGGACGTCAGATCAGAATCTCGAAGAATTCAAGGGTAAATTTCAGAGTTTACTATTACAAATGATAAAGAAATTGTGGTATATTTGTTTTGATGATGTACTATGTGGAAGTGTATAAATTCGGACTTTGTAGTGATGGGGTTAAATGTCAGTTGTATGTTCTGGTTGTCGTTTACAATCGGGACCGGTAGAGAATAAGTTATGTCGTGAGTTTTTGTGACAATTTATATACAACCTTTTCGGTAAAACGTATGTATTTTTTTACGGTCCTACCTCAGATTTTAATATACATTGGTCGGTTCAAGATGAGACCCCACAAAAGTGAATCTTCCAACAGAGACAACGTAGATTAACAATAGGTTTTACTAAGAATCAACGACAACGATGAAAAATTTTGTGGTTTCAAATACAGAATTCTCAAAATCACAAGTCACCAAGTGATCAAGTAGTAGAAACATACTAAAACAAATTTTAGATGAAAAAATTTCATGTATCAACCAAATGAAAGGTTTGGTAGATTAATTTGTTCCTTTGGTATATGAAACCACGATTTGGTAGGGTCTTTTTGAGACACTGGAGTGTGATATTGACAACTTTGAGGGGACCGTGTTTCAAATTTCTTGGAATAAAGTTTCCTTTTTTTCATCGACAATAATCTGTTGATCTAGAAAGTTATTTAAATTTAAAGTAAGGTATTCATTAAATGACTTACGGATGATTCATATTCCATGTAATTATCAAAGGTACCCCGTAAGGTTTATTCTTATTCTGTAGGGGTTGGGAATCCCTCGACTACCTTATCCTATTTAGAAAGCCTTTGTGCATTATTATCTTTTATAGATATACCATGATCCGGTACAAAATTTATACATAATTCAACGAATAATTAGTGTAGTCGGGACACTCGGTCCATGATACTGACGAGGGTTAAATGTCTACTCTTTTTACTTCGAGTCTCTCCAATCCATTAGTCGAGTTCCACATCTTGATCATTCTCCCCCTTGACCCTAATCTTACGTCCGTTACGTCGAGGTCTCAGGCAAGAAAATTGGTGAGACGGGTACTACTGAGTTTTTTTATTAATTCTGTCCAACAGTCACTCACTATTAAAAAAATTTCGTGTTCTGTGTGTATATACCTAACTCGAAGGTTTTCTAGTGTAGGTTTGCCCATCTTGAGTTTTACACCAGGGTCCTGTGTATTCGGAGTCCCCTTCTCACCTTACCCTTAAGAACCATTTTTCGTACGTATACTTATTCGTATACGTGACTACGAAAAATTAACACCACGACCCCTTCTGAGCTCTCAGAGAACCTGTCGTTCTAGTTTGGTCAGTTAGGATTTCCTCTAGTTGGGATTTATCAGTAACCTTTCTGACTACGAGTTCGAGATTATAAAACCGGTGGACTACGTTTCTTGACTGAGTGACCTTTTCTGGGACTGCGACGACTTCCGTTCTCCTCTTTCCTCGCTGTCTCCTACTTTACCAACCTATTGTAGTGACTGAGTTACCTGTACTTCAACTCGTTTGAGGCCCTCTGTCACTTCCTGTCCCTTGGACGTCACGACGTCAGGTGCCCCAGCGTCTCTCGACCTGTGCTGAATCACTAACTTGTTGCTTAATCGTTCCCCAATACATTTCCACTATAAAATTTTCATACTCACTCACCAGTCGATCTTCTTTTGTTGTCCTTCGGTGATTTCTACAGACTTGACCCATAACCCTCCCCTACAAAGTCACTCTAATTAGGATATTGACCCTTCCTCCACTCCTCCGAGCCTCCGACCCATCAGTCATTCCGCAGAGGATGTTTATCAGGTTTTCTCAACTATTGTCGGTTCTCATACCCCCACTATTGTCGTTACCCTTTTTTTTTTTTCGTTCTACAATGTCTTATTCTTTAAGGTTCTGGTCTATTGTGTCTCACAGGTAATACTTGGTCCGTGACCCCTAAGTCTTCGTTCGAGTTCGTCCTCTTTCACCTCAGCTTCACTGATTCGAAACCTCAGATCGACTACCCTTGAGGTCCCACTACCAATTATCTTCGAGGTTCGAGTACTCTTCCTTGCGTATGTCCTATGTTCCGTTGACCAGTCGTTGTGTCCTGTCCCGTTACCCTTTCTCGAGTTCCAACTTCTGTTCCTAAACCTCAGTAGGCGTCCTAAATCTCAAATTCTTGACAGTATCTACAAGGTCCTCATTCGACTGTCTTTCCTTGTCTTGATTCCTGTTTCGAAAATGTATAAAGATGTATCGAATACCCTCCCCTCCATTTATCGGTTCTTTACTCTAAAAATTTCATTCCTCGTTTGGTCCCTTCACGTCACAGTTTTATTCTTTCTAAGTTTTCTTCACCTTCTGGTTCAAATCTCTTCAGGTTTTTCCGTTCCTCAGTCTCCTTATAACATGACTTCTTGATTCGTAGGCTTCAGGAAGGTTTTAAAATGTTTCATTTATAGAGTGTATCCCTTTCCCCTAATTCTCCGTGTTTGATGATACATATTTTAATTGATGATCCTATATAACATGTTGTGCCCCTTATATCAGTCATAAAGTACCGTTGATATTTACCTTGTATTCGAATTTTTTACACTTAGTGATATAACATGTGGACTTCGAATATAATATGTAGTTGATATGAAGTTTTTTTTTCATTTTTATATAATGAAAGATTTCGGATGTTCCAGGTTAGTCCATACATAACTACAATAACCCGAAGGGACCACCGAGTGGCCATTTCTTAGACGGATGGTTACGTCCTCTGTGTCCAAACTACGGACCCAACCCTTCTAGGGGACCTCCTCCTTTACCGTTGGGTGAGGTCATAGGAACGGACTTCTTAAGGTACCTGTCTCCCCGGACCGCCCGATGTCCGGTGCCTCAGTGTGTCCCAACCTGTGCTGTCTCACTGATTTGTTGTCGTTAACTACAATAGCGGGATTTCGGTTGTATTCTTTGAATTTTTCAAGTGTTTTATGATATCTTGAATTAAGGAGTGTGATCTCCTCTGTTATCATACGACTTTTGTCTATTTCGGTGCCACATTTGTTATGTATCGAAGAACAGTACAGTTGGAGGGAGTCACAAACGATTAGACTTTACGTCAAAGTTTATTGTTTCGACATCATACCTCACTTTTACTTATAAGTGTTCTGAAGTGTCTCTAAAGTGTGAACGGAGTTCAAGGAAGTGCAAACAAAGAGGACAAGGGGGTAAACAGAAGTAAGAGGGGTTAGAACTGGAAACAAGAGTTTCTCGGAATATTAATTCATCTTATTTACGAATTGTATTCCCTTCCGTACGACGATAACGATTCAGCGAAGTCAACACAGACTGAGACACGCTGGGGTCTCTGTCGTCGGGTGGTCCGGGGCGGTAGGGACCCTAAAGGTCCGTTCTTGTAACCTCACCCAACGGTAAAGGAAGAGGTCACGTACTTTCATTTTTCGCTTTCACTTCAACGAGTCAGTACACGCTGAGAATCGCTGGGGTACCTAACGTCGGGTGGTCCGAGGTGGTAGGTGCCTAAAAGGTCCCTTCATATGACCTCACGCAACGGTAAAGGAAGAAGTTACGTACTTTCACTTTTCACTTTCACTTCAGGGAGTCAGCACAGACTGAGAAGCACTGGGGTACCTGACGTTGGATGGTCCGAGGAGACAGGTACCCTAAAAGGTCCGTTCTCATGATCTCACCCAACGGTAACGGCAGAGACTATTTTCGTGTATTCTCCCCGGAAAGAGGTCAGAATGTCTAAGTCTTCGTTTATGTGTCTCCTTGAAGTACTGGAAAATAGACTCTGTAGTGTGATTATTTACGGTTTTAACACATATTTTGTTCAAAGTAGGTATGAGACTTCAATATTACCTAAACCTTCCTTAATTTGATCTTCCTACTACAACTGTTTTACAACGAACGTCAATCCTCTTTCACCGTTTACAAAACCAAAATGAAATCATGATGATTACCGTGGGGTGAGGTCATGAGAACGGACCTTTTAGGGTACCTACCTCCTCGGAGTATCCGATGTCAGATACCCCAGCCGATTCTCAACCTGTACTGACTCGTTGAAGTGAAAGTGAAAAGTGAAAGTACGTGACCTCTTCTTTTACCGCTGGGTGAGGTCACAAGAACGGACCTCTTAGGGTCCCTGTCCCCTCGGACCACCCGAAGACAGATACCCCAGCGTGTCTCAGCCTGTGTTGACTGCGCTGAGTCGTCGTCGTCGTCGTTACTGATCATGATGATTTCAGGATGCAGGACAAGAAGTACATATTTTATCCGTGCAAATAATAGAAAGACTTAAGTGATTGAGGATGTATTAATTTCAAGTAAATTGGAGTCACCCTACAAGTTTCTATCGACTATCGCTTGAAGACTCTAAGTGTCCGTTTGATATAAATCGGACCCCAATCAATCGAACTAATTCCATACTATGATTACTTGGGTAACGAGACTACAAATATTATGTAGGAATAGCTATTCGGAGTGAAATGCTACCTCATTTGGACGGTTCAATAGAAGTCTACACGACGTCTACCAGTGTTGTACCTAACAAAATTTCTCTCTCTCTGACTTTCTTCCCTTCATATAGCCCCATTCTGACGGTGGACCTGATATGTAGGGTGTAGGGTTGTGTTAGAGGGACGAAGATGAGAAGAGGATCTTAGGTAAAAAAGGGTGGGTCATCGGTCATACAAGAAAATATTTTGTGTTTCTGATACAACGAGTGAGGTGAGGTCGAAGTGAATGTGAAGAAGTCGTCTCAAGATGAGTGTCCCGTTGTCCTTCGATTGAGGATACCCCGGGTATCATAGACCGGGGACGTAGAGTGTGGTTACAGGAACCCGAGGAGTGTGGGTCGGTGGTTCGACGGGAAGACAGGCGACTCTTGTAGTTCAAGGAAGGGGTAGACTCGAAAACACGAGGGACACGGAAAACGGTTTTGTGTCTCTCTCTGTGTGTCGGGTTTCACAGATTGACTTTTCTTGTAAATGTCTTAATAGAGTCCTCCAAGGTGCACTATTCGTCTTTGACCGTCTAACTCGTAGTCAGATTGGTCTTGTCTCATTCAAATCCCTTTTGACTTTAAGTACAATCAGTCGGTGTAAGTGACTTACTACCTGAGATTTAATGATCATCATTGGTTCTGAGTTATATTTGATCTTTAGAGTCGAAGACATGGATCTGTCATACGAAGGTGTGGGTCTTCAGTTGCTTAGATGTGTTGTAAAACTATTTTTGTCATTGGTTTTCCTACCAAGTGATTGTTATTCTTACGATGTCCGTTGTGGTCACTCTAAAATTTCGGTTGTAATGGAAAATTCGGTTTACTTAATTAATACGATCGTCTCGTTAGTTTTACTGGTTCTCCCGTCCTACTGTCACTAAGTGTTATATTCACATGAGTCACGATGAGTTGACTTATGAATTTTTACCAATTCTATCAGTTAAAATATATGACACATCATTACATTAATACATTACATACATTATACACTACTTTATGATGTTAAAGTTTCCGCCCACCAGTCCTCATCCTTTCATAGTTTACGTAGAAATTCCGATTTTTCAGACCTTGAGGAAAGAGACTCTTCAGTATTTTCGATTCTTCCAATACTAGATAATTTAGTGTTGGCTAGTTCATTCTTATACGTTAACGAGTGACTTAATTAATGGTGTTGATTTTCTCCCCTTTTTTCTTCTATTGAATTTTTTTTTTCTCTACATTGACATGAAGATTGTACAAATAGAAGTAATCGGTTTCAAGTGTAATTTTGTATAGTTTAATCTTTTAATTGTTTTTTTAATTTTACTCATTAGACACGTTCCCCTTACTTATACGAGTATGCAACGATCAGTTTTCATATCATCTCCGAGAAACCCGAGGTTGTTAGATTTTGGAGTTGGGTCTTAATGTGACAGACTGATGACACGAAGGAAGACCAGTCCCTATTTACTTGACAAATATGTGTGTTTATACATACACACGTGTACACAGACATACGAATGTGTGTATGTACACATAATTATATTCATTTAGGTCTGACATGCGTTTTGTGTGTCGAAAGTCAGGAATCTCCGTTGTTGACTTTGCCTTCGTTTAAAAGTTTTGAATTAAGTAGGATACGGTACCGGAGAATTTCTCACACGTGACTAGGTGTTCGTAATGTAAAATTTTTTAGTTCTCGTTACCAGCGTAGTAATGTCCTTTTTTTTTTTAACAACGGATGAGTGATTTTACAGTTCATTTTTAACCTCTTTTACTTGTCACTCGTATTTAATCTTTTGAAAAGTCTTCTGAACTAATAGGGAATATTAAAGATTCTATGATTGTCTTTTGTTCGTGACTTAAAGTGTGACTTTTGCACGTCCTTGTAATTTTAGATAGAATTTACACGTCCTAGATAGTCCTGGAGTCGCATAAGAGGTAGGATTGCGACAACAAAAGAAATCTACAGATGGTCAATTTAGTTAGAGTTCATATACAATCGTGGAAGTTTTTATTAAAACTGTTTTTTACTTCAATTTATAGGATTTCTTTCCCTAAGGGTCCATCAAGTCACCATTTCTTAGACGGTCGTTACGTCCTCTGTTCCCAAACTAGGGACCCATCCCTTCCAGAGGACCTTCTGTTTTGCCGTTGGGTGAGGTCATGAGGACGGACCCTTTAGGGTACCTGTCTACTCAGACCACCCGTAGACAAGTACCCAAGTACCCCAGCGTTTCTCAGCCTGTGCTGACTCGTAGGGTTTTCTTTTGTTTATAGGAGGAAGTTTCATCTCCATTTGTTTAATATACAATTGAGTGTCTCTCATAAAGCTTTGTTTAAAAGAGTAGGGTAGGGTTCCTGTTTCAATTTTTGTCTAACGAATAAATTAAGTGTCTGTCAGGATTAATATTGTAGATTGATAGTCGTATAGTACCTGTATTATAATAATGAAAGTAGTTTGAAACGAAATTATAAATGGATTCTGATATGTTACCAGATTAATCTTTCTAAAATCAGTGGAACCTTTACTTTTCGATTCCACTACCCTTATTAGCACCTGACAGTTTATTCCGGTTTTAAATGAAATTACCTGTACGTTTGATAGAGTCAAAATTTCCTGATACTCTCTCTTTTTAGGGTTAAAAATTTTGGTATGAAATTTGGTCATTTGAGGTCTTATCTCATATTTTCTACTAGATGAACCACGTCCTTCTTTTTTCAAAAAGTAAAATCTTCAGTCTGTAACTCTACGCGACTGTAAAGTGTATATCTAACTGTGACCACTGGGGCCAGATGGGAAACCAATCTACCAGAGTAGTTGATCACAAGTTCAACACAAGGGCAACTCCATAGGAGTCAACATAATTATCGACGTGTTTCCATATCCTTAAAAGTCATCGTGAAAATGAACCAGTGAAAGTTACGAAATTTAAAATGACGTCAAATACCCGTAAACTAATTCACTCAATATAATTGATTCATTAGGTGTGGTTTATTTCTTTACCGAAATTTTATAAAGACGTTTCCTTATATCCTGATCCTACTATTGCTTATTGTACACGTACGTACGATTCAGTGAAGTCAGCACAGGTTGAGAAACACTGGGTTACCCGACATCGGCGGGTCGAGGAGACAGGTACCCCAAGAGGTCCGTCCTCATGAGCTCACCCCGACACGGGAGGAGGTCCCCCAGAAGGGTTGGGTCCTTGACTCGGGGTGTAGAGAATGTAGAGACCGTGACCGTCCACATAAGAAATGGTGGACGCGGTGGCCCCTTCGGGTGACTATTGTGTTTGTCCGTTTGTTTTCCTTTTACCGTCTCGACTTATTGAGAGATTCGTGTTTGTAGTATAATTGGTGTTGTCAACTGTTTACGTAGTACGATTAGTCTAGACGTTTTTTTCTTGGGGTGTTTTGATAAGTAAACTTTATGTCTAAATACAGGGAACGGTTTATTAGTGTCAGGATTTATATATGACACGAATTAATCACTCTGATACTTCGGTAGTGACAAGTGTTCTGTAGATTTTAAAATTTTTAAGTCTTGGTTCTGTTTATAGACATAAAAAAGTTCTATATAAATTTCGGTACGTTATGAGTTAGGTCACCCGAGTTGTAAAATGTTGAGTGATTTATAGGGATTGTTTATCAATACAATGTAATCCTTTTATGAAACGAGACACCGTTTTGACTTAAAATTTTTACTTTCAGATCACTGTTTAATTTTACGTTAGGGGTTAGTTATTTATAACAGTCTTCCCCAATATTCTTTCTGACGTATTACAGACTTCTTTCGTCGTGACAACATTTACTACAGCAGGTATTTCCAGCCTATCTTCTATTTTTCTTCTGTGTAAAGAATGTACCGAGTCGGACACCACAAACGATCTAAGACAAAGGTTTTATTTTGTGACACAAACACATATACTACTTAATTTCTTTTTAAAATGACCGTTTCTACATTAGAGTTGGCGTTTAAAGAAGAAAATATTAACGTTGAAGGCTACTTCGTCGACGAAATCGATCTTTTCCCTAAACGTCTATTTAGTCTCTGTAGTTGAGTACACTTTTAGTTACTCAGTAGGTCAGTGTCCGTTCAATAACGTCGTTTCTTCAACTTTAATATTCAAACGTGATTTACGGGGTCCTATAGTTGCAACAATTAAGGTAAATTTTTTTTTAGTAAATTTCATCTTTCTAGTAAACAACAACAACAAATCAGTGATTCAGCACAGACTGAGAAAACGCTCGGGTACCTGACATCGGGTGGTCCGAGGAGACAGGTACCCTAAAGGGTTCGTTTTTATGACCTCACCCAACGGTAAAGGATGAACTCCCCAAAGAAGGGTTGGGTTCCTGGTTTGGTGACTCGGTGGTCGTTTCGGGTCTTTTTAGTATTCCCATAAAAGTTACTCTGTCTCTTGTCTTTTTTTTTTTTTTTTAGGAAAGAGGAGATAAACCGAACGATCGACAGATAACACTTTTTGAATCTTCTTGACAACTTGAATTTTCTGCCCGATACCTAAAAAGAAAATACTTTTTTTTTTGTAAGTGTTAACGACTCGAAAGGACACTACTGTTCTCTAATTCGATGGTTCGTCTTTAGAAGTCATGTTTGTGTGACTTGGACATGGAAACTACACTTTTGCAAAGTTGTTAAGTACTCTTACTGACGAAAGGTCCTTATTGAAGATACCCTTAAAATTTCTACCTACAGAGTTTTGTCGAGTAGTAACACACTAGCCATGATTTTGACAACTCTCTCTATTAAAAATTTTTCGAGAGTAAATTTTCGAACCTTGGTACAAATTGGTGAAGGTTTTGGAAGGTCTTCTTGTAGTCCAAAGATTAGTTAAAGAATTTTACTACCATTAATTTTAGGTAAGGTAGTCCACGTTCCAGTCTGATGATCCTTGGTCGGTTCATAGTGGTTTTGGAGACGTATTGACGACCTATAATTTTAGAATCATAGTACTAAATCCTTAATGACAGTTAAGTTAGTTACATAGAGACACTTGGTAGAGACTGTCCGTAAAATATTCTCACCTTTATTACTGGTAGCTTAGACTAAGTATAACGACAGTTTTATTGGTTCTAAAAATTTTTTAATACTTCGTACAATATCTACCTACAAGTCTTTGTAGGAGTGGTAAAACACCAAACATCACTTTACAAGTCTCTCTAGAATTTTTAGAGAGTATAGACGTGTAACTTTTATACACGAATTTAATTCCGACTTTCTTTTTAATTCTCGAATTTTTCTTTAAAGCTAAATATCTCCATTTCTTATTTTGATTAAATATACTGTTTAAAGTAGGGGGAAAAGGATAGAATCTTCGGTTTGAGTCTATCTTTTATATCCGGTTTTCATATCGGTTTTTTATCATAGGTTAAAAAGTGACTCTTTAATACTTTGTCTTAAATGTATATTTATAGAGGTAAGGATCACCTCAAAAGTACAGTGTTGTTAAGTGAGATAAAGGGTTCTTACATTCTCCACAATTTCGGAAATCCTATTAGGGAAGAAGTAATATCATAGGACTGAATAAATCATCTAACTCTTTACAGTAGATTTAAACGCTTATGACTATGTCCGGATAATCTTTGAGATAATATCCCTCTATTTATATAAATTTGTTTCCAAAGTCTTAAATCTCATGAATTAATCTTTTGTATGTGTTTTACACAGGAGTTTATCAGGATGTAAGTGGTGGTTGTGTTTGTCAAGTCTCTTGTTTCTGTTGACGATCCTCTACTAATAACCAAACAAAAACAGAAATTGCGTGACTTGACACGTTGATTTTATAGTTTCGAGACCAAGTACGCGTTTCAACGTTGTTTCGACGAGTAAAAATTTTGGGACTATCGGCAGTGTCCTAACAAAAATTACTGAAAAATTTTCTGTTGTAACTTTTATGTTCTCAAGTAATAATTCAGAGTAAAAGGCAATTATTTTCCGAAATATAAATCTTTTCGTCTTGCAGGGTTGAATTTTTGTCATTCTGAATTTTACAAAATTAAATGAGTACATTTTTACTGATCCAGGAATAATAATTTTGATCCTTAAAATCTTTCGTAAATTATTCGATGAAATATGTCTATATAAAATTAATTATACTATCATCATTGACTAAAAGTCTCTTCCGCTACCGTTGAGTGAGGTCGTGAGAACGGACCTTTTAGGGTGCCTGTCTCCTCGGACCACCCGACGTCAGGTATCCCAGTGCTTCTCAGTCTGTGTTGACTCGCTAAAGTGAAAGTGAAAAGTGAAAGTACGCGACCTCTTCCTGTACCGTTGGGTGAGGTCACAAGAACGGACCTCTTAGGGTCCCTGCCACCTCGGACTACCCGACGGCAGATACCCCAGCGTGTCCCAGCCTGTGTTGACTTTGCTGAGTCGTCGTCGTCGTTGTCATTGACTAAAATTGAGAATTTATACTTCTAATAAGATACGAAACTTTCTTGATGACATTTGTTAAAACTTTTATTTCTTTACTTCAAGGTAAGAATCGTTTCTTTACACATATATTTAAAAATTCTACGGACACAACCACAATCAGTAAGTCAGTACAGTCTGAAACACTGGAGTACCGGACGTCGGGAGGTCCGAGGAGACAAGTACCTTCAGAGGTCCGTTCTTATGACCTCCCCCATCGGTAAGGGAAGAGGTCCCATAGAAGGACTGGATCCTTAACTTGGGTCCAGAGGTCGTAACATCCGTCTAAGAAATAGTAGACTCTGTGGTCCCTTCGACTCTCTATTAATCAAGGGATAATAAAGTCTGTATATGTGAAAGAATATTCATGAACTGTGAAAGAATATTCATGAAGTCATTCTTTTTTTTTTTTCAAGACATGAAACGACATGAAAAACGAGATGTTTTCTTGTAGAATGATGGTTGAACTACAATTTCCTTATTTGACAACAGGACGTTGCATGAAACCGTGGTGAGCTAAAAGTCTTTTATTTTTACATACGATTCGAGTACTGTGTTTCGACAAGAATTGTGACAATCCGTAAGTTCTTTCTTTTTGTTTTCCTTATATTACATGTAATAAAGTTTTGTTACTGAGTGTCAATTACTCATAAAGTTCACTAACGTTTTGGGACTTCACTAATCAAATAAGGTTGATGGTTTACGGTCCGATGGTCCTCACGACTAATAAGTCGTAGATCGTTTTGTTCCGGGGGTTTTAATGTTTTTAAAACCTATCTAAATTAAATTTTAAATTCAAAAAATCTAAAAATTTAAATTTGAGGAAACTCTTTATTATGTTACAATTTACTGTTTGACTTAAAAAAGGTAATATTTAAAGAGATTATGTTTCGTATGTAACTCAGTTCTGTTTTTAATTCAGACGATATCTTTAATAGGAGAACCTGGGGGATTATCTTGCCACGTCTCTTGGAGTACTTGATTCCTTACCTCTCTTTACGACTGTCAACTATGGAAGGATATTCTTTGTTTTCATACTCTCTTTTTCTTTCCCATTCAATTACTTTACTTCTCGATCTGTTTCTGAGTAAAGTATAGTGGGATGTCAATTTTTCATCAAGAACGAGAACTTGAGTTTAATACTGGTTCATAGGGAAGGGTCTCTACTTGTGTTCCGTCGTAGTAAACCCTCAAGTCCTTTCGATGTGAATTTCTGTTTAGTTTTGGTCGAACTTATAAAATAAAGGTTTCAATCTTTGTTTAGATTAAAGAGACAAAACCTTCCGGACTTCTTACCTTGATACTAATTCACGGTTAATAAAAGTATACCATAGTTCTTAGATCTTTATTTGAGATCCTATAAAAAGAATTTATTGTAAGAAAATAATGGATTCTTTCGGTCCCCCGACCCTCTTTTACATTATCAAATTCGATTAAAATATCTTTTAAGAAAGTTATTGTAATGACACTCGAATAGAAAGTAATAAAAGGAAGGAAAAAATTTAAAAAATAAGGAATCACTTTCTTTCTATCGTAGAGTTCTAGACTACTTGGTTTCCCATATTCGGTCAATGACCCGATTCGTAGGTGTTTACCATTCGTTTTGGTTTGTGTTAGGAACCAGAGCGTCTCCAAAAATCGACCTCCCTCTCCACCCTGTGTCTTTACATTCTGACACTGGTGACTATGCTATACTTGTACCGTAATACTCTCGTTTCTCCTACCACCAGATTGGACCAGTTCTTGTAGTCTCCATAAGGACTTCGTTCCATTACTGGTGCCTCACTTCCGTTTTTTTCTGCTCCCTTTCCGTCTCATATATTTTTTTTTTTTGCTTATTTATTTTTCGCCGGTTCGTACTCGTCTCTCCATTTGTCCTTGAACCCAGACAACCCCAAAGTGTTTAATATTACTAAAACAGAGATTGGATGGGTTCCTAAGCTTGATTTTGATCTTTCGACTGACAAAATTAATTGCTATATCATAGTTATTTTGAACATAGAACTCTTTGTAGTAAGACCGACGTGACACCTTTTACTTAAGCTAATCGTGTTCCGACATATGTTCCTCTGGTCAATCTTGACAATATCACGTTCGATCCTTCATTATCTGACTCCTGTGACTATTGTCTCTTTATCTACGACTCTAGAGTCTGTGTTTTCAGTTGTTCTCTCCTACTGTCCACCTCATTTCCTCCACACTCCTTATGTGTGTGTCTCTTGCAGTAGATCCAAAGGCGGTACGTATTCACCTACGGGCCCCCACGATTAGTGATTTTCCTCCTTGCGATTCTAGTGTAAACTCCCCTCTGTCTAGTTTTTAAGTTTCACACAAACTTCACGGGAACCCCGTGTTTCTTTCCCTTTCTCTACGGTTCATCCAATAAGACAGAGATTTCGACCTGGTGATACTGACTTGGACTTAGTAGTCATATTTCAATTAATTTACTGGTTCCTAGGTCGGAGTCTTTAAGAGTTATATATTTTATTTCGGACCCTTTCTTACCCAGACGTTTTAGTCTGAGTCTTAGTCGGTCTTTCCATCCTCCTTAAGTCTGACTTCTGAGAGTCTTAGGTTTACAATCTTCTCCCAGTTAACACGACTTACGACTCTCGTGAGCACCGCTCCCTACCTTTTCCAGGTCAACTAAGCCACTATTCCAGTGACTAGTGGAGTCGCCATAGTAAAGTTACTTCAATTCTCCCTCTTTGTTCAAACCTTATCTCTCTCTTTACTCACCGTAACTGTCTTTACCTCTCTCTTACAATATCCCTCATTCAAACGGATGTGTCTCCTTTTCCACCCGGTCACGGACGGCAATGAATAAAAAAATTAACCTCTGAACTTACACAAACATACGCATGCTCTTTCTAAACAAACTTTCCTTCTTTATACGCTCCCTTAAATTCAGTATTCTGTAGACTCTTTCGTCTCCACTGACCTACGTCTCGTGTCTACCTCCTCTTTCCTACCGACGAACGACTCTTCCAATTCTAAATACAAACCGTAGCCTTGCTTCAGATTTCTTTTTCACCCTTGCCTTCACAGACGACTCTTTCGACGTATAATGAGTCCCACGAGATCGTAGTATTTTACAATTACTGTCTTATTCGTGAAAAAGAAATAGACCGTGTACTTTTTTACGAAATGCATAATCAGATAAGTAGGGAGTAGCGCTGGGGTGCGTCGCAAATAATCGAAGAAGTGTCTACTCCTTTGCCTCCGTGTGCCTCCGATTTGAACGGGTCCACTTACCGACGTGACCCGTGAGTTTTGGTTGTGAGTGGGATATCCGGGCAAGTCAGTCATCCGACCTGTTAGAGAGCCACCCGAACTCCAACAGGGATTTCGTGGGTATGACAGTCATGGCTACCTACTAAAGACCCTAGCATGACGATCCTACTTTCAATACAACTGGGACGTAATGGTTTATAAATTGAGTGAATACCGGTTCCGTTATTCCTAAGTATTTATTCGGACCCGTTATTCTGAAGTCTTTGACTAATGACATCAGTGATCAAGTGTGATGACTCTTTCTTAGGGTTTCTAAAAATTCAGAAGATAACGAATAAAAGGTCTTGATATTGTTAACAGGTTGTCGTGACTTCACCGGGACGCTAAGTGGATAAAGACACACCTAGAGGGAGTGATCTGCACCTGTAGAGTTTTCAACGGATGGAGAAGGAGTGACTTCATAGACAAGTCACGGATGACACACTATCGATGAGACGGTTCACGATTCTTTGTCATCCTTATTGTCTTCGGTCCGTTATATATTTGTTTGATATATAAAATTTAACTCTTTTAATGATCCTTCCTTAACTATAGTTTCTTACTTCCAATTCTTCGTTTTGTCCTACAAATCTAGATCACTGATCTCTGTCGTAGAGAATTTCCCTTGTGACTTCAACTCTGGATGTTAGTCTCCTTCCCTGTAAGGTCAGTGACCCTTAGGGGATTTCATCTCCTATTCGTTAAATTTCTGAAGTACTTATTTGGGTTCCAACCAATCTCTCGTCCTTAATCCCGTTTCGACCTCCGTTCTAGTGTCCGGTACTACTTTCTTAAACCTAAAATATCAAAATTACTTCTTTTCGTTGACTCAGAAGTTGTCCTTTGTCTATGCCTACCTACATTATTTAGGATAAGATATTTCTTGTGTCTTCAGTTCCACTGGTCTCTCCCGATGACGTTCTCAGGTCTACCTTTATCACTCTTCGACCTGTCCGAACTCTGTCTAAATCCTCCCTTTAGACTAGAAACTTTTTCCTTGGTTTCACTAAGTTTCCACCTTTCCTGTCAGAAGAGTTTTCGACCACGATCTTCTTTATCTGTAGGTGTACCCCTTTTTTGTCTGGTTAGATTTTTGTGACCGGAATAGATTTATGGTTTCTCCTATGTCTCTACCTTTTATTCGTTCACTTTTCTACGAGTTGTGTACGGTAATCCCCTGACGTTTAATTTTGTTACTCTATGGTGATGTGGTAGATACTGGAAAAAGTGAATCAGATGCTTGATCCTATGGATATTACTTCTCAAATAGGATTTCCTAAATCGTGGAGAATGTAAGAACCCTTTATATCAGTTGACAACGCTGTACTTTTGAGGTGTCTTCACCTCTATAAATATATAATAAATATAAATATACATGTGAGACAAAGTATTAAAGAGACACTTTTTAACCTATGATAAAAAACCGAGACGAAAACCCGACATAAAATAAAAGATGAACTGTTTCTGCATTTTGTTGTCCTTAAGAGGAAATGACGACCATCCTTACGTCTTGCCATGTCGATGAGACCTTCTCACACCTCCAAAGAACGTTTGGATTTGTCTCCGAATGGCAAATTCTAGGTCGTCAACGTGATCATCCATAAAAAGGTTCACAGAACGTTTACACAGGAGTCTTGTGAACGTGTGTTTACAAATATCCTCGAAAGAAATGAGCATTCAGGGGTTGTGACTTTCGTTGGTTCTACAGGAAGTTTTCCACTTCTTGTTTGTTTGACACCGTCTAAATATCTCATTATTTTTCTTTATACGATAGTTCGGTGTCTTCCCATTCCTGTTTGGAATTGACGTATACCGACTCACTTTCTTTGGTCACCCTTTACGATGTCCTAAGGTTGAGAGACTGGAAGCCCTTTCTGTTTGGAACTCTCTGTCATTTTTATAGTCATCCACGGTCCCTGACACCACCACTGTCCTATGGGATTACTACCTGTCCACTGTAATGTGCAAATCGTTTTAGGTATCGTGGCGACTGTGTTTGTCGTTTAGGAATACATTTGAGACCTGAAGTTACGTGGTTTTGACCAAGTTGATGTTGTTTATGTGGTTTGATTACGTTCTACGATCATTTCCTTTGATCCCTCCCCTTTAATTATATCTTCGAGACATAAAAAACCGGTTAAAAAGATATTTGCATTTTGACGATATTTTTCTTTTTTTTGGTTTCAAAAATTTTTTAGGGGTTTGTTGACCTGATTGTTCATTGTCTGACGTATACCCTCCATTCCCTCTGGTGAGGTAACAAAAACTACACTCTAGTTATAGTAAGAAATGACATTGCTTCTGCTGTGTCTCTTTTTATCGGACCCCCAACCCTGAAAAAAAAATACATCAAATTAGGTGAACTAAAGGTTCACCCATAGTTCTGGTCTCGAAACTCCTCCACCGACCCGTTCTCTATTGGTAATCCCCTCACTTTTTCTTTTTCTTTTTCGTAATTCAGTACCCTTTCCTACTTCAGTAGGTTCACGTTTCCTTCTTCTCTGGTTTTCTTTTTGAGTTCCTGACTCTTCCCGTAAAGTCTTCTATCCAAGTCGATGTCACTTGAGACGATTCTCCAGTCTTGCGTGTCCATTCGTGGCTCATCCGGACGACAACGGTGTCTTGGACTCTCTGAGACTATTCTCGTCGGTGTACTACAATCTACGTTTTCGGTGTTACCCTGTCTGATTCTTTTTTTACTTTGAACGCTTTAATGTTATACTCATCTATTAAGAACCATTATTTTCACTCATCTCTGACATCATCTTCAATCTCCCACTCCCTTTTCCAGTTCTACCGAAGGAATTCTACTGTATACTTTCGTATTAATCTACCATTACCCTTGCTAGGTCATCTCTCCCTCTGACCGAGTGTCTCTTTTATGATTTCGGTACTTCAGAAACTGTTCTGTGTCATCTAGCTAGGTCCGAGGTCTCTTGTTCCCCCCTTCGGAAACTTTTCTACCCATATCCCATCCTTCGTAGAATAGAAGTCGTGAACTCTCTACGTACTTTAAATCATTCACCTACGAGTTTTCTTAATTACTTAGTTTAATTTCTTCACTTTACTAAGTCTTCCGAGGACCGTTTCGTGATACATGTACAATCCTGGGATCCGATCTTAATACGGTCTCTTCCGTCTTTATCTCACATTTCGTTTTGTGTAAAATCTTCCTGTTTCCGTTATTTGTCAATGTTTGTTCTATCTATATTTACGTTGAATTTTTGTAACGAAATTTGTAGTTACCAACTTTATGTAGTTAATTTTCTGTCTCTGATAGTTTACCTAACTTTTTTTGTTTTTCTGGGTTGACATACAACATTCTTTTCAAGTGTCATTTATATTTCTATGTCCTCTAAATTTCATTTTCCTATTCTTTCTATATGGTATTGTAATTAATTTTCTTGTGATCTTATTGGTGTATGTAAAGTCCTTTGGTCTAAAGTTTTGTTCCTTTTCAAGTCCCGATTTCTTCCTGTAATGTGTTACTACTTCCCCAGTTAAGAGATACTTCTCTACTGTTGGGAATCATACATAGACCAATTGGTGTCTCGTAGGTATATACACTCAGTTTATGACTGTCTCGACTTCACTCTTTGCCTACTTGTCTGATTATATGACTTTCTGAAGTTACGACGAGATGGTCCTTCGCTGTCTGGCTGAGTCGTCCGACTTTTAGTCCTTTTCTGTCGACTTGACTTGTCGTGGTAGGTAGTCGACCTAGAGTGCCTGTAGATTTCTGATGAAGTAGATTGTTGTCGTTTTATATGGAAGAGTTCGAGTGTACCTCTTAAGTGGTTCTAATTTCCGGTATTATGTGTGGTGTTTTAAAACTTTATTATCTTTCGTACGACTCATACGAGAGCCTAGTTTTATCTTGATTTGGTTTTTAATCATTCTATGGTTTAAAAATGTCTGTCTACTTTTAGGGGTTTTACCTCTAATTTGTTGTGAAGATTTATTATGTAACCAAAATTCTCCGAGTTCTCTTTAGAAATTTATAAAGTTTGACTTCTTTCACTTTTATGTTAAATAGTTTTAAGACTTTGTGTCGTTTTCGTCACGACTCTTTCTTCTCGGTACATTTGGATTCCGTTCACCTTCTTCTCTTTATTTTTAATCTCTTCAGTTACTTTGACTTTGACTTTTGTTATTTTGTCTTTTCAGGTGTTTCGGTTCCAAACCATTAAAATAGTTATTTTGACTATTTAGAGATTGGTCCGATTGTTTATTTTTCTTCCTTCTGTGTTTAGTGATTGTGGTGTTTACTTTCGCCTCGGTAATGATGACTAGGGTACCTGTAATTTTCCTATCATTCCTTATAATACTTGAGAATAGAGGTGTTTGAACAATTGAATCTAATTTACTTAAATTTTCTATATTAGATGGTTTTGAATGTTCTTTGTTTGACCTTTCCAACATAGATAACTTTCTTTGACTTAATTGTTAATTATTGGGAGGGTTCGTCTTTCGTGTTTCGTGTGTACCAAAGTGACTACTTAAGATGGTTTACAAATTATTTTATTGTGGTTAAGCGATGTTAGAGAAAGTTTTTCATCTTTGTTTCTCTTGTTAAGGACTGAGTAAGATACTTTGTTAAGGTCATAGTTTCAGTTTCTGTAATGTTTTTTTCTTTTAATGTCTGGTCACAAAGTAATTGGAACTGTGTTCTTATGAACTGTTTTATAATTGTTTGACTTACGTTATCGTACATTTTTCTTAATATGTGGTACCGGTTCGAGGTGAATTGGGGGTATACATTCTGACTAAATCGTAAGTTTTTAGTTAATATTTGTGATGTCTTTTTAGTATACTAGGATAGTTATTTACGTTTCGTAAACTGTTTTCCGTTGTAGTTGAGTACTAAAATTTTTTTATGTATTGTGAGTTTGTTTTTTGGAGACTCCTTGGTCTTAATCTCCCCTAGAAGGTATTACACTTTTTGTAGATGTTTTTTGGATGTGGATTGTAGTACAAATAACCATTCTTTGGTCTACGAAAGGTGGGTTATAGTACTTATTCTGTTCCTTCAGGGGAGAGTGGTAGAAATGACTTGAAACATGGACGTTCTAGATTGGTCACGTCATTCGTTTCCCTTACTTTCCATATTTCTGATTCTTCCTTTTGTATTTTAACAGAAACAAACGTCGACTGTATTACATATAACTTTCGGGGATTTCTTTCTTTCTTTTTCGTGGAAATTGATCATTCGTTGATATTTTTTCAACGTTCTATTTCCATTACAATTGACAAAAGGATATATAGTCCTTACTTGTTGACCTCAACTTTTGTGTGGTAAACGTAGTCGTGGTTTTTTTTTTTTCTTTATAAATCCATATTTAAATTGTTTTATGTATGTCCTAGATACACTCCTTTTTTAATGTTTTACAACTACTTTTTAGTTTCTAGATTTATTTACCTTCTGATTAATTACTAGTATCTACCAATCTACAGTCCAGAAGGGTTGAATTAGAAATCTAGGCTACGTTAGGGTTACTTTTGGGATCGATTCAGTAAAACACCTGTTAAACTAAGATTTTAAATATACTTTCTGGATCAAAGTCAGAGTCATTTTCTGGATCTTTTAATTCTCTTGACTGTTGGTTAAAACTCTACTTGGTTTTTTAGATGTCATAAGTTGTGTCACATCATAGTCGTCTTTTCTGTCCAGTTACTTTACCCTATTGACGGGTCTTTGTCTGGATATGTTTATATCGGTTCACTAGAAACTTTTTCCTTGTTTCTTTTATGTTTCCTTTGTCCTGTCAGAAAAGAATTTGAAAACGGAATGTTAAAAGTGTTTACAATTGACACTAGGTTTTACCTAGTGTCCGGATTTACATTTTAAGTTTTGACATTTTGAAGACTTCCATTGTATCCTTTTTCACATCCACTGGTACCCAAATTGTCACTCAAAAATTTTCTACGTTGTAGTTTTCGTGTTAGGTAATCTTCTTTTTTTAACTACACCTTAACTAATTTTGAAAACGAGAGATCCTCTGTGTCAATTCTATTACTTCTGTTCAGTGTCTGATCCTCTTTTATGAAAGTTTTATGAAGAGACCATTTCCGCACGATAGATTTTGAATGTTTTCCGCACGATAGATTTTGAATGTTTCCTGAAAATTTTGAGTTGTTTTCCTTTTTTTTTTTTTGAAAAATTTACCCGTTTTCTAGACTTTCCTCTGGAGTGTCTTTTCCTATATGTCTACCATTTGTCATAGTAATCTCTTAACGTTTTATTTTGTCATTCTTCGGTGATATGTGGATGACCTCCCTGATGTTAGCTTTTGTGTTGGTGGTGGTGTACGACCGTTCCTACGTCTTGTCCCTGAGACCCAGGAGCGGCCACCCTTCCGTTTTACCATGTCGGTGAAACCTTCTTTCTGTCGACCCGTCAAAGAATGTTACGATTCGTATCAGAATGGCATTCTAGGTTGTTAACGTGACGACCCACAAAAAGGTTTACTCAACTTTAGAAGACAGGAGTTTTTGGGATGTGTGGTTACAAATGTCGTCAAAACAAGGATTCACGGTTTTTGACCTCCGTTAGTCCTACAGGAAGTTTCTAGTCACCTATTTGTGTGTCACCATCTAAATATACTACCTTATGGTAGGTCATTATTTTTCTTCATGTAATTGTTCAGTGTTTCTCTGTGACATGTAACGATTGACCTTCTTCCGTCAGACTCCGCCGATCTCCATTTTGATGTCTTTCTTCCTTTTATAGACACTAACGGTCCCCACCCCTCCCTTGTGTCCCTACTTATATCCGCACATAGTACACATCCAACCACTTTGAAAAGACATACTGTGATACTATGTACTGTAATACATGTACCCCTTTGAACATCTTGACATACTGTCCGCACTTGGGATTTGATACGTAAAGTGAATTATTACTCCATAGCTGTGGTCAAGTACTTAATATTTTATGTGGTTTGTTCTACAGTTATCTCGTTTGATACTATTCGTCTTCGCATGGACCCCTCCTCCCTCCATAAGACTTGAAAGACCACTTAAAAGGACATTTCTGATTTTGATGAGAGTTAAATTTTTACGTGTGATTCATTTTATAGGGAAAATTTTTACTTCAAAGGGATTCTTATAGGTAAGAAAAACCGTTTCTACAAACTGTTAGTTGTCGTACTATCTTAAGAAATCTAAAACTGTTTAAAAGAAAATTTACGATGAAAACAACGAATAACTGATACACGGGAACCCTTCTAAAACACTAAAGACTCAAACCCGTAAAAACCTACATTTTATTTTTTAATGGAGTTTCCAGTTGACCTAAATTAGTGTATTTATATGCATTAAGTGGATCGTTTTCGACGTGTTTCATCCGTACATTTAGTAAGAAAAGAAAGAACGAGTAAACAGGAGTTTAAGAAAAATTGAGTCCATTCCATCTTGTGTGGGACTCATAAAGAGTTTTTGTCCATTGTGTATGGGATTTCCATGTACTTTAGTTGGTAATTTGTTTGGTAATCCGATAAGTATGGAATTTCCATAATTTATGTACAGAAGGACCTCGAGTTAAATTTTAGACCTCCCCTCCCCCCTTCGACAAATTGACCATTGAATTTGTGACAATATGGTTTTATTGCAACGACTTCATAAACGTGCGATAAAGCTCTCCGTTGTCCTTTGGGACGAACGTACTCTTAAAACCGGTGTGTCCGAAGGTCCCGTGAAGAGGTGGTAGAAGTCGGCAAACCCTATATAGAGTTTAAAAAGGTGGTTTCGTGACGGAAAGTAAAGGTCAAAATTAATACAATGATTTGGGTTCAAGTAAAAGCAGAGTTACAGTCAGGAACACAGTTGTTAAATCGAGGTTTCCCGGACGAAGGGGAATTTAATGATTTCCTGTTGGACTTTTTATTGTAAAACGTAATTCTTAATTACGAAAACTTAACACCACGACCTCTTCTGAGAAGTCTCAAAGACCCTGACGTTCTTCTAGTTTGGTCAGTTAGGATTTCCTTTAGTTGGGACTTGTAGGTGACCTTCCTGACTACGACTTCGAGGTTATGAAACTGGTGGACTACGTTTTTCGTTCCTTTTCTACAACTACAACCTCTCCCGTTTTCTTCTTCCCCCGTCGTCTCCTACTCTGCCGATCTATAGTATTGACTGAGTTACCTGGACTCAAACTCGTTTGACCCTCTATCACCTCCTCTCCACCCCCCACGAGTCTCGGACCCCCACGAGTCAGGTACACCAGCGTTTCTCAATCTGTTCTGAATCGCTGACTTGTTGTTATTTTTGATAAATTATGTCTTAAATAACGAGACACTCAGTCTTAATTCGTTCGTTATTGACTTTACTTCTAATGAAAAAACTAACGAAAGAGTTCCAGAACCGAACTGAAACTCAGTAAAAGAAAAGGTGACTTGACGTGCAATCAGACATTCTCTGATGACGGGACTAAAAAAAATTGTTTTAAACGTATAGTTATACTTTGAGAAAACAGGTTCTCTTAGAGTATTTTAATTCGTGGACTGACCTATTTATGCATTCCTATTTGTTTCGTCATACTCACAGTGTTCCAGTTTGTCTCCGACTCGTGTGGACATGACACAACACAGTGTGTTATTCTTTTTATATGACTTCGTACAAGTCTCTAGACTTCTTGAGAATTCCTGAAGTTTTGGTACGATGGATTCTCGTTCTTTACCTCCGTACGAATTGGACATCCTTTTGTTTGTTTGTTTGTTTGTTTGACGTAAACTTTAACTACGTCATATTCTCGGTAGAATTTAGTGGACGTCCGATACCATAAACTTCCCTTAGTCTGAACGAGCTACAAGGGTCTTGACCCTGATTGTACTCCGTCGTTATTTCATGTCCTATTCATATCTAGAGCCTCGGAAGTTCTCTGAGTTTGGGACGTCATCTGGAAATTATTTGATACACTATAATCTTTATGCACCCTATAAGAGTCTGTAGTTAATTAGAACATGCATTCTACTTCCAAGATTGAACCGATTAAGGGTTCCATTAGAAGTTTATTTTTTACTGTACCTTCGTATAAGACCTAGTCGAAGAATGGTAGTCTCGTAGGACTTGTACCTTATTCGATAGAGTGACTTCAGTACTCACGATGGTGATCAAGTATCGTTGTGCTAGTACACGAGACATATTTCCTTTTTCGTGTTGTCTATCGTGTCATAAAATTCATTTTCGGTTTATAGGTGTTCGACCATAAGAATATTTTTCTTAATTTTACTATCCTACCTTCTCATAATAAAAATACAACGGTAGATGATTAATATTATTACATTAAAATCCCTTTTTTTTAGGATTCAGTATAAAGATCGAGTAGACATGACTTATAATGTAAAAGGAAACAAAGATCTATATAACTTATAATACGATTGAAAACTAAGAAACTTGGGTGAATTATATGGAATACCCTATTGGAATATTTATAGAACAGACTTGTTAAGATATATATGATCGGTTGTTATAATAAAGAATTTCTGAGGAGACTCAATGTCACTTTCACTTACAAATATTTTGAGTTTAAGAGTTTGGTTTCAATTTTAATGAGTCATGTCGATGTCAAAAGATGTAAAATCCAAATACATTATTTTTATCCGTATGTGTTGGTTGTTGGTCCCTTATTGGACATGAGTTGAAAGGTACATATCATAAAATTGTCACGAGTCGTGTATTCTTTATGATTTAATTCATACCTAGTATTTGTAATTCTCTTGTTCCCATCCTCTACGAACCTTATGTCATCCGGTCCATGTCTCTCATGTTACATCTATCTACAAGGATTTAAGTGAGGTTTGTTTAACCACCAAATAGGTAACGAGAAGAGAGTCCGTTTAAATTTCGCTTTAAGAAAGGGATTGAGATGTAGACAGACTTTTAGGTTCCTTTAGACAACATCCAGTGAAATAGTAGTCTATAATGTGACTTTTATAAAACTTGTAAAAGATGGATGTACGGTATGGAATGGAGAACTCATCTCTAGTGAAACTAGTGTTAAGGACTTTTGAGGCTACGTGTGAAGTTTCAAGGGATCGTAAAAAAAAAAAATGACGTCATTAGACTAATGGAATCTACATGTAAATTCACCCCTTTTGGAAATTTCTCGTGGATACACGAATAAAACTTTTATGTTTGGAAAGTGTAAAGTTCTGATTCGATTACACTTGAAAAAATTTACCCTTTAATTTTATAGACTTAAAAATTTTAGTTCTTTAACGAATCCTGTGGATCCGTGACTGTAAAACGAGTTCACAAAGTTATGTCGTTTTAGTTCTTTCTAAATACCTATATAAATGTTATTCGATGTTCCAGTCATGAACATCAGTGTGAAGAATAACTGTAAATAGAAGAAATTTTGTCTTCAATAATTTTATTTGAAAGAAATGAGTTTATTTTGATAAAATAAAATATCAATCAGGATGTTTAGTATCACTTTGTTATTTGGATCAAGAATATGGAGTTTGTATTTCGGTACAAGTTATAAGTATTTGTAAAAATAAAACTTCGATGACTATCACATCCCTTCTCAAGTACATTACTTTTAATAAAAATTTTAAGAGTAAAGTGGTGATAAAAATGTTATACAGACTTTAAAGATCACATTACGAAAATAAATTGTGAGGGACGGGATGTAGAAAATTTATGTGTATCAATTCAGAAGATTTAAGAAAACATGAGTTCCTTTATATCGGAGGGTAGAAGGTATCTTTATGTAAAACAGACACTTAGAAAGTTATCGAAATTAAGATTTTTGTTTTAAAATAGGTGTCATAAAAATGAGTAGAAAAGGTTTAATGATCGGATTATTTCGGTTCTTAAAATCGAGGAGAGGGTATGGGATTGATGTCATCGATGAGATTTAGTATTAAAGGAAAATATTAAGAAAAAAAGTCTCATATTAAAGAAATCTCTCGGTTTAATCCAGTAAAATTAGGTGTTCAACAGTAATTGATTTGAATAAACAGTGGATCCTTGGGTGGTATTTCAAAAAATTCAAATCGTCAGACGAATGTTTAAAAGTAGTTAGGTTTTCCCTTTAGAGGAGAACAAAGATCGTCTGAGAAGTATCTTTTCATTTAACAAGATTACCGAGATTAATTCAAATACATCTATATTTCTGTTCTTAGTATTTTTGGTTTAAAATAGGAAAGGGTACAAGAGAACTATTTTCTTTTCTTTGAGACATTCAATTCTAAAAGGGAAGATGTTGATGAACAAGTTCATCTTGTGGTTTTACATTTTATGGAAGAAGAGGATAATTGTCATAGGTGATTATCTTATCAAGAGGTTATTCAGTAATAAGAGTTTATAAGAAAAAGACTGAACTTCTTGACAGAAGACATACGTTAAAAGATTCCCAGATACAAATCGTTCTAGAGTGAAATTTTCTGAACTCGCATAATGAGGACTATAAAGGTTATAATTGAGTTCTCAAAATTACCAAACGTTTTAGTTATATGCTTTTACCGTAAATTTTTTTAGGTTAAGACCTTTGTTTCGATTCCACTTCGATTAGTCATTTCACGTTTTTGTTCTGATTTATCTAGTAGATAAAGGAATTAAACCGTGACACACTGGGTTACTTTTCAGTAAAATTAAGTTGTCAAATTTAGTAAAAAAAGAGTTTTTTCAAATTCTGTATGTTCCTATATATAAGTCTTTATGAATCTCCTTCTGTGTATTTTAATTTTATGTAAAATTTTATGACAATATCAAAGGTAAAAGATGAGGACTTTCTTTTTATTCGGTAAATAGTCATTCACGTAAAAAAAGTACCTCTTTTATAAATAATCAAAAAGTTTACTAGTGTATTATGTTTACAATGTGTTAACCAGTAAGATCTTTTTTAATCGAATATAATTATAAGTATTTTATTTGTGACTTTTTATATCCTGACGTATAACACTGTACTTTATAAAATTTTAGACTTTCTTTTACTTAGTTTTATTTTCAAATTTGTTTAGTCAAGTGTAATTATATGTACTTCAAAGTGAAAATTTTTCGAAAGTCACCGTACTCTACTTATCTTTACGTGAATGTAAAGAAAACGTGTGAAATTCCTTGTTTCGATTTTAAATTAGTTTCGTACTCTACTTACCCTAATTCTCTGATTTAGTAAAGAGAAGTTTTGACTTTGTTTTCCGGTATTTGACCGGAAGTCCAGGGACTCAAGAAATTACAACTCATCAACAAAAAATTAAATATACACAAACATTTTTGATAGAATAATTGAAAATTGTTTTCGTTTAGTTCTCATTTTTCAACATTAGCAAATACCCTTAAGTCTCGAGAGGACCCTTTAAAATCGAGTTTGACTAGAAAATTTGAATGAAAATTCATGGTATATATGTTTTCAAATACATATTAATTACTCCCCTTTTGCTCAGGGTGTGTATCGGTTGTTTCTGATTTCCGGTCCAATATTGGATCGTTCACACCAAAGATTTCGGAGAATTCTAAGGATTTTGTCAATCTACGAAGGTGTCACAATAGAGATCTTAAAGATAAGAATTTTCAAATTTGGTTTATTTGACCGTCGTAGCGCATTGAAATTTTTTGGAGATCTCATCGAAAGTTGACTGATCAAATTATCTATGATTTTTCTCTTTATTTTGTAAAACTATCGATGACGGTAGTTAAATAGTTTAGGTATCAAACCTATTGAAAGAACGTTGTGAATTAAGTGTGTGTCTCCGAATAAGATGATGATGATGAACGGAAACGAGATATTTTATGGAGAAACAAAGTCATAGTAAGTTGAAATCTTACGGACGTTTGCGTCTTATTATGGAGTTCAAATTGTCCATAAATGAAACTTTCTGAATTGAATCTTCCACGGAGATGAAGATGTGACCTTAGACAACTAACCTGTTCTTATTCCGAGTTCCGATCTTTTTCTATTTGGTTTTTTCATGTAAGATTATAATTTTCATTAAATCCTTATTAATTCTAAAAGTGGGAAATGAAGGATCAAGAAAAGTCACAACCCGTTGTTTTCCGTTCAAAGTAATTCAAAAGACCCAGAGACTCTGATGGTTTTTTAGACGGACGAAGTAATGCCACTAAAAGTTAGGGTGTTTAGAAAATTCACTTTGTCTATCTCTCGATAAAAAAATTTCTTTCCTCAGAGAGTACGAAGGAGATCAAGTCAGAAGACTTATTTTTCCTTATCAAAGTACCAGTACATTTCAAGGTTAGACTTTTTTAATGCAGTAATAAACTCGGAAAGGTAAAGGTCTAGTTCTCATGTGGTCTCTTTTAGAGTTTCAAATAGTTACTGTTCTAGTCCACCGAGAGAGTAGGAACACAGAAGATCTATATCACGTACCGAGGCAAGTGGTGACGGAAGGTTTGACGTCGACGACGTACACACTGTCTATAGCAGGTACTTCCGAGACGATCTCAAGGAAACCGACTTCCTCCTACAAATGGTCAACTTTCTTTAGACCCGTTAATCTCTTGTTTATTTGGCCAGAGGGTAATAGTTCTATGGACCTCAGTGTCTTCCTTAGGTGGTTCCTTTTTTACTTTTGAACGGTTTCCGTGGTTTCAAGTGCAAGATGGGTGATATCTACTATTCTTGAAGGACTTTAGTTTAGGATGGGAACCGTAGTTTCTATGATTGTCTTTTGACATAATTACGGTACCCCTTTTAGATCCTGTTCCAAGAAAACGGTGTTTATTGTAATAAGGATCCCTGACCTTTTGATGAACACTCATATGAATTGTTTCGAAAGTCCCTATCATAGAGGACTTTGTATAAGTAAACAAACATAGCATAATTTCTTACTTCGGATCTAAACTGTCATTTTGGTATTACCATGATAGTAACGTAGAACAATTTCTAGATGGACTATACTTCAGGATTTCAAGTTGTATCCTTTTGTCTGGTTTTTCAAGAGTGATTATCCCATCCTATTGTGGACCTGTAGTCTACACATATAGTCCTTTTAAGTCTACAGGTCAAACGGGTTTCTGTTTTATGTCTTTGAAGAATTTATCACCTTATATTTTCTTGTGACTCTTCATGTGATGGTGGTCATTTCCAATTTTACCCGGTTATAAAGGAAAATTTTTAAGGACACCTCATGTGTCCGTAAGTGGTTTAGTCACGGGGATTTAGTCGGTGACGAAATTAATAGACCTCTCTTTTAATTTATGTAGAATTCAGAGAAAAGACTTTCCCGTGATCAATCGTAAGAATCTTTTTGTTTGTCTAACGTCGGGGTGAACCAAGAAGATACTTGGGTCCCTCATTTGTTGTCTTAATATACCCGTTACCTTCTTGTGCGGTCAGATATTTATTTGGGTTCATTTATTACCTTTCGTGGGTGAACAAATAATGGGAAAGGGTTGAGAGAGGTCTTCGACCTATAAGACGGAGGTTTCCAAGTCACCTCTTTCACCTGGGGACTGCAGTTTTCGAGAGGCACCAGAACCGACATAGACACCAAGATCCTAGTGAGGAACGTGGAGACCATCCTCTCTTCGTGACTTTATCTCTCGACTTATATCTAAATTCTTTTTTGAGAATAATTCTTTAATGTAAGAGACCAGTAACTCGAACATTACTGAATAGGAGTCCTGTTTTTCCCCGACGGAGACCCGTGTGTAAGAAGGCACGGAAGAATTAAACTTAAAATCTTCGGAAAGTGGTCCTTACTAATTAAGGAGTCATTGATGATTCTTCCCTTGATCGAACCAGATTCAGTATTGTGTTCCACACTGTTTGGTGAGTTACAGTTCACCTTCTGGTTTATGTTTTTACTATTTAATCCTGACCATGTGTTCTAGTATTCACAGAATTTCCCTGTCCGTTTCCGTGAACTGGAGTCTATATAATTTCCTCCTCAGGGTTAATTAAGACGACAGTTTCTCTTCTGCTACCTAACTTTTCGTCTTTATCTTATTAGTTCGTATAATTGTCCTTATGGTGATTTGGAACCCTTAACGGAATTCTTCGCCTTAAACAAGAGTCAAAAAATTAAGAAGTCATTAAATTTCTTAATTAGTCTGATGTCAGGGAATAATATCGTCATATTTTTATTTGGACTTAAAATAGTTCGATACGGATGACAGTGACTTTTTCTAAATAAGAAGTTCGTGAGTAGGAAATTTCACCCTCCCGTCTTATCACCTGTATCCGTTATGCCTGATCTTCAGGAAAAGTTTGTATACTAGTAAACCAAACCCCAGTTCTTCCTGGTCCTTGATTAGTAATTACCGAAGTTACGTCTTTAATTTCATCAATTCTATATGGGTTTATTATCTACTACTATTTCTATGACCTTTTATCAAGTGAAATAATATCTTTATTCCACTTGTTCTCTTCCTTCAAGTTTCGTGTATCATAGACTAGTTCCTTTTCGACTTTCCTCTTATTCTATCCGTCTATATATTATAAATTTCAATCTCCCTGACGTCCTATTTAAAATTGTCACCTTTTGTCTAGTTAACATAAAACACCATGTCTCACTATGTAGGGATAATTTAAAGTCTAGAATAAGATTTATCTTTTCACGACATACGAGGACGACATACCTTGTACCCGTCAGTGACAGGCTGAAGTCCCTGTACAACATAAATCCCTATTTAATTCTTTTTCACGATAGTTTATTAAAGAGAGTGAGAGTGGGGTTGACCAGTAGTGTTCCCAAGGAATGGACCATCACCTTGCTCCTGACGCGAGAGAACAAGAGATAGTTAGTTGAGTGTTTCCAATATCCAAGTCCTGATTCTTCCATCGTTGGTTGGTTTCAATCAAAATTACGGAAGTGAAGGAAGACCGAGACGGCCGGTCAAACCTTTTTACGGTTGTCGACTTTTCCTTACCAATAAGGTAATGGATTGTTGTTAATCTCATTTTTTTTAAAAAAAATTCGGACTTCTACTTCCTTACTCCATTATTGGGAAACCATGGAATCCTTATATAAGTTAAGACATGTTCACTCTTTATTTTTACCAAGCCTAAATCTTTTGGATATTTAAATTGGTAGTTTAGATATTAAAGGTTTTAAATTTCTTTACTTTTTTCTTCATTTTCCTTCAGTTCCCTCACTTTGACAGTAGATTGTTCTATAGTTTATTTATTGATGTTATCATAAAATACTCAAATACACCGTCGATAGAAAAGTAAAGTTTAAAGGTTGTCTGAAATTTAGGGTCACAGAAATTTGTCATAAAATGTCATTTTAGTGTAATCCTCCTTACACTCCCTATTGTTCTCCTTTTCTCGTGGTTTTCTTTTCTAGACTTATAAGTCAGAGAGTTTTTTTGTTTTAGATTTATCCATAAAAGTTTCCAGTTTTTAGTGTTTATCTAATTGTTTCATAAGGTGTCGACCTCAAGAATTCCTCACCGAGAAATTGTCTACTCTTTCCGAATTTTGACTATGTAGTCTCCATAGAGTAAACAAATGTCACCTGGATATGGCACCTTTGTCCATACTGTTTTAGTGAAAAATTTAATAATTTGTTAGTCGGAGATGGGAAAAGATTAGTTAAAAGAACTGTTCAATAAAAAGTATAGATTATTATAAAGTTATAATTAGTACTTTTAAATTTCTGAGGGTTTACTTACTCTCGATTCATTTTGAATTGATTCTATGTCAAATTTTATATAAGTCTTTGATATTTCTATACTAAAAGGTTTAAAGAATCAAAAAGAAGTAAAATATTTATGATTAGTCATCATATCGTTATATGGACTAGCTTTTATGTACGTTTTTCCTTCGTAAGGTAATACCTTTTTTAAATGGGTCCCTTAAGGTAATACCTTTTTTTAATGAGTTAAGATTTAAATTTAAATCTTCGGGTGAAGTGAAACTTTTACTCTTTGTTGAGGGTTCTTTAGTAATAGAACGAGTCTAATTATTACCAGATTTAAATGTCAAAGAGGAATTCATCCTTGAGGTTTAGGAACTTAATGGTCCGGGGTGTCTTATATATTTAATTTTTCCGTTGTTTGAATCTAAATTTTGGTGGGTTATAGGAATCCAATTCAATATCCCATTCAATTTATTCTCTCGACCGACCTCTTTATCTAGGTGAATACTTTAAGAGGATTCAGTCTAATGAAAGTTCTATAGTGGAGAGAATAAAACGAATTTCATACGGTTTTGAACACCTAAGTTGTATAAGTATGAGTTTTTACTTGATTTGTCTAAAGGAATTTATCCTTAATAAACTTAGTGACTCTTGACATAGAGAGAACGAAGTCCTTAATTAAATACTTCTGATACCTAACTATTAGTGAATGTGTCTTTTTACATTTCCGTAAAAACTTTTACTCTGGTAATAAGTTTGTTCTTTCTTATCGGAAACGTTCTGATGATGACTAACTCCGAGTGTTCTTTCTGTGTCATCCTGGATTGGATTAAGACAAAATTATCTGTCGTAAGAAGTTACACTACAAAGTTCTCCCTTTTTTCTTTAATGAGTCGAAGTCCTAAATGTCAAGTTGGTCATTTCTTTAAGGTTTGGTTTCGATTCTTTTAGTCGTTACGACTTTACAGTGTTTTCTTGAGTTTGTTCCTCCGTCTTCCAGATAAGTAGATAGTAAAATCATAAAAGGTAATAATTTCAAATTTCTAAGAATGACTTATAATTCAATGTAAGTTTAACCTTTGTTGGATTCATAAAATATATATTTATGATGAGAATTCTTTGAGAGGACTTTACATGTCTGATAAACGTTATAAACAAGAGTTATGATTTAATGATTTATTCGTATATTATAAATAATCCAGATTGGTAAAGATTATAGTTACTTTTCTCTCTTTCTAAGTGGTTTAGTAAAAATTCGTTACTTTATCTTCCATTGTGTAAAGATGTTTGTGATACTAAAGATAAGAGAACACAGTATCTTCTGATTAAATTCAGATTTAATATTTAAATGTCTATTAAGTATTTTGTTTTGTAGATTCTCAGTGTACCACCGAGTCTACCATTTCGCAGATGGATGTTACGCCCTCTGTGCCCAAGCTAGGGACCCAACCCTTCTAGGGGACCTCTTCCTTTACCGTTGTGTGAGGTCATGAGAACGGACCTTTTAGGGTACCTGTCTCCTCGGACCATCCGATGTCAGGTACCCCAGCGTTTCTCAGCCTGTACTGACTCGCTGAAGTGAAAGTGAGATTTGACCCTTGCATTGTCTTTATAGAAGAAGAAAAAAGTAAATAAGAATGATCAAGATTCCGTAAAGACCTTTCTTATTCTTAAAGGGTGTTTAGGGAAGTGTACAGGTCTAGTCCGGGTTGACCGTAATTCTTCTTTTACTTTCTTGTAGAAATTCTCTTCATCACTCAGAAACGTTGAGGTCGGGGATATGTGTGAACTCAATTTATTTAAGTCAGTTCCAAAATATTTACTTACTTCGGGTGACCAGTTTTTTGTTTTTCAATTCCTCTTGAGACAGTTCGTCGACTACAGATTTCAATCCGAAAAAATAGGATTTCCCTTATTTTTAGTAGTATTCATAATCAAAGTACCTAAGAGAAAAAAAAAAAAAACGCCCCCCCCCCCACAGGTAGTCGAAGATCCCAATTAAAGATGTATACTAGTTAGTGGACTTTGAAGTGTCCATAATAGGACTCCACTGTGTTTAAAATGGATTTAATATTCTGGGTAATATTTAAAAGATTACAAGAAAAGGTCTGGTTTTAATCATTCTTTTGTTTGACCTATAACGGTTTTGTAGGTTAAAGTGAAAATTTAAAATTTTTCACTCTCTAGAACAGTTTTTCCGTCTGTCTGTCTGTTTCGGGTCGAAGGATTCTTAATCAATCGGTGTCATAACACAACATAGACCTCCTTTTCCGCCATAGGGGGTAGGTTCATGATTACTACGGACTGGGACGAATCGAAGGTTCTTTTCCAATATCGATTTGGTGTTGGGACATATATAATAGTTTCCCCTATGTGGGATGTTTATGATTTTATTCCTTCTTTCGGACCTTTAACTCCTTGTATCTCGTACCTTTCGTTATTGGATTGTCTCTTCTTTTATATTACTCTTTCTTTGGATAATCTAATAAAATTCTTAGATTGGTTTAAGGTTCTAAAATAAAAAAAGAAGTAGGAAAACCTTTTCTATGATTAGGGTTTTAAACCCCGAGTTCAATGAGATAAAAATCCAAATTTATAGTTCATAAACAGTTTTCTCTCTTTTCGTTATCGATTAGGTTGACACAGAAGTCCAAGATGATCGACATTCTATCCCTTCATTTTTTCCATTTTTTTTTTTTTTCTTTTGTTTTACACGTTATATAAAAATCTCGTCAATTACGTGATATCTTACTTTCTATTTTCCGTTAGGATTTTGATACATAGTTGATATTTTTTTCAGTTTAAGTCTCAGTTTGACGTAAATTTTTCCGTTGAAGTCCCAGTTCTGTTGATTTGTGTCTTTGTAAATTTAAATGGTGACGGAGGAAATTTATTTTTTCCGAAGATATAAAGTTTTTTTCTTTTGGAATCACTTTCATTAAAATACAATTTTAATTACCTTTATACTACTCTTTGTTATAACTGTGTCATAATTTTATAGAGGGTGTTCTGTGAATAATAAATGTAGTCTTTTTTCATTTAATTATCACATCTTTGGACTGTCTGTGAAGGAATCGGTTTAATTGAAAATAGTGGTGGTCATTGTCCTGTTTAGCCATGGTGCATGGAGGACTATGTTACATGACTATTCCTGTATTGTAGTGAAACCACCTTAGAAAAGGTTTTTACAAATTAAGAGTTAGACTAATACTTTCTTGTAGTCTGTGTGTTCAATTTTTTATCAGATTGATTGGTCATGAGAAGTTTTTACAGTGCCAATGTTTTCCGTTTCTCTTACTTCTTGTTCGGGTCTGACTTCTTCTAATTTGTCTGTACTGTTAATTTGTGTGACACTTTAAGATCTATCCTAGGACCTGGTTTTGTTCCAGTAAATTACCTGATACTAGTTTTACGTTTATTTGAATGTCTACCAATCATAATTGAGGACTACAGATGTAAACAAGATGTTTATAATCGTTTTCGACCCACTTAAGATACATGATAAAGACGTTGAAAACCATCTGGATTCAAACAAAATTTTATTTTAAATTTTTATATTTTATTTTGTTTTCCAAGACTTATTAAACTGTATTTCACGTGAGGTTAGAAAGAAATTTTTGATTGAGATCATCTTTATTGTCGTAATTACAAGACATGATTGTAGTCTTATGATTAGTCTATCACTATCAGAACGAATACGAAAAATTAAAAAAACTATTTGTCAAGATATCTCTCTTGAGCCTAAACCTTCTTTGGTCTCTATTTTTTTTAGAAGATGTTTGTCTCTTTGACTTAATACAAATACAATTTGATCGTACCTTTACTTGAAACCTGATTTCGTTCGTATGTCCTCATTAACCGATTTTTTGTTTTTCAGAAGTCTAAAACTTAATGATGTACCCTTAAAAATAAGGAGGTATTATTTTTTACGTTCCTTATTTTTAAACACGAGTAAAAGAAATTTTAAAGGCATTCTTTCATATCACGGTATTTATAGGGAGAATGTTAAAAAAAAGGATTTTTAGTTTAATGTTTTAAGAGTATTTGGAAGTGAATTTTTTAGTCAATGTTCATTTATAAGCATTGGACAAACAAAAAAATTGTGAATACCTCTCGAATCATATGTCGTTATATCATGCGTAAAATATGTATACCGGAGTGAGTTGGAGTGTTGAGTTACTGTATATTATGTTAGTAGTGTTCAAATGACTCTTCTTTGATTCCGTGTTTCGTCATTTCAATTGCGTAGATTCTAGTGTTTAGATCAATCAACCTCTGATCCTTTGTCTCTTGGTTAAACAGAGGTTCTAGGACTCAAAATTGATTAAAATATGAAAAGGTTTAATATAATGAAACTAATGGTTATAAACAAAAATTTTATGAACCTTACACTATTTTACGATCTTATTTACGAAATTCATCTTGACTTTAAAAGAGGATAAACAAAACGGTAAAGATGGTTGGGTCCTTTCAGACGGTTCCGTTTTTCTGAATCTTTATTTCATATCGTTTTGAGTCATAGTCGTGGTATTTATTGGATCTTTGTCTACAAAGATGTCTTGGATTTTCCGGATATAGATTTTAGATAACTTTACCATTAAGTCTTAAGAAGAGTAGAAGTTTCCTAGAGGTTTTTTCGTTCTACGTCTTAAAATTAAAGATCAAATATACAGTGTACATAGATAATTGGATTGTTTATATATTCTGTCGGAGAATTTACATATTTTTAGAGTAATTTTCAAGTTACTCAAATTAATAGAATTACATGAAATTTGTAATATAAATTCAGTTATTTATATTTGTAATTTAATTATTTGTAATATAATTCAGTAGTGAATACTCGTTACATTCTTATTACTAGATCGTCATTGTTAACCTAAAATAAGAGATGATTAAGTCTCGAGTTAAGACGATGAATCTCTTGACAGAAAGCAAACAATCGCATATATTATAAAACATACCGACAACATCGACAGGATTTAAAATTACATAAAATTTTTAATAAATGTCTACCGAAAGTAATAAAGATGAGTTTAAGAAAACATATATTGTTGTTCTAGTTTCCTTCCAGTAAGGGAAGGAGTAAGGTTACTTTAGATTATTTTTAGTTATATTATAGATTAACACTCATACTATACTCTTCGTGAGTCATCAAATATGTTCTTGTTCTACGAAAGTTTAAGGAATAGTTGTTTCGCTCCTTCCAAAAAATTTTCTGACCTCTTAATAAATTAATATTTATTGTGGAAATTAGATGAGAATATATTGAACAGACCGGTAACTCGGACGTCACTGTCTTTCCTCAGTATCTACCATAGGACTTGAAGGTCCGAGTATAGTCAGTCATTTGCTAGTCTTTAATTCTTTCGGGTTCAAACGGTTTATGAGTACTCCGTAAGTTATGGATGTGTCATTACTTTGATGTTTGGTCCTTTTGTTTCTTACGGGTTGGACTATACGATATGATTTAAATATAAGACCCTTTTTTTTTTTTTTTTGTAATTAGGTCTATAAAATGGTTGGTAAGTGTCGAAAGTGTCTGTTAGGATGAAAAGTTTGTAAAATCTTTATTCTAAAATATCAGTGCTAGGTCCAGCACTTTTACTTTTATGACGGTCTTTTCTTTTACCACTTTACAATACTTTCCTTTTCTTGTAGTAATGGTAGTTTAGTTGAAATCTTTACACTAAACTGTATTTTCTCTATGTGTTTCAAATCAATTATGGTACACCCAATAGGTATGTTGAAAGATTCACTTTCACTTCAGAGAGTCAACACAGACTGAGAATCACTGGGGTACCTGACGTCGGGTGGTCCGAGGAGGTAGGTACCCTAAAAGGTCGGTTCTCATGACCTCACCCCACGGTAACGGAAGAGGTTGTTCAAAGATTTCCGGTGGTGTTTAGAACCTACTTCTGGAACATTCACGGTGATAATGGTGTTGAGTTCAAAAGTCAAATCAGTCACTCTTTTGTTGTTTACACTTATATTGAAGTTCTTTATTTTAAGAATATATGGGGAAGTGTACAAATTTATTCCGTGAAGAAATTCAAAATAAGTCTTATGGTCTAATATCACAAACTCAACCTTTTAGAAAAAGATAAGGAGGAAGTTTTGAACTTAGTTCAGACTATTTATGTCTGTCATGAAATTTTTAAGACTGAAGGACGACAAAATACCACCAGATAGTAGTTTCAATAAGGGTTTTTTCGGTCTTTTATGGAGTTAGATGGTTGTGTAGAAGTCCTTGTAGAGGTTATAGGTAAGAAAAGTGGAGAAACTATTTAGAAAATCAGAGGTTTTCTGAAAGTAATAAGAGTCTTAAACTGTAGAAAAAACCATGATGAATAAGGTAACGACTTTATTTACAAATTGTGTACTTTATCTATTTACCCTCACGTTTACAGATAACCCAGGAAATGAAACAATCGTTACAGTTCAAAATTGAGATTTTGGATTCTTTTTGTTTCATTTCATTCATTTTACAGGATACAAAATGATTGACTTCGTGTCTTGTTTAAGACTAATCGCAGGGATAGAGACTCAAGTACCTCAATTGATCAAAAGAGAGAGGATAATGTCTAAAGGGGATCCTTATACGATTGAGTATACTCCGGGTAGGAATTCCAGACGTTTGGTAAATGTTGCTGTCCCGGTTAATTTACTCCGACGTTTGTACAGTCGGACATGAAAAGTGTTATACAAGAATTTGAAGACGGTCTACCATATATATGAACCATATATGAAAGTGTACTGTTGTTAATATGAAAATAAAGATTGTATTTAGTTTATGAATTGTCTTTTGTTCCATCATATCGTCTTTTTCTTGGCGAGTGTATCTTATTTACTTCCCTACCCTACGTGAACTTCGGACGGTAGTGAATCGATATGCTGGGTCTTATAAGGAGTGTACATTTTACTTTGTCTAGTTGTAAAGGGTTTCATACAAGGTTTTTTGTGTCCCAGATGTTCTGTGATTATCCACGATATACAAGTTTACTCAGTCTCAGTTCTTTATTTTGACAGAAGGAAGACGTCTTAGAGACAGAAGTTATTTAATTTTATGTTGCAGTCAGAGGTTCTACATATGTTGTTTTTCGTAAGAGGGGCTTTAAGGTCCCGAGATCTTGTAAAAAGAAAAATGAACTTCTTGGTCGTAAGGGTTTTGTAATCAAAACTTTGAAAATTTGATCTAAAGTTTTAGGTCAAGTTACTTAGAGACTTTGAATCTTTGGTCCATGACTGAGTAATAGAATAAATTTTATTTGACTAATTAAGGTAAGTAAGATTCGTCTATTCAGAAGTCAAGGTATACCCTGACTCATACCTTGTCTACCAGAAGTCCTGTAATGCGGGCAGATTTTGTTAGAATGTCGCTTTTTCAAAGTCTTGGTAAAGTAATCCCTTTACCAAAGTAAAAACCTCATAGTTGTTAGACGCCGTACTGTGATGTAAGGAAGATGTATAAGGGACGGGGGTAATTCTTTCTCCCTTCATGAGAATTGTTGAAAATAAAGGTACTCAAGGTCTTGAGACTTCGTGCAGAGGTTATCAGTTCGATGTCAGGTTCGTGGGACCCTAAGTCGTTTTCTTAAGTAACGCTACGAAAGTAATATTTAGTGAGAAGAGATACATAGACCTTACCACTGTGATCTATATGTAACAAGAATTCTCTTAACTATTCCCTAAGTGAGGAGGACGTATGCAATTAAGAGATTACCTCGAGGTCCACTCTTTCCAATGGTTTTTTACAGTGTTTCCGCGTCGTAGTGAACAAAGATTCCGACATCATACTTCTTTCAGAGATTTGTGCATCTGTTCAAACATTAAAGTTAAATGTCATCCATTCTTTCCTCAGTAAGAATAGACCGTGTCATTCTCGTCGTCGATGGCAAATGGCTTGTTTCTGCACTTGAACGACGTGAGGTGACAGAGGAAATTAGGAGGGTCATTGTCACGTTCCCGTCGATCATGAGGGTAAATTGTCCATGTCTTAACACCCGAATGTTCGTGTAAATGTTTCCAGTCTGTTACTTCTCTATCGTATTTGTTCTAATCTGTGGACTAGACTCCGGTTCCTATTACGAGCAATTTGAGGTGGAGTAATACGAGATACGAGTAATCAGATGTCGGATCTAATTAGTTGGACACACTTGTCTTCTTGACAGTACGTGTAGTGTGCGTCTTATTGATTCGTATTAAATTGCACCTTATTCAGTCTTCTGCATGTTCTAAAATCCTATAAAGAAGCCCCATGTTCTGTTTTGACAAGTTCTGGTTTTAGTACAGAAAAAGGGAAACGTAGGAATCATTACAAACGAGTCACACTTGTATACACATATTGTTCGTAAATTATTTATAAAGTATTTATTTATTTAGTAGTGTTTATAGTTCTTTCTTGTCTTTATACTATTTATATTCTTCTGAAGACCCGATTGTCTGTTAACGAATTTAACGAATAAAAAGATTTTATGAAGTATGTCGATTTTTGATAGTGGTCTAGCAGGAGAACGGACTGGTAGGGAAAATGACCGGAAAGATGAAAACAGGCGGGGGGAAAAGTACAAAACTTGGAGATTGAGTTGGTAAACATAATTGACGTAAATTCAATATATAAGTATTGTGTTGGTCCAAAAACGATTCGGCTACACAAGTGAAAAAAAAAAAAAAAACGTATACCTAGTTAAAGAATTGTTCGATTGACTTCGATGACCGTCTAAGAGTACTCGATTCTTAGACTTACATTGATCTCTGTATGGATTTGAAAATATATTTCTTTTTTGTTTCACTCAGACAATCGGATAGATAAAGTCTTCCCATTGGAGTGACTATTAAAAGAGAAAAAGTTACACTGACGAAGTTCCTAACCCTTCTCACCGTTTAAATCCGAGAACTTTCGTATAGTTATTCGTTTTACAGATCTTTACGTTAGTTAACATGTTCTACACTTTTAATGACATGTTCTACACTTTTAATGACTGAAAATCGTCGAAACCGATAAAGTATAATGACCTTTCACTTTAATACCTTGTACACTTATTCTAAACATGATACAATGATAATTTACTATTTAATGATGATATAGGAAATTCTAGATGAAATTCTATTCTATAGGAAATTCTATAAGAAATGACAATTGATGTTAAAATTTTTTAAGGTTAACAAAAGATATCAAGGTGACAATATTCACTTAGTCCTTTTATATTTTTAATTCCTTTCGTCGAAATGATATTCTGTACACTTAATTTTCTTATTGATTACGTTGACAGATTCTGAATTTTTATTATGAGAGGATCCAATTACTCGTTTTTTCTGATCATTTAGAAAAAAAAGTTGAATTATAATTTTACAAGTCATTTAATTATTAAAAATAAGGTTATTATTAGTATGTTACACTTGTATTCGGCAGTGACATGTTTTAATTTCTAGACTCAGTGTTTCACGATAATATTAACCTAATCTCAAAAGATAAAACTTTTCATGACATTAAACTAGTGTACTTTGTTTTTTATTAGACTTCATAGTTATCGAATATTCGAACATAAATTTCGAGTGACTCTAGTTATGTTCCGATGGGTAGACTAGATAATTTTACAAACAGTATTTTGATGGAGCTATAGTTAAATAAAAAGTCTTTAACCTAAGGTGAATTCGTCTAAAACATTAATTTCCGAATAAGAAATCGTTTTTGAACCTTTTAAATTTATTAAAACTCGTCTTTTACGAAAGTTTACATAATTCTTTTTTTGTTTTAATTCTAACTCTCCTAGTAAACTTTATGGTCAGTGACATGGTGAGTTATTACTTCTTGGTAGTCCTTCACATATTCCGGTTTCTCGAGGTATGAGTATACGATTTCTGACGAAAAAAACACCGGACGTGAACACGCGAAAAAAAGTTTAAAATTTGAAAAATTATCACTTTCACTTCAGTGAGTCAGCACAGGTTGAGAACGCTGAGGTACCTGACATCGGGTGGTCCAAGGAGGTAGGTACCCTAAGAGGTCCGTTCTTATGACCTCACCCAACGGTAAAGGGAGAGGTCCCCTAGAAGGGTTGGGTCCCTAGCTTGGGTCCAGAGGATGTGACGTCCGTCTAAGAAATATTAGATTCGGTGGTCCCTTCGGGAAAATAACCATATCGATTAATTGTTACAACACCATCAAAGGCCACTTGTCGTTTCCCTAAGTCGGTATGTATATGTACATAGGTAAGAGAGGGTTTGTGGGGAGTGTAGGTCCGACCGTGTAATGTGACTCATCTCAAGGTACACGATATGTTATCCAGGAACAACCAATAGGTAAAATTTATATCGTCACACACGTACTGGACGGGTTTGAGGGATAGAGAGAGAAGGGGGTCCGTTAGTATTCGAGGACAAGATTGAGACCCAGAGAAAGACAAAACGTTTATTCAAGTAAACATAGTTAAGAAAAATCTAAGGTCCATATTCCCTACAGTATCCTATAAAGAGGAAGAGACTGAATGAAGTGAACAATACTACTGTGAGGGATCCAGGTTTCATCATAATTAATAGTTATGATGACCGGGAGGGGTAGACACCTAGGGTGTAGGAGCCTAAGTTGGGTGGTCTCTTGCCGGTTTAGGTACCTATACCTTGGGTGTTTCTGTTTCTCGGTCTCACCATGTACGAGACCTTAGTTTAGTGGATTACCTTATGATCGAGGTAGTGAATCATCAATACACTGGTTGAAGGAACTGTTATAAAATGGACATCATCATACAGTCGGTTATTATATCACTTTCTTTAAAATCTTAGTAGACAGTATGTTAGGAGTCCAGGGGATACTTAAATAGTAGTTGGAATATGTTTAAATGGTTTTTTTTTTTTTTTTTGAATGTCTTCAACGATGAAGTATATAAGAAATGGAAGTCATTATAATTTGTATGAACTATGACCCCGAAGGATCCACCGAGACCACCATTGTTTGGGTGGACGGTTACGGTCTCTGTACTCTGCCCAAACTAGGGACCTACCCGACTAGGGGACCTCCTCCCTTACCGTTGGGTGAGGTTATTAAGAACGACTCTCTTAGGGTACCTGTCTCCTCGGACCGTCCGATGTCAGGTGTCCCAGCGTCTCAACCTATTCTGACTTCGTGGACTCGTGTGTGGGTTCATACGAACAAGGATTTTCCTGACCCTTCTCCCCTATATACATATGAATGTCGAGTAAGTGTGACGAGATGCCGTCTTTGGTTCTGTTGTATCATTTCGTTATAGGGGGTAAATTTTTATTTAAAATTTTTTCCTGACCCTACGTCAAATTATAAACCAAATAATGATACCCTAAGTTCTTACCTCCGTCTTTTGATCAATTCTATGGATCGAACCTGAGAGGGATGTGGAGGAGTAAGATCTAGATGGGAAGGAGGGATCTTAGAGTTTTGTCCATTTAAGGATTATTCTATATATAGGTCAACATGTTTGTATTTAGGACTACAGTGTGTCCTCCTATTGACCATTCATTACAAACTATCTAGGGCTTTCTTCTCTTATTGTGTCACTTTTACTTCTTGTCGAATCCTTAGTCACTTTAGGGAATACAATTCTAAGATACTATAGTACCTTATAGGTGGTTTCTGTTTTCTATTCCGAGGTACGAACTGAGACTTTCTCTTCAATTCTAGTTGACATTCACTAGTTCGGAAAATTTTGTCCTGTTCTTCCTTTCTGAGTCTGTACACTACCGAGTAATCGTGGACTAGTCGTCTGTCGTGACCTCGGTTTTGGTCTCTAAATGAGTTAAGTGGAGTAGTGGAACGTGGGGTTTGTTATGTCAACTTTTTTGTTTTAAGTTCGTTTTTTCCAATTGATTTTTCATCGTAAAAAAGGTTTTATTTAAATTATTCCATTCAAAGTGACTTAGTCAAGTCAAGTCAATGAGTCAGCACAGACTGAGAAACACTGGGGTACCTGACGTCGTGCGGTCCGAAGGGACAGGTAGTGGTCGAGGACCTCGAATGAGTTTGAGGACAGGTAGCTCAACCACTACGGTAGGTTAGTAGACTTGGAGACAACAGGGGAAAAGAGGAGGGCGGAACTTAGAAGGGGTCGTAGTCCCAGAAAAGGTTTCTCAGTCAAGAAGTGTAGTCCACGGGCTTCATAACCCTCAAAGTCGAACTCGTAGTTAGGAAGGTTGTGGTAGAGAGTTTCATTTAAAATTTTATCCTCTCATAAAGGGAGTTATTTCTTAGGATCAGTAACAACTTTTATCGTGTGGTCTTCCTATGTTGGTTCTTTTGTTTTGATGTAATTTTCGTATTCGTTTATGGAGGAATACTTTCTTCCACCAACATAATAGATAAGGATTTTATCTCTAAGTTTTGTAGATTTCACTCTTTAGTCGAAACTATGTTAATAAACTAAGTGACGTAACTTTTCTACTATTTTTATAAAATTTCTTTTTTGACTCCCCCTTTATAATATTGTTTTATAGGTTTATTCATCCATAGATGTGTTATGGAATTTGACTATCCATTGACTGTACGGTAAATAAGTAGTTGTTAAAGTGATTATATTTATATTTTAATATATTTTTATATATGTCATATACTATATATAAAATATTATATGTTTTAATTATATTTTATATTTTTAGTAACTATTAATGAATTTAGTATCGTACATAATCCCTGAAAAATCATGACTTTTATAAGAGACATTATAGACAGACATCTCCGGATTGTAAATAAATATCGTGTAAGACTTAAAGAATGTCTTGTGAGACTGATCCTTTTACACTTCGTGAAGGGAATAAACTCTTACCCTTTTTTTTCGTTGTATCTCGTCGTATAATTTGTCAGGTACCAATTTACTATGTTACCACCGTTTATGTTGATTTTTATGGTAGAGAAATATGAATAGGTATCGAGTCATTAATAGTGGTAAACCTTAAATAAGTCCAAGTACGAAGGAATTTTATTATATGTTTTGTATTGGATTGAAAGTTGATCACTTGTAAGTTATGTCATAGTTTAAAGAGACCCCAAAAGAATTTTAAAGGTCGAGGCTGAAACGATAGTCCAATACTTGACGATGAAAGAATGACAGTAGGATGTACGCGGGGAAGGGGAGGGGAGTAGAGGAGATTCTACTGTCTCGACCATTTTCAGGTTTTTTCCTGGTCTCTATGGTACGTTCTCCTCCTTTGTTTGTTTTGTTTTTTTTTTTTTTGGTGTCTCGAAATAAAATACTACCGTTAAAGTTCGTCAAAGCCTTCGGTCTCGACACAAGAATTTACTAATTCAATGGGTGAGACCTATGCACCTCACAATGGCACACACCTGACCCAGGAATGGAAGAATCGAAAGGATTACTCCGGTTCCAGTGACCAAGTTTGGTAATAGAGTCTAACGTTGGTGTTTCTCTTACACGGAGATAGAAGTAGTCACTACCTTTCCCTTAATGACTTGAAGAGTATGGGGTAATTCTTTCCTTCGTTGCTCTGTAGGTTTCATTCCTACACAAAGGATTTTGTGTCGTAACTAGTCCGGTGATGTACTTGTGTTCTTCCCGGGAGGTAAGGTTCGGGTTAATTCAGGTTTGAACCGTTGGGACGGAAAGTCCGAAAGGTTTCAGTCGGAGTAGACGGTACAAGAACATATGTCTGTGATAGAGGATGGTTGAATCTGATACAGGACACAAGAAAAGATATTTTGTGAGAGTATGGTACTTGGAAAACCCGACAAAAGAGACGATTACGCTGAACATAATGTTACGGGTGTCGATAGTTTCAAGAGAGTTTTCGTACACTAGAAATGTAAGATAGAGAGTGGTGACGAAATTATTATAGAGAGTCCTGTGTGGTATAGGATGGAACAGTATGAAAAGGGTAAATGACCAAAAGATAGAGTTCAGTAAGGGATTTTACAAAGGTCTTCGAACGTTTTTATCTACATTTATAATGTTCTATTTTATTTAATATTTACCCATTTTTTTGATTGTGTTTCCTGGTTTTCATCCTCTTCTCATTATATATAACTTAGACAATGGACAATAGAGAAGGAAAGTACATACACACACACACACATATATAAATAAATAAGAATTTAAGTTGACGTCCGAGAGGAATTCCTATATTTATCACGATACATATATGTGCATTTATTTAATGTAGGAAAGTTTATGGGTCCTCTAAGACATTAGATTCCTGATAAAATTTCACAGGAGAATTTTTTCGTATATGGAAACATACACACTTCAGCGAGTCAGCACGGACTGAGACGCTGGGGTGCCTGACATCGGATGGTCCGAGAAGGTAGGTACCCTAAAAGGTCCGTTCTCATGACCTCACCCAACGGTAAAGGAAGAGGTCTCCTAGAAGGACTGGGTCCCTAGTTTGGGTCCAGAGGGCGTAACATCCGTCTGCGAAATGGTAGAGTCGGTGGAACATATGGGTGTGTATATACACGTATAAGGGTTTAAAAACTTTACCGTTTGCTTTTACTTTTTTCCGTGATTGTATGTTTCCTTATTCAAAACACCGTGAAATCTACAGTTATTTTATTAGTTTAATGTAAATGACAGTTACTATCGGAATTACAAAAACAGTGAAATTTATTTAGATATGGTAAAGGAAAAACCATCTCTGAGAACGGACCTTTTAAGGTACCTACCTCCTCGGACCACCCGATGTCCGGTATCCCAGTGTTTCTCAGCCCTGTGCTGACTCGTTGAAAAGTGAGTGATCCTCACGAGTCCCCTATCCTTCTTTATTAAAGTAGAGAAAGGTCACGGACCTTCTTTGACCGTTACCTGAGACCAATCATACGTTTCGTGCGTGGATACTAGTTATTACATTTCTTGGGTAGGATCTATAAATCAAGTGTCAATGAACCTAAAGGAAGGTGATGATTTATATAAATCCTGTGTAGACGAAACCTAATGTTTGTGTCTATTTTGGATACCTCTGTAATTTGACGGTTTTAGCATGGACTTCCAATCTTGGTGAATAGGAAGTCTAGAAATTTTGACGTCGATATTTAGTTATCGAAAAGACCTTTTAGTCGCAACAGAAAAAGGAAAAACTGTATTCTCTTTACTTTGTAACGAAACTCCCTCCTCTTCGATCTTTTCACTTATGTCATAAAAATATTCAACTCTTTAAACGATTGGTTTCCCAAGGACTTGACTTAGTAGAATGTTACTTTTGGTGTTAGGGGGATTAAAGGAGGTAAGTAATTCTGACGGAATTCTGTTGAAATTCTGACGATACTGAGTTCTCGTGTATTAGATAGAATTTACCAAAATAATTTTATTTTGGTGTTTTTATTATGTTCTCATTCCAAAATAATGATAGTGGTGATCTTTATATAGTATGGGTATACTATCGTTTTTACATTACGATCTATAGTAAAGTTGACATGTAGATATACAACAAACTGGTTGATCAGTTATACACCGAACAACTGTAGCTCTATATGTGATTGGGATTATTGGTTTCTTTAATCCATTGATCCTCTCGACTCTCTCTTATTTCAGAGTAGTTGTCACTCGTTAAAATATTAGTTAGGTAGGTAGATGTTAATGAGTCTTTTTCTTATGAGTCTGTGCATGTGACTCATGGTCCTCGAGGAGCAGATCCATCATTTAGTCATAATATTTTTATTAGACCCGGCGGACCTTTTTGTTCTACGATAGAGTAGACAGAATAGGGGTCCTTCGAGTCTCATGAGAAATGAGATACCGAGGTACCTACTCTTTTCCGTTATCGTAAGTGGTGCTAGATTAGGAATTATCTTAGTTCGGTGTCACTTAGAAGAGGGGTTATTTGTGTTTATGTCAAAATTCGGTGTGTCGGTCAAAATTGTGGTCATACAAGTGTTTTCTTATACTTTTGGAAATTTCTGAGAGTCTTGATCGGAGACTACTGGGGACTTGATGTTGTCTAAAACATAAAAGGGAAGACAAAAATTATTGGGGTTAGAATTTTCCGGAGTAGAGAATTATGAAAAAATGAGGGTAAATTATAGGTATATATTAGTTAATTTGAATAACGATTAAGATTAGTGACGGAGTATAAAAAGTACTAAGAAACGGGAATTGTCTTTAGTATTGAATGATCAAATCATTGCTCATTGATGTAACTGGTATTCGTTTTGTCTCACCAATCCTTAAAATTTGTTCATTAATTGAGTTACGAATGATGTGATTGTTTCCTTTGAGAATTATGTTTGTTCACCGTAAAACGGTCAATTTGCAAATATAAAATTTGTCGACTTTGACGATTCTTGAAAGTTCCATTATGAATCTATAAGCTCTTAGTAAATACGATTTCTCACTTGGTCAGTTTTCCTCTACTTCTTTTTATGACTGTGTTACATCTTTATTTACCCAAATTCAACCTCTTGAGTAGTATTTGTATGTATTTGTTTTGTATACACGTTTTTATTTGTCTACGAACAATTTTCGTCGTTCATTCGTAACGAAAAAACGAGTATTTGTGTTTTTTCATTAGTTAGTTAGGAGTTAGTTGAGAGAGAGTTAGTGGAGATGATTTCCTCTTTTATCACAATAGTGTACTACATAGTTCTTGAATAAATGGAAGTTTATACAGTATTATCACAAAAATTTTTCTTCAACAGGAATACGGTTGTAATTTAAAAAAAAGAAGTGAATAATTCGTCTAAAAATGACTCATGGATGACAGTCTATGGTTGTATATGAAACGTATATATCATCGTTTGGTTTTTGAACAAACACTTCGAATTTTAGTTTGTCTATTAGTATGTGTTTAATTTCCGACATGATTCGTGATATTATATTGTTCCTCTAAAATTTGTCACAATTGTTTCTTAGATTCAAATCTGACCACATAGTCTCTTCCGGAGAATTCCACTGTCACTCCGAAATCCCTCCGTTCCTCCTTTCTACTGTATCTTGTGCAAGACCGATTGTCTTGTCGGATTCGGTTTCGGACCTCCTCTCTCGTTCCTACTGTTGGACTCCTAGACTTTCCTCCGTCTACCCTGAGTTTTTCACTCCCCTTCCTCGTATACTTCGGTCTTCCCTCGTTTTCGTTTTACCTTAGTGGAATTTTCTTTATCTTTCCGAAATCCCTAAACCCTGTTCACTCATTGACTTTGTCTAAAGGTAAAATTCTTACAGTAAGACTGATGTTCTGTATTTTAGTCTCTTTCCGTTCTTACATACGTCTTTCAACCACTTCTTCGTTGACGTCATGAAAAATTCTCAACTCATACAATAGAATCCGATCTCAACACCGTTGTCTCTATCGCTTTCTTTTCTATTTAAGTTCTATATAAATCTTTCATTACCAGTCTTACATCTCCCACTCTCTTTCCTTTGATAGTTCTTTATTGAGTCCGAGGATTTCACTTCTTGATCTTACTCTTCATTGTAAATAATTTTACTCCCACTGATTATGTAAACTCTCCAGTTCATTATTCCTCCAATTCCAATTCTAGACAACTCTGACTCTCCGACACTCTTGAGTTCATCTCTATTGTAATTCCGTTTCCTGGTGTAGTCAGATCTCGATTCTTCTTTTCACACCAGATCCCTATACGTAAGTCTTCAACTCTCGTATGTCTAGTGTAGACTTCGGTGTCTTGTCGGTTGATGGATCCCTTTTCCCTCCCCTACCCTTCTCCTGTGTTTGGGTTTCTTGAGGTTGCTACTCAGACTATCTTCTCGACTTGACTTTCATTCTCTTACCCACGAAGTTCCTTCCTTTTGTTTCAAGTTGATCTGGATTACTCTCCAGGTCATTCTAAAAGCTCAGATCGACTATCCATTCCTTCTTCACTTCCCAACCCCTACGCTCGGATCCTTTTTACAGTTGGACCTTAGGTTTTGAGTCCATGTCTGTCTAGTGAGAAAATTTTATTGTATTTGTAGGAAATAGTAAAAGGGGGAGCACAGTAAAGAAAATTATTCGGTGATTTCGTATAAGAATGGTACTGTATCAGTTGGGATTTCCGTGTCACTGTGTCGTTTGTAGTTGGTGATACCGAGTCTATTACGGTGTGGTCTTGTCCCGTACGAAACGTCAAAGTATAAAAATTTAACTTCAAAGATTTGTTTTTTATTTTAGCTAAACGAAACGTTATGACTTCAGTTTACAATGTTTCTGTCTTAAATCTAATCTTTTAATTTTACCAAAAGGACTTTTCTATTAAAAGTATGTTGAAAGGGGGGTTTTACAATTTTGATTAAGTAGATTGTAAACAGAATGACATAAAAGGTCCATGTAGTGAGAATACTGAGACGGGTGAAAAAAGGAGTAGTTTCCCAGTGTCCATTTACAACTATACAAGATTCCGTTAGGGTACTAAACATGATTCTGTGTTTAGTTGTTCCGGACGGAAGAAAGCCCAAAAGTCGGTGAGATTATAAGGAATCCCCGAATGGAGTACAACCGAAATACTCGTCATCTTTGTCGTGGTCTAAGACTCAACCTTTTTGCTGAAAATTAGGAATGAGACGAAATGACAATACACACATTGGAATGTGTTGAGTGAGCCAAAGAGATTATTTGGTTTATTCGAAGACAAATACTTGGTCATTTAATCTTTTTTGAATTAAGTGTTCCAACAAATCACTAATTTACGCTATTATTCATAATTGACTTAGATTAGGATTGTAAAATTTAGTGAAGACACTTGATTTTATGGTTCAATATACGGTAAGAATAAAGACGACTTATATTCGGTTCGTTAAGGTGAGTTTTAAATACATGATTAATGTCTAGTTTAGAACCTCGTACTTAGTAATTTTAATCGTAGGAAGAAGTCTAAATTATCGTATCGTAAGATGTTGACTTTATCTGTACATCAATTTGTGTAAATAAAATGTGAGGAAAGGATTTTTGGAGTGATTTTTACTGTCTTTTCCTTAAAAATTCTATATTTTTCGGTACTCGGGTGTTTTTAACTCTCTTACCCACTTTTCTGTTATCGTTGTTTTTAAACCTTCGACCTTTCGTCTACCAACTCACTGTTTACTGAATCGTTTGTGATCCTTTAGTTTAGAAATCGTTTGTCACCCCTTTCGGTTCTTGTTTGGGTTAAATTTGACATTTTAGGGGTTTTCTGAGTCCTTAACCGTCATGGTGTATGTAGACTTCACCCTACACCCCCTCTCTCTCACGATTTTATTCTTTCTAACAAATTTTCAGACAAATTCTTCGTTGGTCGGGGTGTCTATGGTTGGTGGGGAGGGGTTAGGGTTGTTTTTTGACTTTTATATAACAGATCACTTATATTTTGTGTTCTAGGACCCTGACTCTTTTGCTCCGTGTCGTTATACGTCCTCTCGTATGGCTTTTGTTCGACTGACTCACTTCTTTGTGTATGCCTCCACGGTCCTGTCCAATGGTATCTCACTTCGATTGTTTTGGAGAGTCTTAAAGTTTAGTCGTAAAATGAGGGGATGAGAGTGTGTGTTGGTGGTGGATTCCTTTCCGACATTGTGTTTTCTATTTCTGGTTTGTTTATTTTTGATACTCTCATTTTTTACCTCCTGTGTCTAGTGTGTACCTCTTCTTTGGGATTACTTTTTTTCTTTTTTTTTTGATTGTGAATATGAGTCGATTCTCTTTCATGTTAACGATGATCTTGTCCTATCTATGATAAGTGTTCCTGGTTTCTGTTTTCGAGAACCTTTAAATTATATACTATTAAATACTATTATCTACTTTTGAGTTGTCGTCATCTCGTTTTCTTTTTCTACTTTTTGTCGTTTCTTTTATACTCTTTCAGTCTTCTAACCAGTTCTTCCAGATAGTAGGGTTATTTTCCTTAAACTCTTTCTTTTCTCTTTAGCCTTTCTTTATTAGTTGTTGGAGTAAGTTCTTTTTCAGGGTTTTTCCGCAAAGGTCTGACTTTCCCGTGTGGTTCATAAGTCGTGGGACTTACTTTTCTTTAGGTGTATTCCTTGGGAGTGACAATTTAAAGTCTTTCGATTTTTGTCTATGTGAGAATTTTCGAAAGTCTCTAAATTTTTTTACTCTCTTCCCTTCTTTTCTCTTATTTATTCTCCTGCCCATTTTTCCTTTTTGTTTTGTGTGTGTCCGGTGTACATTATAGACATTCGGTAGTCTTGTCGAAGTTTGAAGGGTTTTCGTTGTACCTTCGATCTTTCGATACCTCGTTTTAATGCTTTATTGTGTGAAAGGTTAGGTTATAGGAAATGGATTGACATATTCCCATTATATTTCGGTAAAATTTTGTGGCTCGTTCGGTTCCTTCTTATGCTGCACCCAGTGACTTTTTACGTCGGGGTTGGTGTCGTGGGGTGTTACAATCATTCAGATTTTCCGTTAGTCAGGTCTTACTTCTAGTCTCTTTATACTCTCTGAAGGAGTCTTTCTATTTTCTCCATTGTTATGGACTATACAGACTTGTAGAGGTCCCTGTACACTACTTTGCGACTCAGTCACTAATGATGTCTCTTTTGATTTCGCCGTCCCTCCTCACCTCTGTTACTTAAGGTCGGTCTAGTCGGATACCTTTTCGATTGTCAGTTGTTCAGTGTGACTCTTGACGAATAGTCGAGAATTCAGAGGATGTAAATTCATGTGGGTCTTCTAGTTCTTAACGGTCTGTAGACTCCTCTCCGAGATAGTGTTTTCCAATTCGGGTTTTGGGTTTTTTTACCCTTCTTTCCGTTGGACCTCCTTTGTCTACTACTGCCTCCTTTTGAACCCCATTCCCTTGGGTGATGATTGTAAACATTTACAATTTGTTATGTGTCTTTATATGTATGTTCATATGGTATGTATGATCTACCGACCCTATCCTCCTTCCGTTCACGTCCTGTAATCTGTCCGATCCTTTTCAGTATAAAATGTTCTTTTGACTTATTAGTTGTCACTACGTTAGCATTGATAATTCTACTTCCCCCCTGGTCCTCCTTCATCCTGGTCGACTCATCTAGTACTGTTTCAATTAGAAGTAAAAGATGGGTCCTTCAATGGTTTCGGTTTTTGTTTTCGTTCATAAAAATAGATTGTGCATGTTTCGTTTCGATTTCCTTTAGTTGAAACTTATAAGTAACCTTCCTGATTACGACTTCGAGGTTCTAAGACCGGTGGACTGCCCTTCTCGGTTGAGTAACGTTTTCTGGGACTACGACCCTTTTTAGCTTCTGTTTTCCTTTTCTCCCGTCGTCTCCTACTCTACCAATCTGTTGTAGTGACTGAGTTACCTGGCATTAAACTCGTTTGAGACCCTCTCTCACTTCCTGTCCCTTTAGACTATACGATGTCAGGTACCCCAACGTCTCTTAACCTGTGCTGAATCTTTGACTTGTCATTATATCTCGTATACTCAATCTCTGTAAAGTTTCCTGAAAGGTTTAAGCAAAGTAAGAATGTTTTAGGATACGCCATCCATCTATGATAAGAGGGGTGAAAGATTTCACTCGTTTGACTCCGTGTCTCCAATTCGTCGACCACTTGTTGTCTCTCCCACCGAGTCTGGATTCGTCAGGTGAGAGGATTGGTCGACCGACGTGACGTGCCGCTCATCATTATGTCCCCCAATAAATCTCTGATCCTCTATTTATAGTGTTAGCAGTAGAGGTTCTCCACTTTCATTGACGAAGGTCCCTTTATTTCTCCCGTCCTTCGAAAACAAACAAAACTATTCGTGCTTTTGATAAACCGAGAAATTTGACCCGTCCATGTTGTATTTATTTTTAATCTAGAATATTGGATCATAAAGTGTCAATTTCATAAAATAGACTACGTTGGTAGGATTCTTCAACCGTTTTTACTCATAATGAGGATAAACTATTCTTTTGAGTTTAAGGAGTAATTATAGATAAACTCCTTGATGAGATATATGTCCATGACATAAATCTTCTATTTATAGTTAAGTGGAATTCCATACTTTAAAGAAAAGTAAAACACAGTAATTGAATATACTAGGACGTAGAGGTTGTCAAAACTTGCTATGTTTTCCGTTTCTTTCCAGACGAGTAACTAAGAAAGTTTTTTGTGAATCGAGAACGGGAACTTCTTAAGTGCCAGAACACCCCTTTTACCCATTTGCATTCAAATTAACTTACACGTGTCACGGAACTTATCTCCTGGTGATTTTTCCCGATTCCGTTTGTAAAGAACTTCTCTTACGATGTCTCCCTTGTAGACTCGACTCAGAATTTCCTACTTACCTTCAAACTGGTTAAAGTGTCTTCTCCGACATAATTGTTAGTGTTTTGTGACTTTTGTAGTCACACTTTATGGACGTAGAAGGGACACAACATTGTCATTCAAGTGTAATTTCCGATTGGATTTTGTAGTGCACAAAACAAACGATCGGTGGGTCAACACGGGTTGAGAAACGTTGGGGCACCTAACATCGGGTGGTCCGAGGATCAGGTACCTTAAGAGATCCGTTCTTATGCCCTCACCCATCGGTAAGTGAAGAGGTCCCCTAGAAGGGTTGGGTCCCTGGTTTGAGTCCTGAGGACGTGACGTCCGTCTAAGAAATGGTAGACTCGGTGGTCCCTTCTGTAATTCTGTAATTCTGGAAAAATTACTCTAAAAAAAAAATTTCTAGTATGTATTAGAATTCCGGACTAGTACAAAAGATTAGAAATATCAGACACGGTCATCGGTTGTGGTCATCTGTGCACAATGGTTGTAAAATTTTAAATGGCACAGTTATAATAAAGTTTTCTACTGATTTCTTGTCCGTTAGAAGTACATAGGATGGTGGATTTTCAACATAACGATTACACAAAAGATTCAGTATTGTGGCTGTAATGTTACATAGGAAAAGAGGGTACTCTAGGTATCCACTTCGGGTCTTCTGTGTTTCCTGTGTCTTTGATTGTACCCTTCTTTTTCCATTTTTGTTAAAAAATTTAGTAATAGTGAATTGTTAAAAAAAGGTTTGATGTCACTATTAGACGTCATTTTACGGTTCTTTTATTATGTGTTTAAATGGTCTAGACTTGAAATGTCGATAAAATCCCCAGTAAAACTATAATGTCTTAAATTTCCTACAATTGTTTTCGAGTTTATACACCAATTAAGTTTTGTTCATGTCAGTTGAGTTCAATGACATGTGGTTATAAATGGATATAAAGAGTCATAGACAAAACGGGGAAATTAAAGTTTGGTAAGATGTATTAAACGGGGATTAATCAGGAGTAGAGTCGACGATATACCTTTTGAACTAAGACAAGATTATAGAATTTGACCCTGAGATCGAGATATCAATTTTTGGCTTAACATTCATCGTCGTAGACTGAAATTAGCAGACCTTGTGGTACAATACCTTTCGAGATAGTACGGGATGGTGGTCCTCCTCTTTTGTTTTTCCTTTTTCAGTACGGTCCTCTGGTGTTACCATTAATCATTTTTAGTACCGTCCAAACTTAAGTTTCATACACCAAAAGTAAACACATAGGTGGGTAGAAAATGAAGAGATTTAAATCGTAGGTGTATTATATGGACAAGAATATCCCCAAAATGAGTCTAGTGTGAGTGATCTAAATCTTTTGGACTCATAGACTCCATTCAATTAATAAATTTTAATATCTACACATAATCGTACTAAACTATTTAAATTTCCAAATCGTTATTAATATTATGTTGATAATTCCTTTGGTGGAGGATTTTCTCCAGAGAGAAAATTTCATATCGGAACATATGTACTATGTCTTATGTACACCGATCTATTGTTCTAAGATATATACTGAATCTTTTTATTCTTAGAAGTTTCCGTTCTTAAATTTAATAAAGTTAATTGGTACGGAAATGGAATATAGAAAATTCATTAAATTTTTTTTTTTTTTTCCGGAGTGACTTTGTAAACCGAAAACAAAAAGATTTTACCGTTAAGAAAACTTTATACGAGTTAAAAAGGTTTCATTTTTAGTGTCTATATGTAAATCTTACATTTACAAGGTTGACCGAATTATTTTCAAGTTAGTGTTTTTAGAGGTTATGATTTTATAAATTCATAGAAAGTGTAAATAAGTTTCAAGGTGTCACTTTTACTTATCGGAGACAGTTTTGAGGAACTAGTTTTGATAATGAAACTAGTTCCAATCATTCCGTTTAGACACTTTTCTTGTAAGGAAATTTTTAGCTGAATTAAATTTCGGTACATCATAGTACTCTCTAAAGTGTTGAGAAGATCGACCGGTTGAAGTTTCTGTGTTAAACTAAGTTTTTTAGTGGTATAATAATGGTTAGGATAATTCTTTTGTTACCAGATCATTACATAAAATCCGAAAGACATAAAGAGACCAGTCTCTTCTCTTGTTCACCTCATCTAATCGTACTCTTGTTTCAGTCAAAGTACAGAGATTTTTAAGTTGTGAGGTTCTGTAAGAGAAAGAAATGAGAAATTTTGTCGATGGTAGAACTAGATGATACGTTTTCCTTTTTGTATGACGTATGATGACAGTTTCTATTTAACCCGACAAAAATTCACATACGGGGAGGAGGGGGTGTTTTGTGAAATGGTAAGGATAAAGAAATGACGAGTCTATTTTGTTGGTAATTTATTCATGTGTTTTCAGCCAGTTAATCAAACTTTCGTTGGACATATTGGGTCGAATCCAGTGGAAAGGATATTATAGACTGATCCTTTTCGTCATTGTACTAGAAAAAGTCTGATTATCGTTTGTGTCATCTTGAAACCCAGTAGGTCAAGTCACTTCCTCTTTGTTTACACCCTTGGTGTTGGAGGGGAGGACGGGGGTTCTCTACTAGTATTGCTAAAATCATTCAGTTTTCTTCTATACTTGATAATTCGACCCAATCGTTTATAATTCGAAGACAAGTATTAATTAAGATTTTTTGGTAGAGCATTTATTGTTTTAGCGAACCCCGAGGGTATGGATGAGAATTACAAGTTTTTGATAAAACAGTTCATAACAAATGCAAAATGAACCTGGTGAAGGATTCGTCAAACTTTGGTAAGGTAGTGTGAGGATGAGATCTTTTGAATGGTCTTTTTACGAGCAAGTGGAGATTTCTCCTTTTTTCATCTATTACGAAAATCTGATTGGGACACGTATACGTCACTGATTTATCTCCTTGACAACTTAGACAACTTACGGACGTCTTTGTGCCGCACTCGAATGGAGAGCAGGAGCGGTAGGTGGTCCCCACAGCAGTCGCCATCGTGGAAGTTGCCCTTTTCTCTTCGTCTCCGACGTTCCGACGACGATGACGGTAGACTTTGACGACTGTGAGGGGGTGACAGTGGTGACTACCAGACTCCATTCGGTTGATTCCTCCCAAGGCGACCCGCGGACCGTAGAAGCTAAACCGAAGGTTAACGGACTCGATTACTAACACGCCTCTTAACTTGTCTTGACTCACCATCGACAACGCGGTTTCCGTTTAAATATAATCTACGATCGTTCCCTCCGACTGACTGTGAAACTTGGTTTAATGGTAAGACTCACCGCCCCCGAACACGATATAAGACACTGCCTTGGTTCAAACAGCCCCGTCTTCCGTCAGGTCTTCCTGGTCGACTTGATTGGACTAAACATTGTCTTTATGATGATCGTCTCCCGTTTCCTGATTGACGTCCGTTGACGAAGCTTTGGTGAGGACCTCGATGGCTGAGCTGGGGGACACCGACCCCTCCGTGTCCATTGTCCCATGAGACCCCACGTTACTGGTCAACGACTCCTTCCGAACTTCGCGACCCGACTTGAGGGACTACTTCCTAGCGTCGACCTCGTCCACCGTGATAGACACTTCTGCCTCCTCGTGGAACGACCTATTGACTTCCACACTGAACCCACCTCCCGACGACGTCACGGCTACCATCCGAACAGACAACTGGTTATAAACGCTAAACTGACGGCCCTCCATGGCGTCGATGACAGCACACTCGGAACGGTTGTCCAACCGGTCGACGGGGACGTCCAACACGGACCTGACGGCGCCCGACGTGACCCTCGACCTACGAGACACCGACTCGGTATCCTTAGTGGCACCGAGGGTGCCGGTGGGGACGTCTTCACCCGACAGGTCTCCTATGGCGACAAACCTCTTCGCCACTCCCGACTTGTATGAGCCTCCGACCCAAGCCTCAATGGCTACATGGCACCGAACCCCGGTAACCTCACCGGTGTCGACCGCGGCCGACCGGTATAACATGGACAACCCCACCGCGGGGACTGTCCCCTCGAACGTGACCCCCCCGGCGGACCCTTATCCCGTCAACCCCAACTCGGTCCGACCGCTACCTTCCGACGACTGGATTTCGGCTTCACTGCGGGTGGTGCGGTTGTCCACTGCCGACTTATGGCCGAACGTCTCCATGACCACCTTCTGGACCGAAGCCGACTATCGGGTCAAGAACTCTGCCATTAACTTGGACGCTCTAGACGCTGACTCTTTATGAGACTCCCTACGATTGACGACTTTACGGGACACCTCGCCACGACGACTTCAGGTAGACGCCTTCCCGGTGGGGACCTTCCCAGCCCCCGCCGACGCCGACGTGGCCGCCCCGGCGGTCCCACGGGTAGAGAGGCGACGGGTGTGAGAGGCACATCACTGAGTCACACGACTGCGACGACGAGTGCCTCGAGGGTGAGCACGAGAGGGAGAGCCTTCAGCGAAGCCAGCACAAGACAGAATGTGAAAGGTGGTGGAATAAATGGTGGTGGGGAAGCCACCGTCCATGCCGCCGCAAAAGAAAAAGTATCTTGAGCCACGTTCAGGTAGCTGGAAAAAACTTTCCGAGTCTTCATCTTAGATTGAAGTGCTGAGACTTGGACCTGCACAATTGCCAACCGACAACGACGACTGAGCTTTGCCGGGGGTGACAGTACGGGTGACGACGTGACCGTCGCGACAATTTCCGGCGCCTCCTTCGTTAGCATGGTAACGGGTACGGTGAGTTCTATAAGTGTAATTGGGGCGACGAGTGACGTCCGGGCTGTGAGTATGATCGTCGTGACCCCTATGACGAGTGTGAATATAATCGCAATGGTTCGTACGACGACCAGTGTCGTCCTAATTTTGATGGGTGCCGTCACTACAATTGCAATAAGTAGCATAACCACGGGCATTGTCTTAAATATGGATCCGACGGCCATCATGAGCCTCGTGCCTATGATCAGTACTGTCTACGGCCGCTCGGTGAGCTACTATGTCGTCTTCAACCACGGTGACCGTATTGTGGCAGTCTCGAAGGGCGCCGGCTCTCAAAAGACCTGTGACCCGAACTCCCGCCGGGAGGTCCCTACCTACATGACCGGTGTGGCCGTACCCTACCTACCACCACGGGCACCACGTCCACCACCGGTACTTACCCTACCACCACTACCTCCCCCACACCTACTCGTGAGGGTAACTAGTGTTGCAAGACAACACCTTCCACTCCGTTTACTCCGACTCCTTCCACCCCGACCAATCCTCTCTGGCGGGGTCCACAGAGCCGAAGGACCTTCAATAACTCTCAGAGAAGGCTCCTCGACGCAAGTCCGAGGGGATTCAGGCATCGGGACCTTTCGCTGTGTAGTTCCTAGAGCCTTCTGCTGTCTAGAAGGCATACTCTGAGTAGGTTCAGCAGCATCGAGAGGCACAGGAGACGCTACGACAACAAGCTCGACTACGATCGCCTCTAGACTCGGCCCCAGTGCGAGCAATAGACCTTCGGTGAAAAGAAAAAGTAGACGCAAGGCGGACCGCGTTCTCCGACACGGACGTCGACTCGGACGCTTTCCTCCAAGTCCGAAACACCTCCGCCTCCGACACCAGGGCTGTCTCTTCTACGACGTCCTCCGTCGCCGACCTCGTCGCTGCCTCCGCCTTTTAGGAGCCGTCTACCCCGTGATGATGGCTGCGGCCATGGACGACGTGGCTCTCGACTCCGCGACGGGGGCGGCGACGGGGAAGCTCCCTTGTAACGGCCCACGCGGTAGAAGGATCGTGAGTACAGACGTCGCCGGCGGCGGCGGCACCTGAGCCCGCCGACCACGTAACACAACCCATGGCCCCGCCCCCCGCCTCTTCCGCTCACGTTAAAGGAAGACGTGGCATTAGAAACATAAGTTCTGCGGCTCCTCCTTTTGCCCTGGACTGCGAGGCGGGCCGCGCTAAGGGGGTGGAGGAGGAGGAGGAGTCGGCGTCCGCGGCCGGCAAGGACGGAAGCTCCCGCTCGAAGCCCTTCCCTCCTACCTGCTCCCACTTGCCCCGCCGGTCCCTGGGCTTCCCCCCGTGGGGAAGTCAGGAAGCGGTAGGTGAAAGGGGAGACCGGAGTGTGGGGGAAATATGAGGCGAAGTGCACCCCACGCCCCGCCCTCCCTCCCCCACCTCTCCCCTCGCCCCTCCGCTCCCCTCCCCCCACCCTTTTCGGTTCTTTACGGGTGGAAGAGGCCTGTTGAGGCCTCGGTGGAGGCGGGGAGGAGGGCAGCCGCCGCCGCCGCCGGCGACGTTTTTCGGAGGGCCAGCGGGACGTGCTTCCGCCGCGGCTCGCTCACAGCGGAAGGGGAGCGGCGGGGGGTCGCGGCGGCGCCGACGGCCGCCGCTCGGGGCTCGAGTCAGTCACAGCGAGTTTGGAGGCGAGGGCCGGGGCGGCCGGGCCGAGCCCGGAGGAGGGGGGTGCCGGGGCGCCTGGGAAAGTTTGGGGGACCCGAGCGCCGCCGACGACGACGAGGCATTCCTTTGCGACCGGCGCTGACCCCGGCCGCGCCGCTCCGAGCCCGCCGCCCCGCGGGCCATGCCACTCGGGTCGTTGCCCCGCGCCCGCCCGCGCGTCTCTGCGGCCCAGGAGCGCCTCGTGCCGGCCCCGCGCCGCCGCCGCCACCGTCGCCCTCGGGTCCCTGGCGAGGTAGTGACCGTCGGTACCTCGGGCTCGTAAAAGGAGGGAGGCCCGTCCGCGGAGTCGAGCCGTGTGCAGGAGCCCCTCCTTCCCCGGCCGCGGGCTCGGAGGGGCCTCCCGCCGCCCTGCACGCGACTCCTCGCGGCCGCCACCACGCTCGGCGAAGCAGGAACAGGAGGCGTCGGCCAACCAGGAGAGTGGGGGCGACGAGGGCGCCGGGCCCGCCCTCCCCCGGCGTCCGCTGCCGCTGAGGAGAGAGCCGCCGCAACCACCGGTCTGCCCCGACCACGTCGCTGACGTCGGCTGCGGCAAGTTTCCTTGCTCTCCACCCCAAACCAGCCACAGCCGCTTGCCCCGCCCACTCACCCACCCACGGCTCCCTCCCGCCGCCCGCTCCTCCCCCGACACCACCAACAATGATCACGAGAAGAGGCCGAGGCGGCATAGGGGGCCAGAGAGCGCCGTAGCCCTCTCCTCCCTGGTCGCGGGCTCGCGTCCTCCTCCTCCTCCCCGCTGGCGCCCGCTCTCCTCCGCCTCCGCCACCGTCGCCGCCGCCGCCGCCGCCGCCGCCCTCCCCCCCGGCCGACTCCTCTTCCTCCCTTCTACCGCAGACGCGTACGCGGGGCCGCGGCGTCTGTATTTCGGCCCAGACCGCCATCTTCCTCCGCCGCCGCCGCCCAGAAGCCCGGAGCGGCTCGCGGCCCACAGGGCCGCCTTTAACGGCTTCCAACTGACTCCGCGGCCGCCACCCCCCCCACCCCTTAAAGCCGGCGCCCCCTCTCTTAGGCCCAGCCGGGTACCCCCCCACCCCGCGCCGCGCCTCGCGCGCGCGGACAATCCGCACAGGCGAGGAAAAAGGTGTGCGCCGGCCGCGCGCGCGCCCGTGCGCCGCCCGCCTCCCCGTGCGCCGCCCGCCTCCCCGGGCGCCTCCGGCGGCCCGAGGGCCGTGGGCCCACAGGCGCGGGGCCCACCACACAGGGGGCGGCCGGGGGCGGACACCTTACCCATTACTCCGAAAAGAGGCGTCGTTTTCGTAGTGCTCAAAGTCAAGGGTCCTCAGGCGGCGGCGGTGCTGTACTCAGTCCGCAAGGAGGATCCGCGCGCCGACCCGGGAGGAGAAGCGGAGCGGCGTGGACCCGAACGGGGGGCCCGGCGCGGCGGGAGCGGCCGAGGCTCCCATGGGGGGCTCGGCGCCCCAGGCGCCTTCCGGCCACCGATGAGCGCTCGCCGCGGGGGAAAACACGACGCGCCACCGTCGACGGTACGCCAGGGGAGCTGGGGAAGCTGCCCGTCCCCGCTCGCTCGGCCGTCTACAACGACGAAAGACGGGAGTTGCCGGCTTTCCTCGAGTAGAGGTCTTTCCCTCGCGAACGTTAGGCAGCAATGGACCTCCCTTCGTCGGGCCGGGTCACCCCCCCCTTTTTTTTTTGACTGGAGTTGTCCACCTCGATTAGCGGGTGTCCCTATCGAAAGGGACATTAACAGGTCCGACATCCGGCGTAACCAAAACTGAACTTTCTGTTTCACCGGACCAGTACCACCGTTGCACTCCTGTTACTAGTTACTTCTGGTGGAAACGCTAATCTTTTTCTTGACAGACGTCAAGGTCAAACCTTTTTTCTTTCCTTTTTTTTTTCTTTTCTTTCTTTGTGGACGTATCAAGATGTCTTCGTCCCAATCCAAACTAACCTCCGTTGAATTGACCTTCAACGACGAGACCGGTAATGTTCAGTTTTGCAAGATCGGGATTCGTATAAACTGGTGATTTGTTTTACATGAAGAGTGGATCCTTGGTTCTTTTGTTTTTGTGTCATATCCTTTGGAATCTTTACAAAAAAAAGTTGAATCACAACTCCCTGATTTGCAAATACCAGTCTGGAGACTAAGTGATTTAGAGTGTCTGGTCTAGATCGTCAGGATAAAGTCCTCGAACAATTTTTGTATGTACCGTCCCAAACTTTCTACGTATTATCATCTAAGTCGTACAATGGAAAATCGAAAGAGATTTGAACAGGGGAGAAAGGTAGGGGATTTTCCAATCCTTGGAGTGGTAAGATAACGTCATATCTCTTCGTGTACGAGTCGTGGGGACATATCGAACATGGTCAAAACTATATAACGAAAAAGACACGAGAGGAAGTGATTTAAGTCTTCATCCTGATGCACAAAAATTCCTCAAGACCCCAGTCATCCTTCACGTACGGACGAGTCTCCGTCGTCTGAAACACTAGCGTACCTGACCTCCACAGTCCGAGGAGACAGGTACCTTAAATTGTCCGTTCTGATGACCTCACCCAACGGTAAAGGAAGAGGTCCCCTAGAAGGGGTGTGTCCCTAGTTTGGGGGTTCAGACAACGTAACCGTCCGTCTGACACGGTAATTGGTGACACGTTGGGTCTCCTGTATCCATGTTTCAAGTCAAGTCAGCGAGTCAGCACAGACTGAGAAACACTGGGGTACTTAGCGTCGTACGGTCCGGAGGGACAGGTAGTGGTTGAGGGTCTCAAGTGAGCTTGAGTACAGGTAGTTCAGTCACTACTGTAGGTCGGTAGAGTAGGAGACAGCAGGGGAAGAGGAGGACGGGGGTTAGGGAGGGTCGTAGTCTCAGAAACGGTCACTCAGTTGAGAAGTGTACTCCACCGGTTTCATAACATCAAAGTCGAAGTCGTAGTCAGGAAGGTTACTTGTGGGTCACGACTAGAGGACATCTTACCTGACCAACCTAGAGGAACGTCAGGTTCCCTGAGAGTTCTCAGAAGAGGTTGTGGTGTCAAGTTTTCGTAGCTAAGAAGTCGTAAGTCGAAATAAGTGTCAGGGTTGAGAGTGTAGGTATATACTGGTGACCTTTTTGGTATCGGAACTGATCTACCTGGAAACAACCGTTTCATTACAGAGACGAAAACTTATACGATAGATCCAACCAGTATTGAAAGGAAGGTTCCTCATTCACAGAAAATTAAAGTACCGACGTTAGTGGTAGACATCACTAAAACCTCGGTTTTTTTATTTCAGACTGTGACAAAGGTGACAAAGGGGTAGATAAACGGTACTTCACTACCCTGGTTTACGGTACTAGAAGCAAAAGACTTACAACTCGAAATTCGGTTGAAAAAGTGAGAGGAGAAAGTGAAAGTAGTTCTTCGAAAAATCAAGGAGGAGTGAAAGACGGTACTCCCACCACAGTAGACGTATTATCGCAAAACGGTTCTCTTCCGTGACCAGTATCGTTTGTGGGAGAAGGTCGTTATGTTCTCTTCTGAGATGTGTACCTGTAGTGGTCTACCAGTTGTGGTTTTAGTCTAACTAATATAAGAAACGTCGGTTTCTACCTCTTCGAGATATGTCAGTCGTTTTTATTCTCGTCCTCGTCTGACACCGAGTCTGGTACTTGAAGAATAACGATTTAAGTCTGAATTTCTTTCATCCCTTTTGGTGATCTGGTAAGTCCATACTGGATTTAGTTTAGGGATTACTAATATGTCACCTTCTCTCTTTATCTAATTTCCCGGATCTGGACTATCTATCTCACGGACTACTTGATACCTTACTCCAAGCACTGTGACATGTCCTCTGTCGCTAGTTCTGGTAGGGGTACCTTTTCTTTACGGTTTTTCGTTTTACCGACAGACTCCTCCGGAATGTTTATCGACACTTTTCTTCTCTTCGCTTTTCGTTTCCTCTTTTCCTTTCTATATTCGTAGACTTACGTGTCAAGGTCTCTTATCGTTCTTCTCTATTCTTCCGGAAGAAGTCGCTAGTCACGTTTCTTTATCTCCTTTTGTTGTCTTACCCTTTCTGATCTTTAGAGAAGTTCCTTTAATCTCTATGGTTCCCTTGTAAAGTACGTTTCTACCCGAGCTATTTCCTGTCTTTACCAGACCTGGATTGTCCTCGTTTTCTATAATTCTTCTCTACCGTTCTTATGTGTGTTCTTGACATGTTTTTTCTAGAAGTGCTGGGTCTATTAGTACTACCACACTAGTGAGTGGATCCCGGTCTGTAGGACCTTACACTTCAGTTCACCCGGAACCTTTCGTAGTGATCCTTGTTTCGATCACCTCCACTACCTTAAGGTCACCTCGACAAAGCTTAGGACTTTCTACTACGACACTTTCACGACATGAGTTATACGGTCGTTTAAACCTTTTGAGTCGTCACCGGTGTCCTGACCTTTTCCAGCCAAAAGTAGGGTTAGGGTTTCTTTCCGTTTCGGTTTCTTACGAGTCTGATGGTGTGTTAACGTGAGTAGAGTGTGTGATCGTTTCATTACGAGTTTTAAGAGGTTCGGTCCGAAGTCGTTATACACATGGCACTGGAAGGTCTACAAGTTCGACCAAAATCTTTTCCGTCTCCTTGGTCTCTAGTTTAACGGTTGTAGTGACCTAGTAGCTTTTTCGTTCTCTCAAGGTCTTTTTGTAGATAAAGACGTAATAACTGATACGATTTCAGAAACTGACACACCTAGTGTTATTTGACCTTTTAAGAAGTTCTCTACCCGTATGGTCTGGTGGACTGGACGGAGAACTTTTTGGATACACGTCCAGTCCTTCGTTGTCAATCTTGACCTGTACCTTGTTGTCTGACCAAGGTTTATCCTTTTCCTCATGCAGTTCCGACATATAACAGTGGGACGAATAAATTGAATAAACGTCTCATGTAGTACTCTTTGCGACCCGACCTTCTTTGTGTTCGACCTTAGTTCTAACGACCCTCTTTATAGTTATTGGAGTACATGTTCCATCCACCAGTGTTCATGACTTTCCCTCTACCATCATTTTTAGTTCAAGTGAACTTTTGTAGTCTGAACAAAATACTATAAGTACTTAACTATCCACTTATTAACCTAAAAAATGTATTGACACCGGTAAAAAAATGTATTGATACTGGTAACTTCTACCCTCCTCTTCCCCTACTGTCTCCTACTCTACCACCCTACAGTAGTGACTGAGTTACCTGTACTCAAACTCATTTGAGACCCTCAACCACTACCTGTCCTTCCGGACCGCACGACGTCAAGTATCCCAGTGTTTCTCAGCCTGTGCTGACTCGTTGACTTGACTGAGTGACTGACTACCGGTAAATGTTTTTATTAATAACAAAATTCCGATGTTGTCGGAAACGAAATTCTCTATGTGGGTTAATTACCGGTGGTAAGTAACGACTTTACTTTGAGACTGTACGAAAAATTTATCAAAAACTTGCCTTTTATCCTTCATTCATAGGGTCTTTTAACTTTCACGTCACCTTATATCACCCCGATTTACACAGAGACTCGATGATACACTTTCTTTTATGAGTGTCAGGGAGTGTTCAACCGAAAATCCAGTTTCAAAATTTAATGGGGGTTTGTTGTTGAATTGTACGGACCCCAGTGGATTTATGGGTGGTACTAACACGACTATCTCAAACTTCGTCTTCTTTGTGTGTTAGTTCAGAAAGTTTCAACCTGTCTTACTGAGTAACTCGATTGGCACATTTTCGTCTATAAAGATTATTGATCATTATTACTTATAACAATAAAACCACGACAAAACTATAACCCCCACGTACCCACCCACATTATAAAAAAAATCTTCTTTGAACAAAAGCAAAAAGGTCCTATTGTCATTCTGGATTCTTTTATGCCAGAAAGCTTTGTGCAAAGTGAAAATAGACGGCAAAGTGGGAGTTTAAGGACCACTCCGTCGGAGTTCAGGGTGACTCTATACTGCTCGTTCAGACGTTTATACCTTTTGGACTCAAACTCTTTACAGAGAAAGAGGTCATCGGTCGTAAAGATACTGGTCACTATGTATTTATACTCAGGGATTTTTGTTTGTCTTCGGGAACTTGGTTGGACCACCACAATGGTACAAGGGTGGAAAGTTAAACTTTTCAGACCTAAAAAAAATGTAATAATAGTTTACGGGTGACGACACACCTTACTTCAGTAATTGTGAGGAAGCTTAGGTCATGAACCTGAATAGGAAACAGAAAACTTTCGGATGTAAAGTGGATAAATGTAAGACTTCCATATTAAGACTTTCCCTTTCCCTTAAGGGAGTCAGAAAAGGCTGAGAAGCGCTGGGGTACCTGTCGTCGGATGGTCCGAGGAGGCAGGTACCCTAAAAGGTCCGTTCTCATGACCTCACCCCACGGTAGCGGAAGAGGCTTCATCAAGACTTAATGAGAGATAACAAGTATAATCAGGGTCCACGTCACAAGTGGATTTAGAGCAATAGTATTGTAACGTTTGTTCGTGTATTTAAAGTGATACAGTTCTCAAAAACCACCCGAAGGGTCCACCGTGATCACCATTTCTTGGACGGACGGTTACGTCCTCTAACCTAAGGTAAGGACCCAACCCTTCTAGGGGACCTCCTCCCGTACCGTTGGGTGAGGTCATAAGAACGGACCTCTTAGGGTCTTAAAAAAGATGGTATTTTATCTTTTAAAGGACTGGTAATATTGAATTAAGTGGATAAACACTCTTGACACTTTATCTACCCGTAAATTTTGGTTCATTGCCTGGGAGAACGTGACTTTGACACCTCGGGAGCACGGGATCTCGGACACGAGGAGTTATTCTCTTCGGTGGTGCTACTCTTCGGACGTGTGGCGTTCTTTCTCATCGGGGGAGAGTGTTGATCTCTTTCGGCCGTGTTTCGTTCTTTCTGGGTCGCGTCGGTTTTTATTTATGTAATTTTATTTAATTCAATTTTTTATTTTGGTTCTTCCCTGAAGGGACCGTCAGGTCACCAACTCTGAAGTGGAAGGTTACGTTCCCCACGTCCAAGCTAAGGACCAGTCCCTTGATTCTCGGGTGTACGTTCCTTTGATATACGACGTACGTGTCGGTTTTTTTTTATAAAAAAATTATTTTATTTTGGTTCATTAAGAGGTTTTCTTCACGGGAACTCCTTGTCCTTCTCTTATGAACGTGAGTCTTACCGACACTCACGTCTCTATTTATGATTTCTCCTTGCCCTCGTCTTTTATGTGGTAACTAGGTGAGGTCATTAATAAGACCGATTGGTCCCGAAGTCAGTACGACATCAATACACATTGAAAATTTACAGTAGAATTTTTTCAGTTTAAAAAATCATTACTCAATATTTGTACTTTTTTTCAGCATGTAAAAATGTATACTTTAAATACGTACCCCTATCATGTCGTACAAATAATTTAGTCAAACGAGAGATCTTTTAACAATTATACTCTGGTCTTCAGTATACACGAGAAACTGAAAACGTTTAACGTGTTTTATGAATAAAACTTTGAAAAGTAAGTGTAAAGTGACTCACATCGAATTGAATATTGACTAAGTTAAAACATCGTGAACAATTTGAAAATTATATTTATACAAAGACCAGTCGATTTGTTAAAATATAGGAGTTTCCTCTGTACTAATAAAAAAAAAATTCATATCTTTAAACTTAAATACCAAGTCGCCCGTGTGACTATATGTAATCGAGCAATTTAAGATGGGAAACTCCCTCTTCCAAAATAGTAAGAGTAAAATCTTCATTCACTAGTGTCTCTCTAATTTATTGAACAGGTTCCAAATACGGATTTAGACCCATGAGTCCAGGGAGTAACGTCTAAGGTACGGAGACACGACTCCTAAAAGGACGTTTGTGTCATACTGGAGATCTCTGATTATAAAAAGTTTCGAGAAAACCTTTAATTACTCACAAGAAAATTACGAAAACTTACGGTTCCTTCTATTAAGTCGTATGTGTGATTAACGTGTGTCGTAAAGAAGATGTACTTCCCCTACTTTCTGAAGAAGGGACAAACTTCGTTGTATTTACTATGTCTGCGAAGGTGTCAGTCAGAAGAGATTCCTTACACAATTAAACCTCTTAAAGGAGTGTCAATTTTATTTAATTTTTTTTTTTCTAAAGATTGAAGACGATGTCTTGATTCATTGTAATTTTTTTTTCTTTATTAAATTGAAGCAAAAAAAAAGACAAATATTAGTTTATTGGGAGGTTTAGAGGGGTCTACTATCGATTATAAATAAATTACTGATGAGAGATGGTGTGTAAAAGATTGACGAAATTCACAAAATAGAGATTAAGAGTGTTGACATATTACATGCTCGACATTAATGGGGTAAAACGTTTACTCCTTTTACCCCAAGTCTCTCAAACACCAGAATTTTAAATCGTTTACACCCCGATTCTATCTTTAAGGACGTCACATTGGAAGAGAAGGAAGTCCCGACGTAGACTCTGTGTAACAATTTAGTCCAAAGACGGTTGAGATCGAGGGTTCAATTTAAAGGTGTCTTATGAGTACAAAATTAAACAGGTTTCTGAGACCCTTGTGGTAAAAGAGGACTACATCTTTGTAAGATCCTTTCTTACATGTAAAATCTTAGAGATGATGTCGACGGATCCTTAACCTGTATTTACTTGTCTTGGTGCCGAACTATTCAACCTACTAGGAAGTGACTAGTTTTTGTCTACAGTTTACGAACCCCCCCCCCCCTTCCGTAATTAGTGTGTATTAACCCCTTGTGACAGATACGTCCTGTTCTATTTACAAAAGGGTAGGGTCGTTAATCACAAGTAACTTGTACTCTCGGATATTTTATCTCTGTTATTATTGGATCAGAAAGGTTGTGCAAGATTCCTGGTTAAACATAAACGTGTACAAAAACTTATGACTTCAATAACTTTATTCGTTTAAGTAATAAAAAGAAACACAATGTTAAGACTCTTCTGGAGACAGGAAGGTGGTATACACTTGGTTTTGGTCCAGCTCTTCATGTTTGTCTAGTACCGTCGGTTATAAAGAAACATAAATTTCTATTCCAGGTGTTTGTGTCCAGATAAAGTTCAGAGTCTCGAGTTCCTTTTTTCTTACCGAGAACTTCAGTAAGGACTCACACCTTAAAAGGAAACCAGTAAGTAAAAGAGGATGAGAGTTAATAGAAAGTCCTCTTTTTGTTATTTTATCAAAAGTCATTGAATATGAATTTAACTGTAAGGGTCAATCAAAGTAACACCTTCTTTTGTCCTTTAGTCATCAGTATTTCCGGTTTTAGAACAGACTAAAAATATGGAAACTACCTTTTATTTTCTTTTAGAACCTATACACGTTCGATTTAATCTTAGTCTTCGTGTTCTACTTTAGGAAAATTCACATACTGGTGACTGACGATTTACGTTGACAAACGTATTCCACAAATGTCTTGGAAGGATACACTCACTATATTAATCTTGTTAATTTATCCTTTCCAACCTTAAAGTCTCTTTTTGTACTCTATCCTAAATCTCTTTTCTCGGATTGTTTTGACTAAATTATGTACGTTACATATGTGTGAACAGTTTAAGTTCTTTTAATTTACATATCGACTGAGTCGGGGAAGTACTTCAATTTGTATTTCAATTAACGTTCCTACGGTCGTTTCGAAAGGTAGTTTTTGATCTTCACTTCCAAGTCCACGAAAGAACGAGGTCAATAAATATCTGTCCTTACCCTAGTACGGTATTACGGTTGAGTCACCAAATTGAAACTACAAAATTTCTCAAAGATTTGTGGGGAAAATAGGTTCCGTATTCATTGTGTGTGTGTTTTTTATCAACAACCTAATGTGACTAATTTTACATATAACGCTATTATGACATACCCTATCATGACAAAATGGGGTCACAACTAGGATTTAATGAATTATTTTCTTTTTGTCGTAAAACTTTTCTTATGAAGGTCACTTTTTGTAGAACTTTTTCCTACATTCAAGAGAAATAAGACAGTTCGTATACTATCCTTGAGTTATTCTTGAACATTTCTTAAAGAATCTAGGGTGTAAAACGTTATTATAACAGTTGTATTAAATAGTGTACTTGAAAGTAATGACTTGAAAAGTGTCCTACAAAGACGTCTTGTAGTCCAAGTCTTTAATACTGTCATTCTTTGTTCGAGTGATAATTTTAAAGTCAGTTCCCGTAGGTTACCATAATGTAAAGGAAGAGACAAGAAATGAACTAGAGACATTTTAAGAGGAACGGGTTTGATTTGAATACTATTAAACGACTGATGAGGAAAAGTACCTTATAGTACGGGTTTCGTAAAAAAAAAAAAAACATTCTTCGTTTCAAGTCACTTTTACCATTCTTCTATGTTCAACTTAGACGTAGAGGCAAAGACTATCGAAACGTAAACAAATCCCTATCTCGTCGTGACTTCGCTGAATCGTCGTCGTCGTCTCGTAGTACAATTTATGACAACTCTTGACTCTAGGAATGAGAGACCTAAGACCTCTAAGTAAGGAATGTAGGACCGAAGTCCTATACCTCTTAAGTCCACGAAGAAGAGTCTGCTCGAGGTCTTGATGATAGATCCTTTGAATTGAACCGTACTGAGTAGTGTCTAGAGTGTGTTTCTGATGTCACTTATTAAAGTCTATTTTACTAATTAAAAATTTCGAATCAATTGTGTAGACTTTTTGAATGATGGACAAGTAACCAGTTTTGAAGATAAACCCCCTGAAGGGACCACCAGATCACCAATTCTTAAATGGAACATTACGACGTCTGAACCTAAGTAGGGATCAACCCCTTTGATTCTAGGGTGCACGGTGCCTCGTTGATTTGGGCACGTTAATACGTGGTGTTGACCTCTCAGGTATACGGCGTTGTTTTATCGGTTGTGCTACGTTACTTCTAAGACACACGACGTTGACTGGGTTCCGTCTGTTTGTTTATTTATTATTTTATCAAAAAAATTTTTTCTTTTGGAAGGTAAAACTTCATAATTATGGTTTACTCCCAAGACGATAATAAAAACGTAAACGGTGGTATACTTTGTGAAAAAGGAAAATAAATACTAACACTTCATATCGTACCGTATGGTGAGGGTTTTATACGACGAAACCATATAATTATAAAACACTACATCCGTGAATTTTTTGTCGTTCACGTCCTTCTCCGAAAGAGACTTGAGGGGAATAGACGGATTTCTGTCTAGGAGGTCTTCCTTAAGGTAACAGTTTTTAGGGGAGGGGCCCTCAAAGAAATTAAGTAATTGGTCCCTTCTACCTGAATAGTGTCCTCCTCTCACCTTCAGTCGTGGTGTGAGTCTGTTATCAAGAAGTGTTCGATAGTATGAAGGTTACACAAGAAGATTCCCAGGTGAGTAGAAAGGATCTTCAGTGACTGAGACGGAATTCTCTAGATGTAGGGGGGATGGGAAAGGATCATTCTACTATAAATTAGAACTTAAAATTCGGTGGACCCTCTCTTTTCCCTTCGAGAGGAATCTTGATCTTTATCCTTTATTATTCTAACTGACTTCAAGTTATAGTAATTAACTTATAGATGATGGACAAAAAATTCCTCTGTTTTAACAGATCCGCCACGAGAAAATACATAGTTATTCCCGTGTTTGTTTCCGGTCGGAATGGTACCTGGGAGTGGAGGTCGAGTTTCCACATAAATATATTGAAACAACATTTGTTTCTCGTTTACCCTTCGTCGTCCTCTTGTTAAACCAAGTGCAAAGTGGTTTCTATAAAAAGGAGGTCCAACTTCCATTGGTCTCTGAAGATTCAGTAACGTTTGTACAGAATTAGGTCGTTAAGGTATATCCGTGGTATACTTAGAAACCTTTAATCTAATTTTTTTAAGATTACATTGTGTTATCGTTGTAATATCAAATCTTTGGTACTACGGAGTGACTACGTATGTAGACGACCCCTTACTCGTATACCACCACGGGTCTTGTCTTCATTTCTTTTGGACGTCAATACCGAGAAATCATACTATTAACTAAGACTCATTTGCATACTCAAAACGACGAACAGATTAAAAGTCAACAACCCAAAAACGAAAACAAGTAAAAAAATTACCGTCTACAAGCCCTCCGTTTTTCGGAGATACAAGGACCACATTGACTTAGACCGTTATAATGATCATTCTGGTCCCTTTATATGATTTGAATCGTCTTTCGTCTCTGTTATTGTTGTAGGTTTTCACAAGAAACTCCGATGAATAGGAGACTGTTTACTGTACTATCGGTTGTCGGTTCGTGTCTTTCTTTGATACAGACATAGAGTATACAAATTGTAATTAGCTAAAATAAGATACCGTCGGGTAATAGATATACCACTGTCTATCTTGTAAGGTATTCATCTTTTTGATCTTTCCCGCTAATATAAATTTTTATTTCTTTTTGTTACAATAGTCGAAGTGGAAATTTCGTGACTTTACTTCAAAAAGTAAGGAAAAATACCGATTATAAGGTAACACGTATTCGTGGTATAGAAGGAATAGGTAAGTAGACAGTTACCTGTACATCCAACGATTTTACTTTTAGAACTTTGTACTTGAACTCAGGGTAAAAGTTGTCCCTTTGCCCTACTCTCGTCTTGGACTTCAGATAACGTGTCTAATTTCACGTAAAATTAGTCATAAAGTCCCTGTTGGTGGCAGACTCATAGACGTATACGAACAGGGGACCCATCAAACGTAAGAAGTTGGTAGAGTTTGGAGGGTCAGTTGGGGTGACCCAAGGGGGTAGGGGTGTGATGTTACACACGCACTCCCTACCGTTTAGTAAACGTTAAACCAGATCTGGTTTTCTCTTTTTCAGATCCGTACATTGAGATAACTTCACCTGCAGATTCAGACGATATGAAATAGATGATAAAACCTTCTTAAGACAGTAACGAAAGAAGATTATCGTTTCTATTATTTTTTTCGATAACAAAGTCACTCCAGAGAGTCGGGTGTTTGTAAATAATTCCTGAACGGATTTAACATTCAGTAAAATCACACCTTGTCTTTTCCGTACAAACACGGATGTATGGAGTATTGTCTTATAAGATCTTACTAATATTATATGTAAAGTCAGTTGAGATAGTGTGAATATGTTGGTCGTCTTTATACTATATTAGTTCAATAGTTTTTCATTCCCCCTTTTTCTTCTTTTTTTCATTATCTCACTCAGCACCTCGTTCTTGAATAAATTCCTATGACTCTAGTGTATGTCTTAAGAAGTTTCCGACGTACTTTTATCTTTATTGTCTTAAGAAACCACGGATACACACCAACCTTTCGTGGACCCTCTCCAGAGACCTTCTCATTTGTCTAGAAAAACAGAGATTCCCTGGGTGGAAACAGGGACTTAACCGACGGATTAAGAATAAATAGACCCCACTCCTCTCATCCATCTGTCCTTCAGAGCAGAAGAAGTTTCTTTCTCCTTCGGGTCTGTATTGTCTTGGATTTGAGGACTTGTAGTAAAAGATAGTAATGACAGAAGACGACTTTGGATTCGACTAAAGGATTACCGTCATTGGGACTATGTCTCAACTCACCAGACTTACTGTCTATGTCAGTCTTGATATAATACCTCTCAGACGGTAGTTTTCATGTAATCCCCCTTAAGGGACCACCAGGTCACCAATTCTTAGACGGAAGCTTACGCCCCCTGTTTTCAAGTTAGGGACCAGGTCTTTCTAAGGTGTACGGAGCACCCCTTGATTCGGGTGTCGAAGTTGATGACTTCGGGTGTGCGGGATCTCGGCCACGAGGTTTTGTTCTCTTCGGCGGTGTCGTTCTCCGGACGCACGGTGTTGATCTCTTGCGGGCTCGCGTCGTTGTTTCTGGATCTCGTCGGTTTTTTTTCTCAGCAAACAACACACATTAATAGGTGAAAAGAAATAGGTGAGTAGACAAATACCTGTAAATTCAATGAATGTGGAGAACCGATAACACTTATCACGACATTACTTGTACTCATACGTCTATATAGAAACTCTAGGACGAAACTTAAGAAAACCTATATACTGGTCTTTACCCCAACGATCTAGTATACCGTTAAGATAAAAATTAAACACCTCCTCGGCGGTATAACAAAAGGTATCATCGGGATGGAGACTAGTGTTACATAAAAAGTATGCAAAAAACGTGTACTAAACAATCATCAGTCAAGTCTTTCAAACGCAGACTTAAGCATTTACTCTAACCGGGTAATAAAAGAAAGGTATTTAACGGAACAGACCTAATAAAGGTTTTTGGTCGGAAACACAATAACTAGTAGATATAAAGATAAGAAAAGATGACAAAGGAATTAAAGGTATCAATTAAAGTAATAAAAGGAAAAGATGAAACAAACTGGGATTAAAATACTTAACTTGTACATCGAGTTCGACAGAATATAAAATTTATTTAAGTAAATGTGTATACGTAAAGTAAGATTAATGATAAAGGGAAGATTAATGGGGTTCAAAACTATACAGCAACGTGTATATTTTTACAATAGTAAAGGTAACACTAAAGGGGAACTCAGGTACTCAAGACATCTTCTAAAAAAAAAAGTTAAACATTGGAGGTTTAAGACAAAATATTCATTTCTTTGATTTCAGGACTTTTTAATTTACAGGACTAGTTTTGACATAGTGATTACGGACCCGACTTTTGGTTTAGAGGACTAATTACGAGGTGAAACGAAAAGGTTTAAAAATTAAGTATAAGAAATGACATAGTCTTTCGAAGAACTTTAATTCGGTTGTAGAAATTGAGTATAATGTTCATCTTTAGATGAAAATATAATCGGAGTAAGTAATATGTAAAAATTTTATAAACGGATTCGGAAAAAGATTTATATAAATCTGTTAAAAGAATGGAAGAGGAGGTCGGTCCTAAATAATTAAAGGTCGGTGTAGTAAACCGTATCACGAATCGTATTACAATCTGAAAGTTATTTTTCAAATAAATCCCTTGAAAACAAATTACTTACAAATTTCTCATCATAATCACGGTATAGACTCGAAATAATTTGTAGTTTACTGTTCCTACCTTCCTATGAAAGGTCGAATGGTATTGTGTTCAGGTCACTTAAATATTATTTTGACTTTGTTTCTTTGTTCTTCGGTCTTAGTGACAACTTGATGTTAAGGTACCAGTTTTTTCCCTGTCATCTTTATACACTTTTGTATTTTTTATTTCATATTTACTGTCATTGGTTGAAAGTACTTTGTAGACCCTCTTTATCTAAAATAATGGAGATGATATATTTACCCCTTTACCTCAACGTCTGTCAAACCCACTGAACGAGTCCACTGTATCGATGTTCACTGTTGAAGCGTAACCTTACGTCAACAGAGGTGTCGGGTAGGAGAATCGTCATTTGGTGTTAGAAGAGGTTCAGGAAATAGACTCGAGAAAGGAGGGTCGACATCGGGTCCAGGTCGGGTGGGGGAACCGACATTAACCCCTTACTCTCTATCGAGACTTCGTTTCCCTTTCCGACCATCATAGTCCTAGTTAGAGGTCACTTGTGTTTTATATATAAAACACTCTCCAATTTATAATGGTGAAAAAAAAAAAAACAGGAACTCTTATGAGAAACCACTACAGGTCCCCCTCCTTAACCTGTCAAGACGACAATTGTAGTTAAGTTAAGTTAAGTCAGGGCGTCAGCACAGACTGAGAAAGTCTGGGGTGTCGGACGTCGTACGGTCCGAAGGGACAGGTAGTGGTTGATAGTCTCGAACGAGTTTGAGTACAGGTAACTCAACCACTACGGTAGGTTGGTAGAGTAGGAGATAGCAGGGGAAGAAGAAGACGGAAGTTGGTAAGGGTCGAAGTCCCAGAAAAGGTTACTCGGTCAAGAAGTATAGTCCACTGTTTTCATAACCTCAAAGTCGAAGTCGTAGTCAGGAAGGTTACTGATAAGTCCTGACTAAAGGAAATCTGAACTGACCAACCTAGAGGAACGTCAGGTTCCCTGAGAGTTCTCAGAAGAGGTTGTGGTGTCAAGTTTTCGTAGTTAAGAAACCACGAGTCGAACGAAGCGTCAGGTTGAGAGTGTAGGTATGTACTGATGACCTTTTTGTTATCGAAACTGATCTGTCTGGAAACAACTGTTTTATTACAGAGTCGAAAACTTATACGACAGATCCAAACAGTATCGAAAAGAAGGTTCCTCGTTCACAGAAAATTAAAGCACCGACGTCAGTGGTAGACGTCACTAAAACCTCGGGCTCTTTTAATTCAGACAGTGACAAAGGTAACAAAGGGGTAGATAAACAGTACTTCACTACCCTGACCTACGGTACTAGAATCAAAAAACTTACAACTCAAAATTCGGTCGAAAAAATGAGAGGAGAAAGTGGAAGTAGTTCTCCGAGAAGTCAAAGAGAAGTGAAAGACGGCATTCCCACTACAGTAGACGTATAGACTCCAACAACTATAAAGAGGACCGTTAGAACTAAGGTCGAACACGAAGTAGGTCGGACCATAAAACGTACTACATGAGACGTATCTTCAATTTATTTGGAACTACATGAGAAAAGGGTTAAACCTTGGTCAGACAATAAGGTGTGGACCAAGATTGACAACGAAGAACTGGACGTATGTCTAAAGAGTCCTCGGTCCATTCCACCAGACTATAAGGGTAGAGAAATTCTTGAAGGATAATCGCATTACGATAATTGTATGACAGGTGGAAAAAAAAGGGATTCAGGAATATTTCGAGTGTATCCTCTAGAGTACAGTCTTCAACGTCACGAGATAATTTTTATAGTATGAGTCCTGAAGGGACCACCAGGTCACTAATTCGTAGGTGGACGGTTACGTCCTCTGTACCCAAACTAGGGATCAGGGACTTCTAAGGTGTCCACACCTCGATGATTCGGACACGTGGTGTTGATAACTTCGGGTACTCGGATGTCGGTCACGAGGTGTTGTTCTTTTCGGTGACGTTACTCTTAAGACACGTGACGTTGTTCTCACCGGGGACGAGTGGTGTTGATCTCTTTCGGGTACGTCGTTGCTTCTGGGTCGTGTCGGTTTTTATTTGTTTATATGAACAGTTAATTTTTTTTTTTTATGGTATGAGTGTTTATTACTCTAGGAAATACGTATAAAAGAGATCCGTAGAAAAGTTTTACATCCGTAAAGGGAAAGTAATAAATTACACGCGCACGATTCAGTGAACTTAAGACAGGTTGAGAAACACTGGGACACCGGACATCGGGTGGTCCTAGGAGACAGGAACCCTAAGAGGTCTATTCTTAGGACCTCACCTACGGTACGGGAGGAGGTCCTCTAGGAGGGTTGGGTCCCTAATTTGGGTGTAAAAGAGAATACAGAGAGGTAACCGTCCGTCCAAGAAATGGTGATCGTGGTGGACCTTTCGGAAATAATAAATTATTTTGATGGAATTAATTGGAATGGTTATATTAAACCACGACGTGTTATTATTAATAAAAGGACTATCACAACGTCCTTCCCCTTGTGGAAGGTCCCGGGCCTTCACCCGAGAACAGATTGTGAGTCTTTACATAACAGACTCCTCTGTGTACACGACTGTTTCGTTCTCTAAAATAACCCTTCCCCGCGGGTCTACCTCTCGTCATCCCGTTCCCTTGGGTCCTCCTGACGAGACGGTGTCAGGACCGAACGTCAGGACCAAAATACCACTACCCCAATCAAAGGTCCAACAGAAATCGGTTAGTAAGACTGAGTCTCAGGAAGGACCACCCCGTACGTAGTGAGTCGGTTCTACCTACGGTCTCTCTTCCTAAGGCCCTCCACTGACCTGTGTACCACAGAGGAAAACTAGGACTTGAGAGGGATACTGGTCACACAAGAGAACCGTTTTGAGACAATCGTAAAAGGGACGAAGTAAGACATGAGGTTCCGGTTTAAACGGACAATGAGGTCCATAAAGAACTGAAGATGAAAACGCAAGGTCACGGGACATTACTTTTCCTGTAGAGGAAGTCCACAATCAAGATCTTCCAGGACATCCAGAAGTATATTGGTAAGTTGAAGTCGAAGGAGTCTTACTGACCAGTCCCGTATCTGAATCTAATAGCACTATAACTTACCAAACGGAACCTTTGCTTGTCTCTAGTAAGACAGCAAAAACTCTAACGTAGGTTCATGACGTAAAGCCTGAGAAAACAACTGATACTACTGATGAGGTAAAGAAGATTCCCCAAGAACGGGTGTCATCATCATTATTACCAGTAGACTCAATTTAAGTGGGTAAGGTCAGGTAAAATAAAACGACTAAGGATTTTACAACTACAAGTGAGAACGTACAGGACAAACTGGTGAAGACTAAACGGAACTAAGTACCTGGATTATAAGGTCGAAGGATACGTTATAACGAGAAATGTCGTAGTCTGAAGTGAAGGTAGTGGTCAGTGTAGGTGTTGATCCACAACAACGAAACCGAGACAGACAAGTAAGAAAGACCTCAAAAAAGAGGTGACTAGAGGTCATCGTATAACCCGTGGATGACTGGACCCCTCAAGTAGAAAGTCACAGGATAGAAAAACGGAAAAGTATGACAAGTACCCCAAGAGTTCCGTTCTTATGAGTTCACCAAACGGTAAGGGAAGAGGTCACCTGGTGTAAAACAGTCTTGAGAGGTGGTTCTGGGCAGGCAGAACCCACCGGGATATACCGTACCGAGTATCAAAGTAACTCAATCTGTTCCGACACCATGTACACTAGTCTAACCAATCAAAAGACACTAACACCAAAAATCAGACAGACGGGAGACTACCCCTTCATATTCTCCGAATACCTTCGAAGGACTACCCTCTCTGACTGACTCCCCCTTTGACCCAGAACAAGACTACCCACTCCGGTACGAGTTAAGTCAAGTCAAGTCAAGTCAACGAGTCAGTACAGGCTGAGAAACGCTGGGGTACTTAGAGTCGTACGGTCCGGAGGGACAGGTAGTGACTGAGGGCCTCAAGTGAGTCTGAGTGCAGGTAGCTCAGTCACTACGGTAGATCGGTAGAATAGGAGACAGAAGGGGAAGAGGAGGACGGGGGTCAGGGAGAGTCGTAGTCTCAGATAAGGTTACTCAGTTGAGAAACGTACTCCACCGGTACGAGTCATTTAGAAATTAGGTTAATAGACAACTACTCACCCCGAGACAAGGGAGGGACTATAAATGTACCCCGGTTTGATACCACTTCCATTACTTCTATTGCCGCTGGAGGAAGTTTTCCAGGGTGTGTCCGTGACGATGTGAGTCACGGGAGTTGGAGCGTCGTCCGGTGGTGGCTGGGTGCGGAGACGGTCTCTGAGGACCTACGAGTGTCCGCTCAGACCCAGTCAGAGAACACCCCAGTAACGAGGAAAGAGGACCCAGGACCACGTGTTCCAAGATAGACATGGGAGGTTCTCAGACAGAGGGTCCGGACACATTCAAGACCGTCGAGATACCACCCCAATTACCACTGGAGGAGGTTCTCCCGAATACGGTATGGGTCCAGACGACGTGGGTTTCGGAGATGGGGACGTCGTCAGATGAAGACTGGGTATGGAGACGTCCTCTGTGAGTTTATGTCAAGACAGAGTCAGAGACACCTCAGAGACCCAGGACCACGTGTGTTTCAAACTCGGGAGACTCGTAGAGACTTGTGAACGAGGAACCTTCTTTTCAATACTGGTTGGATCTGTCGGGTAATTTTTCGTCTCTGTGATGCAACGGTTGTTTCTAGGTAGGACAGTTTCCATACCAAAAAGGTTATCAGTACATACCTACACTCTCAACTTGATATTTCTTTCGACTCGCGACTTCTTAACTGCGGAAACTCAACACCACAACCTCTTCTGAGAACTCTCAGGGAACCTACCGTTCCTCTAGGTTGGTCAGGTAGGATTTCCTTTAGTCAGGACTTATCAGTAACCTTCCTGACTACGACTTCGACTTTGAGGTTATGAAACCGGTGGGTTACACTTCTTGACTGAATAACCTTTTCTGAGACTACGACCCTTTCTAACTTCCGCCCTCCTCTTCCCCTGTTGTCTCCTACTCTACCAACCTACCGTAGTGGCTGAGTTACCTGTACTCAAACTCAATCGAGACCCTCAACCATTACCTGTCCCTCCGGACCGCACGACGTCAGGTACCCCAGCGTTTCTCAGTCTGTGTTGCCTCACTGACTTGACTTGACTTGACTTGACTTGAGAGGGACAACCACTACCGAATAATCAAGACACAAGGAATGGTCCTGAAGGACAACATTTTACTGAGTACGTTTACCAATGATCCTACGGACCGGTCCCACCCGGCAAAGTCAGTCACACGCAGGGGATTGTTATTATCATAATGACTTTCGAGTCGGAGAAACATGTAGTCTCGTTTAGTTAAAGACCTTTGTCTCAAAACCCACTTCACCTTTTTTATCGAGAAGATGAAACGGTCCGTTTCCCTCTATGTAGTCCGAGGACGGAGTCTTTTGATACACAGGGTTGGACCCTCCTAAACTCCTACCCAAAATATTGTTACTAAGTATTCACCCCGGAGACTGTTCTAATCACGCACTCGTTCCGACTTCGACTTCGAGGTTATGAAACCGGTGGATTATGCTTCTGGGCTGAGTGACCTTTTCTGGGACTACGACCTTTTCTAAATTCCGTCCTCCTCTTCTCCTGTTGTCTCCTACTCTCCCAAACTACCGTAGTAGCTGAGTTACCTGCACTTAAACTCGTTCGAGGTCCTCTACCACTACCTGACCCTTCGTACAACACGACGTCCGTCAGGTGCCCCAACGGTCCTCAACCTGAACTGACTCGCTAACTTGTTGTTGTTCCCGAACGTGAGGGAGTTAGAACAGAGTCCACCCCCCAGAGGGTTAGAACTTGAAGAGATCAGGGAAATTAGAACGGAGTCTACCAAAGAACCGACGAGGAGGGGACTAATCGTTGATAATCTTAGACGGGAAACCTTTAATCCCTTTCGTTACCGTGGGGTGAGGTCATGAGAACGGACCTCTTAGGGTACCTACCTATAATATATATCATCATATATATAATATAATATATATATGATATATATAAATTATATATATCATATAATATATGATCATATTATAAATATGATAGAAAAGTAATAAACTATACAACTAGTTTCATTGTAGTAAGAATAAAATGATCAAAGATTAAAAAAAGAACTTGTAAAAAGGGGAAATCCTAAACTTTTAATCATTATCCTTGTTAGTAAGAAAGTAGAAGTTGAAAATCTAACAAATAAAAAAGGGGGAAACCGAAACACCATAGAGGAACTAGAGATATTAGTAATAAAAAATACGTGATCTACACACACCACTAATGTTTCTTACGAAATACTGTGTCTCTTTACGAGTGTTATATTTCAAAGTTTTTTTATTCTATTTCGTCTTGAGTTTTAACGTTCATGTCCCTGAAGGACCAATTCTTAGGCGGAACGTCACGTCCCGTCACACCCAAGTTAGGGACCAACCCCTTGATTCTAGAGTGTACCGACGTCTCTTTGATTCGGACTCAGGTGTCGATCACTCGAGCTCGGTGTTCCTTCTAGGACGCACGTCGTTGATTCAGGGTTACATCGGTTTATTTATTTATTTTATAATTCTTCTTAAGATTCATGTCACCCTTGGGTTTACTGATAACTTTGTACAAAACAAAATGTGATAGGGTTTTATAACTGTCTGTAGTGAGACCCATCACTCTAATACTTATTAAAAATTTTTGTCTAAAGACATATAAAAAATACAAAAGACGTTTTGTATATATAAAATACATAAATAGACTTAGTCTCGGTTTTCAACCTTCACTTCGGTTTCCCTACTAAAACAACTTTCCAAGGACGCCGACGATTTCCAACAGGCAGGTGTTCTTCGGAAGGGAAGGTCGGGACAGAACTCCGTGGACAAAGACCAAAAGACCACCCGTCGACCATCCAAACCACACATCTCTCGTGCTCACATCCCCAAACACACACGTCCCCCCATGGTCCCCACGTGTCATTAGGGTCCCTCTCCAGGACCCTCCGTGGTCTCGAGAGAATCAGATACCAATTTCCGTCACGATAAATCTTATCTTACCTTTATTGTAGACCTAGGCGTACCTTCGATAGACCAGGTCCAGTGAGAGGTGGAATCTAAGTAAAAGGGTTTGTTCAAATAAACTCGTTCAAGACCGGAAAATTTAGTCTAACCATCACATTATAGTCTATATAAAAAGTCGGAGTGAAACGAATTAAAAGGGTTAGTAATTCCCGATTTATTATTATAATAATAAATCGTCTTATAGAGGACGATAGAGTAATTTCACAGGACTCCTAAATCGTTATTTACAGAGGACATGTGAAAAAACCCGGTGAAGTATCCGGTGTCAGCGAGAAACATTTTTTAATTCAACGTTTCTGTATATCCAATCTTTCTTCACACACACACACACACACACACACAAACATTATGTGAAAGGAAAAAGAAAACGGAGAGGTCCGAAATAAGGTGATAAGAAGGAAGACACTTTACTCTGTCTTACTGACTTCCGGATAGCACAGCTTTCCAAACAAATTACTGACAGGGTACACTTTTATACGTCACAATTGACTCTTCGTACTGACTACACTGACACCTCCGGGTAGTCTGACTGAGTAAATAGTTTAGGATTTCTCAACAAAGTATCTAACCGAAAAGATCAGTAAAAAGTTATCTTAATTTCGGACTCGTCAATATTCTTTTTGTTTCTTGAGAATCCCAATAAAAACGCCCCCTATCCCAGTAGATTGGTAAACCCTCGGGACTGTATTATTAGACACTAAAAAGGGGGTTCGAGTAAAAACAGTGTGTCTCATTTTTACACACTCACTTGTATTTTGTTGTTTAAGGGTATCGTTTATTTGTTATTTCCTTTCGGTAAAAGTTCCCCGACAAAATCTCTCAATTATATATCTCACGTTAAGAACAGTTAACTAGTATAAGGCAAAATAAGTCGGAGTCCGAAAACCACTCGAAAACCCAATTGTCTGTCTTTTACTCTACTATGTCAAGACTATTATATAGTAAGAACATACTTGGGGGAGTAGTAGTACAGATTTGACCGTTAGAGAAATCAACTCAACCCGTGTTGAATATCGAGGTGTGTGGTTAATGTTCCTATACTTTAATTACATTACCAAGGAGGGACCACCAGGTCACCGATTCTGAGACACGAAGGTAACGTCTTCCGGACCCACGTTAAGGACCAGTCCCTTGGTCTAGGGTGTTTAACCTTGAATCTCAAAAGTACGGTGTTGATCTCTAGGGTGTACGGTGTTCCTTCTAGCTTCTGGGTCACGTCGGTTTATGTATGTATATATAAAAAATTAATTTTTTATTATATTTTAATTATCTTCTATAAAGTATACACTCCACCTCTCTCATTTTTTTTCCCTTTCACAATCAACGAGTCAACACAGACTGAGAAACACTGGGGTACCTGACATCGAGTGGTCCGAGGAGATAGGTATCCTAAAGGGTCCTTTCTTATGTCCTCACCCAACGACAAAAGGAAGAGGTCCCTTGGAAGGGTTGGGTCCCTAGTTTGGGACCAGAGGACGTGAAATCTGTCTAAGAAGTGGAAGACTCGGTGACCCCTCTCAGTTCTGACTATTTTATTGTTCCATTATCAAGTCTAGATGTCACACAGGACAACCGGGAAAAGTAAACATGAGTAGTGTAGACTACAAAGGTGTAACGATTGTCGTGACACAGAAAGTACGCACATCAAACTCCTCCCTCGTTACCTAGACACGACGACATCCGTACCCTCCAACACAAGACTAGTGGTTCGATACTGGGTTATTTTGGTCGTAGAGTCCGTCCTAGTCCTGTCTCAAGATTAAGTCGGAAGACAGAACTTAGCGAGTGGGTAGTTGTGTCAAGTCAAGTCAAGTCAAGTCAGCGAGTCAACACAGGTTGAGACGAGATAGACCCGACAAAACTTTCAGACCGTACGAGTGGTCTTTGACCGTCGTTCGGTAAAAGATACCTATACAAACAAACCACAAATTTTGTACGTTTTGCATCGTAGAAACCATTTCGTCTTCTTATTATTAAAGAATAAGTATTTACTATGAAAAGACCTGTTTTTTTCAACTATTTTTTGAGACAAACTTTGATCTGAAAAAAGGTCATATTTATTCTCAAGCTAATAAAAAGAGTGAGTTCGAAACCCGAACGCAGAGAGAAAAGCCTGTCAAAACACAGAGTAAAGAGCATGTCTAAAGATAACGGAAGTACCGAAAGTGTCTCTTAAATTAGGAACCGTCACTTTTCTTTCTTAGGGTCCCCCGTTCACCCCCCTCCACCCTCCCTGATCGATTCGACTTCCTCAAACTAAACTTAACTTTTTAGGAAATCAGTACGGTTTCTACACTTTAGTAGTTTCTGTCTTTCTAGTATGTGTCATTTTTGTCCATTTGGAGACGGAACGTCCTTCGTGTAAGAGAAAAGTAACGAGTTTTAACACTACAGTCAGAACGTCGTCCAATAGGAACTTTCTCTTATAATGGGAGTGGAAAATCTTTGGGAAACGATGAAATGTCACACTAATATACACGATCTCTCAACGTCACTAACTTATGTTTAATCGTGTAGAAAAAGTCCAAATTCGATTTTAACAAAAGGGTCATGGATACCTAAGTCCTACACTTTTATATAAGAGTCACCTAGAGTGAGTCTAGAATAAAAGGTGTACATAAAAGTGAATAGAAGAAGGAACTGATATGGTCCATCTCAAGAAACCAACGTTCGTTGTCATTAACGGAGACCATTTAGATTCGTTCTTTCCTTAAATAACCCTAAAGGGACCACCAGGTCACCAATTCTGAGGTACGAAGGTTACGTCCCCCGTACCCAAGCTAGGGACCCGTCCCTTCAAGGTATACGACTCATCGTTCCAGTTTTTTTTTTTCCTTTCTTTCTTTCTTTAAATAGTCCGATTCAGCCTCTCGACTTTCCTAACTTCTCTCTTCTGACTTCTAGGTCACAACCTTCCCTGACTTGGTTCGTCGAGTGTACTCAGAGGTGTCGTTCTTTCAGAGTCGTCGACGTAGACCTTCGTTACCAAGTCTAAGGTTTCTTAGACCGAATTGATCCCAGTGAGAAGAAAGGAACCAACCCCCTTCCGTGGAGGGAAGACTTGTTATCAGGGTGGTCTACCATAGGCTTCCCATTAGCGTTTCCCATTTACCTCCTACGATAATGACTTTGTTGCACCTGACTTTCGATTTTCTTTATTTGGGGTTTATTGTTGTTGCTGTTGTTGTTGTTTTTTTGTTTACTCATGGTAAGGGAGGGAAGGGTAACATAAGAAAAAGAAGAGGAAAACATACAAAAGGAGAGAAGTAAAGAGGAAACAGAAGAGACAGAAAGAACAGATAAGGAAAAGGAACGGGAAATTTTGAACAATAGAATCGACCTTGAAAAGAGTGACGAGAACGAAGAAATCGTCTCTGGGATTGTATTTTTAACATAGTGGGGGGTTTACCCTTCCTTTAGGTTATATGTGTATATACATATACATATATAGGGGAGAAAAAAACTAAGGAATTTACTTGTTACGTTTCTTCAACTCAATTTTCTTACCCTTCTGATCTCTAGGGAAGTCCTTTGAACCTGTATAGTTCCCTTGTAATTTTCCTACCCATACTATCTCCTGTCTTTGTCCTTCCTGGATTGTCTTCGTCTTCTTTAATTCTTCTTATGTGTCTTCTTGAGATTGGTTTTTTTTTAGGATTACTGAACCTATTGGTACTACCACACCAGTGAGTGGATCTCGGTCTATAGGACCTCATACTTCAGTTTACCTGGAATCCTTCGTAATAATGTTTGTTTCGATCACCTCCACTACCTTAAGGTCGACTCGACAAAGTTTAGGATTTTCTACTACGGCAATTTCATGAAGTGAGTTATACGGTCGTTTAAACCTTTTGAGTCGTCGCCGGTACCCTGATCTTTGACAGTCAAAAGTAAGGTTAGGGTTTCTTTCCGTCACGGTTTCTTACAAGTTTGATGACTTGTTAACACGAGTAAAGAGTACGATTATTCAAATACGAGTTTTAGGAAGTTAGATTCAAAGTCGTCACGTACTTGGCTCTTGAAGGTCGACCCAAATCTTTTGCGTCTTGGTCTCTAGTTTATCGGTTGTAATCAACCTAGTTTCTTTTTCGTTCCTTTCACTGTCACACCTAGTGTTGTTTGACACCTTTTAAGAATTTCTCTACCCGTATGGTCTGGTGGACTAGACAGAGGACTCTTTAGACATACGTCCGGTTCTTCGTTGTCAATCTTGGTCCGTACCTTGTTGTCTGACCAAGGTTTAACCCTTTCCTCATGGAGTTCCGAAATATAACAGTGGGACGAATAAATTGAATATACGTCTCATGTAGTACGTTTTAAAACCTGACCTTCTGAGTATTCGACCTTAGTTCTAACGGTCCTCTTGATCGTTGTTGGGGTTTATACGTCTACTGTGATAAGATTACCGGTTTTAACTTCTCGTTGATTTCTCGGAGAACTTCTCCATTTTCTCCTCTCACTTTTTTAACCGAATTTTGATTCGGTAGTAAGTTTTTTGATTCTACCACCGTAGGTCAGGGTAGTGAAGTGTCGTTTATCTTCCTCTTTTTAACCCTCGTCACTGTCTAAAATAAAAGAATCTGAGGCTTTAGTACCACCTGCCACTGACGTCGGTACTTTAATTTTCTGAGGAACCTTCTTTTCGAAACTGTTTGGATCTATGACACAATTTTTTATCTCTGCAGTGAAACGGTCGTTTTCAGTGTTTCGTTTCGATACGAAAAAGGTGATCAACACATGTCTATCACTCTCGACCTAGCATTTCTTCCTACCCATGGTTTCTTATCTACGAAAACTTGACACTACGACCTCTTCTGAGAACTCTCAGGGAACCTGACGTTCCTCTAGGTTGGTCAGGTAGGATTTCCTTTAGTCAGGACTTAAAAGTAACCTTCCTGACTACGACTACGAGGTTACGAAACCGGTGGACTACACTTCTCGGTTTAGTAACCTTTTCTGGGACTACGACCCTTTTTAACTCCCGTTCTCTTCCCCTGTTGTCTCCTACTCTACTAATCTAACGGACTAGCTGAGTTACTCGTACATAAACTCGTTTGAGACTCTTTATCACTTCCTGTTCCTACGGTCCGTACGACGTCAGGCACCCCAACATTTCTCAGTCTGTACTGCATCACTGACTTGTTGTTATCGTTGTGGAGTTCCTCCCCTTGAGAATTCGTAAAAGACATTTTTTTTTAGATGTCGTAGACGGAAATTTTTATTTGAAGAGAAATGGAACGACGCCTTAAACCTTCTTTCCTATTCCCGAAGAAGTTTCTAGATGAAATAATAAGAAGGCGTTCAAAAGATTCTGAACAAAAATTATATACGACTAACGTCTACAAGAGAAACCGGAGTCATTTACGTCAGTTTTGATTCTCCGACGTAAAATTTCTGTTTGACCAATATATATATATGTGTGTGTGTGTAGACATACACACATACATATACATTTCATGTTGTAATTTTAAAAAAAAAATAGATAAACCACACGGTCCAGAATAAACGTCGTGTACCTTAGAAATCGGCGTGTGCGTCAGAGTTAACACCGTACACTAATAGATGAAGGGACTGCTCCCTAACTTGGGTCCGGGGGACGTGACCCTCGTGTCTCATAATCGGTAACCTATTGGTCCCTTGAAGGGGTTTAACAATATAAAATTTAATAGAGTTATTTAAAAAGATTATGTTCTAATAGTTTAATACACTGAAATTCCTGTCATACATTTTATTAATAAAAACCGGTTTAATACTTACTTAAAACGGATTTCGACTTTTTATTACTAGAATAACGAAATATTATTTGCTAAAAATAGATTCGTGTATTCGACTTCCTTCTGTATAAAAGTTTCAAATGAAATGTACACTATAATGTGGATATTTTTCAATTCATTCACTATAAAAGGGTGTATAGTACTTTATCTTATATTATGGATAGTTGGAGAAGTTCCTTAGTCTAAAGGGATTTTCCGCATTATCCTACTTGACTCGAGACTCCTTTGTGTCTTTTCGAAGATTTAAGTCTTTGTCAGTCCTCTCAAAGAAGAAATAACAGAGACAGGTAAAAATGACAGACTTCAGTAATAAGGAAAAGGAAACAGGGAAAGACCTTTCGTCCTTTTTTGTCGCGAAGGATCATCGGGGGATCCCTCTGAACCAAATTAATTTCAGACTTTTCGTGTAAACTTTTACTCTTTATAATTTGGTCTTTATTAAACACTTCACAAAATGGGGTGAGACATATACTGTACATCAACTTTTCCCCCTCCCTCATCTTACTCTTTTCATTTCTTTAACTCTTTTATAATTTGGATCACAGTCAATAGTTGGTGTTAGTCCTTATCCCCAAGGGACCCGTGGTGAGTCACCCTTTCCCATACTCCGGAACAATCGGTAATCTGACGACAGGACCTTTTAAGTTTAATTTGTAAGAATATCTGTATACCTTTTTCGTGTACCAGTAGTGTACATTGCCTCTTCCGTTACCGCCGGGTGAGGTCACGAGAACGGACCTTTTAGGGTGCCTGCCTCCTCGGACCATCCGACGTCAGGTACCCCAGTGATTCTCAGTCTGTGCTGACTCGCTGAAGTGAAAAGTGAAAGTACGTGACCTCTTCCTTTACCGTTGGGTGAGGTCACAAGAACGGACCTCTTAGGGTTCCTAGACCCTCGGACCACCCGACGGCAAATACCCCAGCGTGTCTCAGCCTGTGCTGACTTCGCTGAATCGTCGTCGTCGTCGTCGTAGTGTACATTAACTGACTCAGGACGTCCCTATGGTTATTTTGGTAGTAATTTGTTTTTCGAAAACGTGGGTTCAGTGCACGTACACGCTCTGCTGTAACGTACGGTCAGTTCCGTTTGACTACTCCAGCAGAAGAATACAGTGGACGATGTAAAGACCTTTATGGATAAAGAAGAATAGGAGAAGATATCCTCTCCGATGTTTGATAAAGAAACTTTAGACATAGAACACGATAACAGTAAAGTAAAAACAAAAGAGAAAATAAAAGAGGAACAAAAGGTAAGGTGTGACCTTTAATTCGGAGTCTTAATTAAATAGTTCGTATTATAAGTAATCACTCTAATGGTGAACTCTCGTCGGGTCAAAAAGTTATATGGGTAGTTAGACAATTAACTTTTCAACCGTTGGTATCACAAACTTCGGTAACATCAAAACTTAGGTTCCTTCTACAGTAATAGACTACTTTAAAACCTTCGTATTGTCCAACGATAATGAAGGTACAAATTAACGACCATAGGTCGCGTATGATCTCCCAGGGTCTCTGAACCAAGTACCTATGAAAAGACCTGAACTGGAAGAACAAAACTCTTGTCAGGGTGGGACATCAACCGTTGAAACGGAACCGTTGTATAGAACAGGTAGCAGATCCTGACAAAGGTACTCTAAATCGTCCGCACATACAAATAAAGATAAATAAATAACACCGACGTGACCTAGAAGTAACGTCGTACGTCCGAGTCATCAATACCGTGTGTCCGAATCAGCGGGATACCGTACATCCTAGAATCAAAGGACTGGTCTCTAGCTTGGGTATAGGGGATCTAACTTTCCGTCTAAGAAAAAAAAAAAAATTAAAAATAAGAATGAAATAAAATGAAATGTTATGACATAACCAAAACGGTATGTAACTGTACTTAGGTGGTGCCCACATGTACGCAAGGGTTTGTACTTGGGGGGAGGGTGGAGGGAGGGGTATTGTAGAGAGACCCAGTAGTGGCACATGGTTGGGGTTCGTACGACATAGGACACAGACTGTATCTGACCACTAAGCTAAGAATGCACTATCATATGTACAATGTTACACTTTCCGTCTAAGAATTGGTGTTCTTGTGGTCCCTTCAGGGGTACATGCAAATTTAATTGTATCTATAATTATTCGTTCTTACATAAATCTTTAATTCCCGCCAGTACTCAATTTTGAGTCAAATATTCTTTAATAGATTTTATCTCTAAGTCACCACGAGATTAACAAGGAGTCCACAGGATTCGTTATCATAAACCGAACCTCCTCTTCCGTATCCTTTCTATGTCTCTTCCACTTTGATGTCACATGTAAAACCTTCAGAAACCGAGTAGATTTACAGAAGATGAAATAGGAAGGAAGGTCGATTCCCTTAGTCTCAAAAGTTTTGGATTGGACTCTCAAAGGCCAAAAGATAAAATGTACTTTTATAAGAGTAGAGAGTGAAGGAATGGATTTTTGGATTATGTCGACCGTTCTTTGTTGGAAAGTGCTTAATAAATGGGAAATTCTTGTCTCTTATAAGGATCAGGTATGTTTTCATGGGGACTAAATAGGAGTATACGGAATCCCTGTAACTATTTCATAATCGTCTATAGTCATTTTATAACAACCACTACTATTATTTACTACTTTACGACTACTTAAACGTATTCGAAGACCTATCAGATAGACTTAAGTTGAACCTTACTACCAATCTTTCTTCTATTATAATATGTAGAAGAATGAAATTTAGACGTTTTCGTATTTTACTAAATACGTTAGTATTTTAAACTTTAGAACACTGGTAAACTTTGTTACTTCTCGTCACTTGTTATATGTGTATAATATTACGACAAATAAAGGACATATGTCGTCGTTTGCTTTCAGAGATTCTTTCATGAATTTACAGTAGTTTTTACTGAACAACACAATCACAATCAACGAGTCAGTAACACTGGGGTACCTGATATCGGACGGTCCGAGGAGACAGGAACCCTAAGAGGTCCGTTCTAATGACCTCGTCCAACGGTAAAGAATCACTCAGAGTATGTTTGCGTTAAAAGTAAGGACAAGTTCCTTGTCAAGACAGATACTGACACTTAAACTTTTACTAACACTTCACCTGTCTTCTCATACTAAATGGTTTCAGTTTATCGAAATAAAAGTAACCGAATTAGAAATAAAAAAATTACTTCGGAGAGAGAGAGCGATTACTTTATTAACTGAGTAATTATTTAATCTGTTGATCAAATCTTTTGATCTTCGTTTACCATTGAAAAAAAAAAGGTAAATTTATCACGGCGTCCTTTCCCTTTTCTTAGAGGGACCAAATGTTTTATTTAAAGAGGAACTAAGGGACCTTTTATGTTTCGATCTTTATCCGTCACAGTCCCCGTCGGTCTTAACCACACAGTGTCTTTGTGTTTTTAGGACCGAATATAAAGATCAATGTCGTAACTGGATAGAGGGTTCTTAGAGTGGGACGGACTGAGACAGAGTTAGCTTATCCCAATAAAAGTGAACAAGTCTACATCACCAAATTCGAATTCAGGACCTTCGTGGCTTTGTCCTTGGTACCGTTGGAACTCGTTACTGTTCTAATTGTACAGAGTTTGTTTTTACCGAGGAAGAAAGTCGAAAGTCGAGGATCTCCTTTATAAATGTAGAACCTAAAAGTGGGATACTTACGTTTATAGCAGGTCAATAAATGTCCCACATTGCGTAAAGAAAAGATAACAATAAAGTTGGTTTTATCCAACACCTGATCCTTTTGTGTGTTAACGTGTTCGTTCTCGTTCCTCCGTCTTTCCTCACACCACATAAAGGGTTTCCTACTTGTGACGTCCGGTGTGAATATCAAACGTATCTGAAACATAACTTGTCACTATCTTGAACTCCAACCTTTTCGTCTACCCTCTCTAATAAGTATGTTTCTCGGAAACTATAGTCGGACTATTACCGATTTTTTAATCGGTTTCAAATACGTTGTGTGATTCACATCGTTAGTATCACGAATCTGAAGTGTACCCAATAAAGTAAGTATCAAGTGTTCGTCCCGACACTTAGTCATTCATACATGGCAATGGTACTCTTGTTAACAACAACAACGTATCAGAGATTCAGCACAGGTCGAGAAAACGTTGGGGTACCTGACATCGGGTGGTCCGAGGAGACAGGTACCCTAAAGGGTCCGTTCTTATAATCTCGTCTACCAGTAAAGGAAAAGGTCCCCTAGAAGGACTGGGTCCCTAGCTTGAGGGCGAACCGTCCACCTCAGGAATGGTGTCTCGGTGGACCCTTCGGGTATTCTTGATAATGGTAGGGGAAAAGTGTCTTAAACCTCTTGAATCTTTTGAACGGGTTCCAATGTATCGACCACTTACCGTTTTGATCATTCCCCTTAGGTCCTAAGACTGAGGTATCGGTCCTCAAACCCAAAATACGATAAGACCTTTTTAAAAAGGATTCAAAAACAAAAACAATTTTGACACACACATCCTGTTCTTAGTTTGTCAAGATGTTTCGAATATTACTTTTTGTTATTAGAAAAGGAACAAAGATGGTAATTAAAAAAGGAGGGTCTGTGTTCGGAAAATTGAAAGACAAAAACCAAAACAAAAATTGCATAAATAGAAATTTAGAAATTTATTGGAATGACCCTACGATGTCTTTATTTATGGTAATGAACTAAAAAGTCACAACGGATAATAGGCATAAAGATAAATAATATGTTCTATTCCCAAATCGAGAAAGGGGTGAAGAACCGGACGTGACGTTTATATTTAGGAGATTTGTTTATACAGTAAACCAATTTGTTACAAATTATAAATGTAATAAAATTGATCCATTTATGACAAATATTAACTTAGCTCATCAAGAGTCACTGTACTAACGAAAATGAAAGAAGTTATTGGAAAACCAAAAGGACCTAAACTATTAAAGAACCAAACAAAAAAATAAAATAACGAATCAAAAGACAGAGGTTTAACAAGGTTCTCCACATTGAGAGGAAAATTATACAAGTTTGTACGGTTCACGGGTTAGTTAAAGAAAAAAAAAAAAATTAATTTTTTTAAAAAAAAGGTACGACCCAGAAGTAACGTAGCTCACCCGAGGACAGCGTCTCGTGTCCGAGACCTCACGATTCCGAGTCAGCAACGACACACTCCCGAGTCAACAGGGTACCGACGTTTCTCAACCTGTGCTGATTCGCGTGTGTGTGTATACACCCTGGAATCAAAGGTCTGGTCCCTAGTTTGGACATAGGGGACATAGTCTTCCGTCTAAGAATTTGAGACCTGGTGGACCCTTCAGGGTGGTTAGTTAAATAAGAACCTCTGTAAAGAGGGTCTTGGGAAACTAGAATAAGTCAAACCTGACTGATGAGACCGACACAAGACTCTAGAGGGGAGTGGTACAGGGACTCATAAGAAAAGGGGAGAGAGGAAGGAATGTAGGGAACTAAGGACTTAAAGTAAAGGAGGAGAAAGAAATAAATGAGGAAATAAACCCTCCTTATATAGGAAGTGAGAAACGACTCTTTTTTACCAACCCTTCACTTAAACACCTCTTGAAATTAAAGACTTTTATAGTAGGAACGCGGGAAGTCCAACGATCCAAACCAACCCTAATCTTATGGTCCAATTTTATAATAAAAGGTCAATCTCGAAACTTCCGTAAAAAGGTAACGAGAGACGACTACGACAACTCTTCAGGCTTCAGTCGGACTAAAAACTAGTACCCATACATTAGACAGGAAGGAAGAGTGGGTCCGAAATGAGGGACAAAAGAAGTCAAAGTACTACTCCATCGAAACACATCTATATCTAAATTGGGGACTCGCCTTGACCCATTTGGAAAAGTTGGACCTTTGAGTACTGGAAATTACGAACCTTTGAAGAAACTTAACAAAGAAACTATAAAAGGGGAGGAGGTAAAAGAGACAAGAGAGAAAGACTTTTGGAGTAAATCCATAGTCAAGGGGGTTTGACTAGAGAGAGAGAAAAAGAGAATAGACAAAAGGTAGAAAAACAGTAAAACAAAATGAAAGAATCACTAAAGGAATAGAAATAGAATATTTGGAGAATGGTTCAAAAAGTAAACACAATATTAAAAACATTAAAGATTCTCGAAGAAAAACTAGAGACTTCAGTAAAAAAAGAGGTCATCGAAGAAAGAACAAAGTACTATCTGAACAGAAGACAATAGAGAGATTTCTATAGGTACTATCAAAAAGTCAAAAAAGGAAGACGGACTTAACAAAAATAAAGGTGTTTACTGAAACGAGTCTACAGATGACTAAGAACCAACTGACAAGAAAGAAATCGTACCCTGTAAACCTTTCCCCCTGACGTTCCGGAGAAGGTATTCACCCGGAAAAACTACCACCCGAAACCACAACCCGGGTAGACCTACCTTTCAACGAAGTCCCTTACACTCGTGACTCAAAATACACAGTTAAACGGATCGGGTCAACAAAGTAGTTCGTGATAAGATCTGTACTACACTTCCATAAAACATCCATACTCATTATAGATGTCAGTCAACTAAGATTTCCTCTAATGAGAGTTAGTACACCTACCTGGAGTAGGTTAGTCAACTTCGGGAATTCTCCCTTTTTTTGTCCAAAAGGTTCTTTTCACTAAAAAGAAGTTCTGACATTGTTTCTTTAGGACGGAGTGAAAGATCGGACAACTGGACGGGATATCTACAACCTAAAAGACCAGGGGTATTAACGTTTCCGGTTAGGGAATTTTATTTATAGAATTACGTTTATATGGATATAGGATAACTAAGATACAAAGGGACCTCTAGGAACTGACCGTGTCCTCGAGGACAACAGACATATAAATCTGAAAAGGAGGATCGAATCAGTCTAAATAAATTTTTTTTTTTAAAAAAAAAAATTTGAATAAACCGACGTGACCCAGAATCAACGTCGGGAGAACCGGAAGTCAGAAGTGACACCGTCTCCCCTAGATCAAGAGACTGGTCCTTAGTTTGGGTCTTGGGGACGTCACTCTCGTCCCTCAGAATCGGTGATCTGGTGGTCCCTCCAGGGGTCTAAAGAAATTTTTCGGAGAACACCAGAGAACTGATTTTTGCTGTCGGACCGATGGACACTCCATTCTTCCGACGTCTCAAGAAGAATAAGGGGATTTTATTGAAACATCATGGGGGTTTGAATTTGACACGGACACACACGAATCAGTGAGTCAGCACAGGTTGAGAACGCTGGGGTATCTGACATCGGACGGTCCGAAGTACCCTAAGAGGTCCGTTCTTATGACCTCACCCAACGGTAAAGGAAGAGGTCCCTTTGATACGGATCATTGAGGGTTTAGTCTTGGGGAGACTAAATGAGGGAGGTCTCTTATTCTTTGGAAAAGGATTTTTCTACACTGGAAGGTCACCTCTCTCTCCTGTAGTGGAGGACTTAGAGACTCCAGTAAGCGAGGGTTACAATGTAGATCTTCAAGAACTTATAGATAAGGTTTATAGAAATTTGTTCGATATTAAATTCCCGAAGGGAGCATCAGGTCACCAATTCTTAAACTTACGGTTACGTCCGTTATGTCCAAACTAGGGACTAGTCCCTTCTAAGACCTGTTGATTCAGGTACACGAGGTCGATGATCTCTCATCGGAGGAGACCGGTGCTGGTCCCTTTGGGACGTGTGTCCTTGTTTCTGGGTCGTGACGTGGTTTATTTAATTGATTAATGAAATTGTTCAAACTACTGAAAACCGTCTTAAAGACAATGTAAAATCAACGAGACTCTTTTGTGTGAAAAAGGAGTAAGAGTTGTGAATCTGGTAATATTTTTGTCTTCGGTCCTTGACGGGGAGTTTTAAGAAGGTACGAAGAAGAAGGAATAAGGAAGAGTATTTAAGGTACCTAAGAAAGTCAGTAGGAGAGGGTTCATGTACCTGAGGAGAAAGAAAGAACATCAGTTAACCAGTTGTTTAAGGAAAGAGAAAAAAGTTTCCAAACCGAGAAAGAAAAGTAAGAGGAACGGTATTGGCGCAAAATTTGGAAGTTGAAAGAGGGAAACCCTAAAAACACCCCGGGAGGATTGAGACACTGAATTCAAAGACGGGTAGATTAAACAGGACGTAAAATGTCTACTAGACTCGAAGGAATTTTATTACAAAAATGTTATAACGAGAGGAACCGTTTAGGAGAGTATGATTGAAGACCAAATTCTACTACTTGATTGCCGTAAAATGAAGTCAGTGAAAGGGGTCGGGGTTTTGACTGTCTTTTTCCAATTTTTATTTATTTAAATTTTCTATCCGTATACAGGTGCTTCTGTTTGTAGTAGTTGTAAAACTTTTGGTAATTCGTCCACCTACTCGGTATTGACTGAGTCCTTTAAGTACTTTTGACTTGGACTTTGGTCGTCACTTCCTTCAGATCCTCACTAGACTGAATGCCGTATTATAGAGACTTTACGGATCCTTGACCTTAGTGTCGTGGAACCCGAAACTGTTACTTGTACGTTGACTTTTTACTCAGTCAACGAAATTTCAGGTGTATTCTTCGGAGATCTTGGAGTCTAGGAGAGGGGTTGAGAGGGGAGATATGGGTAGGGCTGTCGGAAAGTTAGAACGGTCCTGAGACTTTCCGAAACAAGGGGAGAGAAAAGATGTGTTGTCGTAGTTTTGTATCCTACGGAAGGATAGAATCTTGTACCGAAGACCATTATTTGTATCATAGAAAGTGGTCTCGAACCACTCCCAAAGTCCTTATAGTTCTTCTTACGAAGTTCCCTTGTTGAGTAGTCCTGTCTCGTCCTGGGACCCGTTGAGGGCGGACCTTCCTCTTCAAGACATCTGTTCGGTAGTATGTATTGACCGTGGTCGAATTGGAAGTACGCCCGTACTCGACGAAGGTTCCAAGTGTCAGCCCGTTCACCTCACTCACCTGGTTTACCGGTTCCCACGTACACCCCAACCAAGAAACCCCCGGTCTTGAGGTTGGACAGTCCTCGGTGAACTGTGGAGCTCGATGAAATCGTGGACCTCAACCAACAGTATTACGGGACAATTGTCCTCAACAGACCGACGGTCACGTCCTCTCGGCCCAAACTAGGGGTCAGACCCTTCTGGGGTGTACGGCGTCTCGTTGATTCGGGCACGAGGATCTCGGACACGAGACATTGTTGTCTCCGGTGACGTTACTCTTCGGGCACGTGGTGTGGATCTCTCCCCGGGGGAGAGCGGTGTTGAGCTCTTTCGGGTGTACGTTGTCACTTCTGGGTCGCGCCGGTTTTTATTTCTTTATTAATTTTTGTTTTTGTTTTTGTCCTCGGTGTGAGTCCACTGATTAGAGATTCCGAGAAGAAACCGAAGGTAACGTTGGAAGCAAAATCCGAGAACGTAGACCTCAACCGGAAAGAGTCACTTGCACGGAAGGACCAGACAATGCAAAACGGAAGGGTCGAAGACAAAGGATTCGCACGGTCGACAGGTAGGGTTTCATTGGTACTGAACGGAGGAAAGAGGAACGGGGAGAAGTAGAAAAAAAAAAAAAAAAAAAAAAAAAAACTGCGTACCCGGCACTGTCTTCAGGCGGCTCCACTTCCCCTCAACTCCTCCCTGAGTGAGAAACGCCGGTTCACCCATGTCGAACTCCTCTTGACCCTTCTGCAGGTAATTAGGTTACATCATTTTTCCTTTACGCTGTCTAAAATTTTGTAACGGTTCGTCACATTCGTAGGTCCGTTTCAGACTGTTGATTTAAACATCACCCGAGATTACTCTACCAAGAATTAAATAGTACACCCCTTTTCTGACCTCCTTCGTCTGTTTTACTCGGTCTTTTAGGGAACATATATGTTTGTACTTTTTTTTTTCAGTGGTTTTACAATTACAATAGGGTCTTTACTCTAAAGTCCATAAAAAGAAAGAGGAAATATGAAAATACATATCAAATTAAAAAAATTTATCCGTTAATAACATATATTACTCCTTTTCGATAAAGACGACTCTCTGTCCTTTCTTCTCAGATAATTTTCTCCTTTTCCCCCTTCTCACTGGGTTCTCAACCTAATCCGTGTTACTAAATTCCGTAGTTTCTACTTTTTTTTTTTTTCTTTTACGCCACTTTCATCGTAACATGTGACTTATACGTTACTTTATAGTCGTTTCTCTCGACTATGACTTTTTAAACTCTCTGACTGGCGGAGTCCGTCCTGTCGGTCATCCGATTATTTTGTAAATACATTTGAAATTTTTTCTGAATAAAAAGTCGGTAGTGAGTTGAAAACCCGGACTGTGGAAACACGCCACGTGCTGGAGGTGTTTTTTCAGAACTAGGTAGTGGGACCGACCCCTGTACTGACATTATTTTGACCTTAAGAGACGTGTTTCTTCTTCCCTTCTCTATGGCCCATCTATTAATTCTTAAACGGAATAGAAGTCGTGACCTCAACGAGCAGAGTGAGGACTGGACATGTTCCTGTTTCCTTCCTCAAACTTCCGGACGTAACAAGGTCGTTATTTACTAATAGCTCATCTTGATAAAAGGACGTGTTGAGATCCACGATCCAAGACCCTCTTTGTTGACGATTAGGGATCGTCTTGACTTTACCACGTTAATGTGTTACGGATCGTTTCACGTTTATAAACAAGCTTTTACTTACTTATGTCGTTGAGATCACGATGGTAACATATTTTGTTCCGGTTTCATATTATTATTCTTGAGGAATAAAAGGGGGAAAAAGGAAATTTTTTATTAAAATGTAGGAGTAGTTTTAGATAGGAAACGGTCTCAGATCTCGTCGGTGCAAGTCGTCTGGAAACACGTTTCTACTTGAGTACAGGATACAAACGTGACAGGTTATACCGTCGGTTAGTGGTATATACCGATAACTCATACAGTCTCCACCAATGACGTTGACTTTGACTTAAAATTTAAATTGAATATTACTTAATTTTAAGTTTATCAGTGTAGATCACCTGTGACTGATGACTTTGTCTCTCAAAATTTCCCGGACTCATGCATAGTACTTAAGACACCTAATCATTTCCATTCACAGACAACAATTAGGTAAAGGAAATGAAGTCAACTATAACCCCGTTTAACTCTAATGGGATTTAGAAAAAAGGAGACTATCAGAGTGGTAGACATACAAAAACGAAAAGTTTACTTCAATCAAATAGTTTCGAAAAGTGTGAATCTTAATAAATGTCCACGGTTTTCATCCATGGTGTCTAGACTATTCTTTGTACCTAAACTAAATACGTAAAAAACGAACAAACTTCAATTGTTATCAAAAATATATTAATGTAGTCTAAGGTGTATGTCCGACAATCAGGAACACACCATTTCTAGTGAAAGGTGAACATTATTTGTATGTGAGACGAAAGAGGTAGTTCTCACTATACAAGGAGGACTCACTAGGATCGAAACACGGAACGTATAATCGGTAAATTGGTGAATGATGGGGTTTTATAAAAGGTTTAGGTAAAACGTAACGACAGATTTAGAATAACAAAAGGAAAATTTACATACCTATGGAGGAGAGGGTCTGAACTCTAGATTTCCGTTCCATGTTCCCATTCTATGTCAAGTACAAAACCACCTTTCTTGGGACCTGAACCTTAGTCCAATACCTGTAAACCTGTTAGTAAAACTCGGATTCTAAACAGTAACCATTTTACCCTTACTATTATGAGTAAAGTCGCTTAAGAACACCCGGAGTCGATCACACACATTTCGAGAACGGTCTACGACTTCTTGATTCAGTGACGACCTATAAGACAAAGTAATACGGGAAGTGGTGTTCTGGTATCATTTTCCATTACCTTGTCAGTGACTTACTGTGTTACTTACCTATATCTTTGGTCTATACCCTTGAGTACATGTGGGCACCGCCTAAGTACAGTTACATACCGATTTGGTTATGTCATAACATTTTTATTTTTAATTTTTTTTTTTCTTTTGTCTGTACCAAAAGTTATTAAAACTTTTAAGTCTAAATTATTTTTACAATACTTAAATAAATAAATAATAAACAAAATAAATAAAAATAAAACCCGGTGAGACCAAAGGGACCGACCCCGTGATTCTAGGGTGTACGGTGTCCCGTCCCGGTTTTTAAATTTTTAATCATTTATTTATTTATTTTACTTTTAATTTGAAGTAAAAGATTGGAGGTCACATGGAATGAGGGGAACAAAGAATAAATTCATGGTGAACCGGACCCCCTCCCTTTTATATGGAATGGTTTCTTTTATAACCAGTATACAAGGTTTAATTTGAAAGTCTAAATCGGTAAAACTTAATAAAACGTATTTAGTAAACATATTAAACACGTTAATATATTCTTATTATGAGTATCCAAACCTCGTCAGGGGAAACATTATGTACGTTAATTATTTAGGAATTATTTTATTTATCATTTTAATTTTTTATCAAGAGTGACCCTCAGTCAGAGAAAACCATATCGGTAGCAGTTACGTTAATACATAATGTATTTTAAAAGATTACTCAAAAGTGAGGATCTCAATGTACATGGTGTTTATCTTACCTTAATCTGGGGGGTTTTTTACCTTAATTTTTAGGACTTTTAGATACGTTATACTTCATAAGGTGATAAGACAAGAGATTGTTCGGTTCATCTCTAAATAGAGAATAAAAATTTATAAAAAGAATAGTCCCGAATTTTATGGAAATCTGGTTTAGTGTGGAAATATATTTCGATAAATGAAGCTGTGTCAGACACAGGAACCTGAATTTTTATGTGTGTGGACCTACATCTAAAAGTAGACAAGGAGCGACAACAACAAATCAGTGAGTCAGTACACACTGAGAAACACTGGGGTAGTTGACATCGGGTGGTCCGAGGAGACAGGTACCCCTAAGAGGTCCGTTCTTATGACTCCATCCAACGGTAAAGGAAGAGGTCCCTTAGAAGGGTTGGGTCCCTGACTTGGACACAGAGGGCTTAACGTCCGTCTAAGAGATAGTAGACTCGGTGGTCCCTTCGGGGACCAGGAACAATTCACTAACATTAAAGACGGAACTGAGATATTTGGGAGAGGGTGTAGGGAACGGAGTAAAACTGGTAGAGAGTCTGTGGTCGAAGTTTTAACCCTTTCACTCACTCACTCTCACTCACTTTCAGCCAGTCAGCACAGACTGAGAAACGCTGGGGACCTGATATGTCAGGTACCTTAAGAGGTCCGGTCTTATGACCTCACCCATCGAAAAGGGAAGAGGTCCCCTAGAAGGGTTGGGTCCCTAGCTTGGGTCCAGAGGGTGTAACGTCCACCTCAGAAATGGTCGACTCGGTGTTCCCTTCGGGAGTTGACCCTTTCCTCATACAGTTTCGACATATAACAGTGAGACGAATAAATTGAATATACGTCTCATGTAGTACGTTTTACGGTTCGACCTACTTCGTGTTCGATCTTAGTTCTAACGGTCCTCTTTATAGTTGTTGGAGTTTATACGTCTACTGCGGTGGAAATACTGTCTTTCGTTTCTCTTTGATCTCTCGGAGAACTACTTCCACTTTCTCCTCCCACTTTAACGACCGAATTTTGAGTTGTAAGTTTTTTGATTCTAGTACCGTAGACGAAGGTAGGGAAGTACTGTTTATCTACCCCTTTGTTACCTTTGTCACTGTCTGAATTAAAAGAACCCGAGGTTTTAGTGACGTCAACCACTGACGTCGGTACTTTAATTTTCTGTAAGGAACCTTCTTTTAAACAATGTTTGGATCTGTCGTATAATTTTTTGTCTTTGTAATGAAACGGTTGTTTCCAGGTAGAACAGCTTAGATACCAAAAAGGTCATCAACACATACTTACACTCTTAACCTGGTATTTCTTTCGACTCGTGGTTTCTTGACTACGAAAACTTGACACCACAACCTCTTCTGAGAACTCTCAGGGAATCTGACGTTCCTCTAGGTTGGTCAGGTAGGATTTCCTTTAGTTAGGACATATAAGAAACCTTCTTGACTACGATTTTGACTTCGAGGTCATGAAACCGGTGGACTACGTTTCTCGGCTTAGTAACCTTTTCTGAGACTACGACCCTTTCTAACCTCCGTCGTCCTCTTCCCTACTGTCTCCCGCTCTACCAACCTACCATAGTGGTTGAGTTACCTGTACTCAAATTCGTTCGAGGGTCTCTACAACTTCCTGTCCCCTCGGACCTCACAACGTCAGGTACCCCACCGTTTCTTAACCTGTGCTGACTCACTGACTTGTTGTTGTCTGTGGTCCTCGTTTTCGAAGTCTTCCTTTTACTAAAAATAAGTCGAACTCAAAAGAACACGACTCCTAGTTTCTTCTCCGACAAGGATACACCCCCGTCCTTGGACAGTAGACACAAACACCAGATTCTCACCTCTCACCCCTAAAGAAAAGAGGGGAACTCTCTTCTTCTCGTGAAGAAAAGTAACGACGGAAGCGACAATCCTAAAGATACCATGGAGAAGGAGTCACGGGTCTTCCCTCGGTAACTGGGGATTCCCACTACTACAAGGAAAACTCATTACAGAGACTTGAGACTTTCTAAGTGGAGAAGACATTGTTGTGGATCAATGTGGGACACAGAAAGTCACTTCCTTAGGTTGTACACGGAGTTATCGCATTTCTAATAAAATTCGATTTTTGTAGACTTGTTTATCGTCGGTGTCTTTCATTGGAAGGGATTCGAAGAAAACCCCTGAATCGGTCGTGAGAACTTTTTATGTCGACAGTAGTCAAGGGACAGGTCCTCTGAATGTCGGCCTTTCCTCTGATTAGTAATAGTGACCCTACTCATTGACGAATTGTTTGAAATAGACTTTGACAGTCCGGAAAGGAAACAAGAAGGTGTCTTGGAGAAAGAGAAGGGAGGGAGAGGGTAAATCAAGCAAATATGTGAGGATAGAGAGGGACGAGACCCTCAGTAAAGTAAATTTTGGAGGTTACTTGCATTCTTTCGAAACACAAAAGAGGACTGTTCGACTTGAGTTCAACCTTCTCCTTCAAAAAGGAGGTTTATTGTAGTAGAATTGAATTATGAATGTTGTTGGGATAACATAAGGGAAAAAGGTCCACTCTTTTTGACTCGGAACCTCTCCAATTCTTTCAAAGGTTCCAGTGTGCCTTTAATTTGTCGTCTCTACCCGAAATTTACGACTACTGAACTTTTTTTCTTTTTGTGTCGGTTAAAAGATCCACACGATACATGGGTTCTGACCACCTAAAAAATTGTCTACCCAACCCACTACCTCAGACAAAGGGGTAAGGAGGCATCCACGAACCTCGACACTACCATCTCGACCTGTTCAACCTCCCTCGTCGAACCAGGTACTCTTGAGCTGCTTTCCAAAGTCTCCTTCGGGTGCACTGCACATTCTTGGTTCGTTTGTGACACAACACAATCATGGACCCCAACTTGACGTTCCACCCTTCCTTCTCCCCTCTTTCTACGGTACATGTTCGTGTCAGCAAGTGGTTGAATCTCCGGGTCTCCAGAGGGACTCTCTACCAAGACCCTGGTCATAAAGAGTCGGAGTAGATCAGTACCGCGGGTTGTGTTTCCTCCAGGAACCCGTGCTTGGTGACCTCGACGGCATCTCACTGGGGATACAGAGTAATCATTGAGTAATCATTAGAGGGAGGGAGCCGAAGAGGGGGTCCTTTTGCGCAATCTTACCGGGACTCACTCCTTCTGTAAAAAATAATAAAAATAAAAAAATAAAATGAAATATTATGACATAACCAAAACGGTATGTAGTTGTGCTTAGACGGTGTCCACATGTATACAAGGGTTATGACTTGGGAGGGAGGGTGGAGGAAGGGTCGTGGTAGAGAGACCCAGTAGGGTAACGTGGTCGGGGTTCGTAGGACATAGGACGTAACTTGGATCTGACCGCTAAGCAAAGGATATACTATAATATGTACAAAGTCACGGTAAGAGGGTTTAGTAGGGTGGGAGAGGGAGAGGGCGTCTCAGGTTTTCTGACAAGATATGTAGACACAGAGAAAACGACAGAGCGTATGTCCCAATAGCAATGGTAGAAAGATTCAAGGTATATATACGCAATCACATGACATAACCACAAAAAGAAAGACCGAATGAAGTGAGACATATTAGCCGAGGTCAAAGTAGGTGGAGTCATCTTGACTAAGTTTACATAAGAAAAATTACCGACTCATTATGAGGTAACACATATACATGGTGTCGAAAGAATAGGTAAGTAGACAACTACCCGTAGATCCAACGAAGGTACAGGACCGATAATATTTGTCACGACGCTACTTGTATTTCCGATTGGGAATTAGGTGAGTGCAAAGAACTCGTTATTATTGGTAGCGATGATTCTTTTGAGATAGTGAGATAATAATCATTACACAAACACTGTGTGTAAAGTGTTGACTAGGACTGTGGGTCCTAGTACAACTTAAGTGGTTTTTGAGACAAGTCCACAAGGATATTACAGAATACCTTTTCGGGTTTACTTGAAAACCCGGTTGGGTTATCTTTTGGCTCTCAAACCAAATTGGCCGTTTCACGGGGAAATATGATCCCAATTAGGTCATGAGGTTTTCTACTACAAGTTGAGTCAAGTCAAGTCAGCGAGTCAGCACAGGCTGAGAAACGTTGGGGTACTTAGCGTCGTGTGGTCCGGAGGGACAAGTAGTGGTAGAGGGTCTCAAGTGAGTCTGAGTGCAGGTAGCTCAGTCACTACGGTAGGTCGGTAGAGTAGGAGACAGCAGGGGAAGAGGAGGACGGAGGTTAGGGAGGGTCGTAGTCTCAGAAAAGGTCACTCAGTTGAGAAGCGTACTCCACCGGTTTCATGACCTCGAAGTCGAAATCGTAGTAAGGAAGGTTTCTTTAGGGTCCCGACTAGAGGAAGTCTTACCTGACCAACCTAGAGGAACGTCAGGTTCCCTGAGAGTTCTCAGAAGAGGTTGTGGTGTCAAGTTTTCGTAGTTACTCACCGGGGGTTTCCTCCGTCAACGCAGAGGAGAGAAGAGGTACCAGACTCGAGAGACCCCTAGGAAAGGTTCGAGAACAAGAAAGACGGAATTATGTACTTCTACTTCTGGCCGTTTTTTTCCGTTGGGACCGGATCTCGAAAATGGACGAAGAGATCAAAACTTATGTCCTCCTTTTAATGTCAGTTGTTTAATTTCAATAGTTCGATGACTACATACTGATACTTTGTTTCTAGTCTAAAGTTGTTAGTCCTCCCTTTACCCCTTTCAGAATTTGACTCCTTCCCGAAAACATCGGGAGTCCCGACGGAGACGTCTCCGTCAATTAGTAGACGGGTTTGGTGGCCTAGGTAAAGGTGTTGGAAAAGGAATTCAACAGAAAGAGGACGACGGGGAGGAGAGGATATCCGTTTTCCTACCGTTACCCTAGTAACGGAAATCTTTCATTTGTGAGTATGTTTCGTTCATATTTTGACAATGATTTAACTGGAGGAACCCCTGAAGGGACCAACAGGTCACTGATTCTGAGGGGCGAGGGTTACGTCCCTCGGACCTAAGCCAGGGACGAGTCCCCTTGACCTAGGGTGTACGACGTCGGTTCTCAAGTGTACGTGTTGATTTATATATTTATATATAATATAAAATCGGTTTATATATATTATATATATATAAAGTCGGTTTATATATTTATTTATTAAAAATTCATTTTACTATAGAAGATCCCTTTAATACAAATCCATAGTGTTAATTTTCCATAGTAAACATCGACTGTCGTAGAAGAACACCTAGTCAAATAGACTAGATGATATCAAAGAGAATGTAACAGAGTGTCTCGTACACCTCATTTAAAGAAGACTTTCTTCCTTTTACAAGTAAAGATGTAGGACCTACCCGACCCCACCTCCTTCCTATTTAATCGACTAATTTGAACGTGTTCAGTCAAATGACTCGTTTTATAGATGACAGGAAGTCTCGTAAAACATCAGTATAGAGATAGCTGTACAGGTCTTTAACTTGAGTTTTATGGGGTTTAGACCCACGAAAGGATTTCAAGAAACTATAGGAACTTTTGACTTTAGCTGAGACGACAAAGAGTCTGAGTAGATCTTACGTGACATGGACGTCCTCTCCGGGTGTGACAACCGGAAGAGTTCAAAGAGAAACTTCTCTGTTCTTTGTTAGGGAGGGACTTCTCTTCACTCTTACGGAGACGGAGAGTTCAATTTTCCTCTACCCTCCACACTCCGCTCCAGTCCCCCGTGGTCCCGTTTCCGGCACCGACTTGAACTTCCGGTCGGTTGTCTATGCACAGTTACAGTCGACATGAACTTTCTGTCTTTAGGGTTTGGAATTCTAGGAGTGTAAAGTCCCTTTTACTTCTCAAGGAAGAAACAGCAGTTGTTTAGTGACAAAAGTATCGTCGTACTTTGAAGAAAGGTTGATCTGAAAAGAACCGGTACTCGTCGGTACTGGCTCACTTATTAATAGAACAATTTGCCCCTGACCACTCCTGAAGGAACCACCAGCTCACCAACTCTTAGGCGGAACGTCATACCTCCTGCACCCAAGTTAGGCACCAGTCCCTTCTTTCCAGGGTGTACGGGGCCCCGTTGATTCGGACGTGTGGACGTGTGGTGTTGATCAGACACCCGTATTCCTTTCTAAGGGGTGCCACGTCACTTGTAGGACCCGTGGTGTTGATTCTGGACCGTGTCGATTTATTTATTTATATGTTGTTTCTTTTGGTCCCTGACCAGTAGATGAGACACTAAAAAAAAAAAAGTCCACTGAAGCAGATCTTTCCGAAGGAACATAAAGGTTGTCTCCGGGTAGTAGTGGACAGACTTGAGAACTTCATGAGTCTCGAGTCGAAATTTGACGTGATACAGTGCACCTCTACTAATCCAGTACTCCAGTCACAAAAAGAGAATTAAAAGGCAGCCTCCTCTTAACGAAACGTCATAACACGACCAAAGGCGGTATGCAGTCGTACTTAGTCGGTGTCCAGGGGGGGAGCACTTGGGGGGAGGGGAGCGGGTGGGGTAGCGTGGGGAGATCCAACAGTGTCTCGAGACCCAACTTGAGGGATACAGTGCGTCGTTCAAGAGTGCCGACATTGAAGTGTGTACCAGCACATAAACAAAGGTACGACGAGAGAGCTAAGTAGGGTGGGAGAGGAGAGGGGTACTCCAGTCAAAACACCTCCTTCGAACGAGACAACCGTCGTAGTACCCTTCTACCACCGCTGCTCCTCTGGTCGTTCTATATTTCTAGAATATTGTCTCTCCCAACTCCCAGATTTGTTTCCGTCGTCGTCATCTATACCTCTCTTGACTGGGTGCTTAAATTGTCTTTACATCCTGGATTTTACGTGTCTTGAACCAAGGACCAACATGTACGTCTGCACTCCCTTTCCTTCCCCCACTGAACCTACTGCTCACCTATCCGTCCCCCACATCTCTTATACTTTTCCTGCTCCGGGAGCCTCCTCAAGTCACAACCTACACGAGTCAAACTCCACGGTACCCCCCTTCCTACCTGTGTCTTCCGTTCGTCCACCCCAATTCTGACTTCAAGTTTCTGTCCAATCCCCTGAAGAGACCTTCAGGTCTCCAATTCTGAGGTGTGAAGGTTGTGTCCCCCGTGTCCAAACTAGGGACCAGACCCTTGATTCTAGGGTGTACAGCGTACCACGCCGGTTTTTATTTTTTGTTTTTCTTTGTTCTTATCCTGTCTTTGACCCCTGACCCCGAACCGTCACTAACCTTTAACCATGACGAGTCTAAAGGGTAGTTCTCTTACCCTCGGATCCGACCGCCTGACGGGAGACGAGGAAGTGGAAGTTCTCCCTGTCACAAGTGTGGGAGGTGAGAGGACCCCGCCGAGGGTCGGTGGTCACTGGCTCGGACCGGCACCGGACGTCCGAAGAGATTGTGTCCGAAGGAGTCCCGACATGACCCTCGACTCCGAGAAGGATGGGTTGGAGGAAGGAAGAATAAGAAAGTAACTTCAGGTAGTCGTGTTTCCGGATTCCGAGAGGGAGAGAGGAAATTGGGAATGTCCGTAAAGAAGGTTGTCTAAATAACGTGTAGATTAAGGTAGACTCACACCCGAAGAACCTCCAGGACGTCGTTGGATCCCCAGTAGTTATATACACGTACGATTCAGCGAAGTCAGCACAGGTTGAGAAATACTGGGGTATTTCTCGGACGATTCGAGGAGACAGGTACCTTAAGAGGTCCGTTCTTATGACCTCACCCAATGGTAAAAGAAGAGGTTATATGTCCATTCATTAATAATTTTCTTACCCTCACTTAATCTGTATAGACCCTCTTGGATGTCTTACTCCCCATTTTTTTTTTAGTAACTTTACAATTTTACTTTCTTTCCCAATGTCTCTTATGATTGGAAATCCATCACTATTCTCCCCGAGACCCCGATCCGACGGACCCAAACTTATTCCGATCCTTTACCGTCGGGTGAGGTCATAAGAGCGGACCCTTTAGGGTACCTGTCTCCTCGGATCGTCCGATGTCAGGTACCCCAGTGTTTCTTATCCTGTACTGAATCACTGATTTGTTCTTGTTGTCACTGGTGAATAATAATCGTACTGGGAGATCCGTCTAACGAATCGGGAAGATTCGAGGAGAAAGGAACATACATTTTCCTCTCCCCCCTATAAGTATAAGCAATTTCTAAACAACACTTTCATCAATCTTTTGATGAAAATATATAACTCCAGAGACATTTTCAACAATCGGATATAGCCTTTTCTTAGACTTATTTTTACTTTAATACATATTGAATTAGTGATACGACATGTGGACTTTGATTGTGTTGTAACATTTAGTTGATGTAAGGTTATTTTCCAATTTTTTTTTTTTTTGGACCGATAATAGTAGTCCGTGTTACCTACTCCTCGGGGATCTCATCCGTCATCGTAGGTCCTTTTCTTCTCCTTCTGGTCTTAGAACGTGGTGTTTCGGCCCCCTCGTCGTCAAAGTTCTTCCTTTTGTCGAAGTTTTCAGTATTTGTCGGTACTTCTTACTTCACCTTTTTTTTTTTTGACCTGAAGGGACCACCAGGTAATCCTTAGATGGTCGGTCACACCTCCTACGCCCAAACCAGAGACCAGACCCTTCTGAGGTGCACGGCGCTCCGTCGATTCGGACACAACGTGTTGATCTCTTCAGTGACGTTACTCTTCCAGAGTATGGCGTTGACCTCTCCTCGGGGGGAGAACAGTGTTGATCTCTTTCGGACGCACGTCGGTTTCTATGTATAAAAAAATTTCTTTGGCAATTTTTTTTCTACTTTTCTATAAGTTATCCGAACCCTTACTGACTACTGAAACTGTTCTCGCGAGAGACACCACACCCCTTCTGTCTTCAGTCTGCTCCTCCCGAACTCTTCACTTACCACCAACTCTTTCACTTATCTCCCTCGGTAGAAGGTAGGAACTGAACCGAAACTGCAGGTTCCCTCTCTCTGGGCACCTGTGTCCCCCGAGTCCGGTTCTTCTTTCAGTTCAAACAAATATACGTCTTTCGTGTTACGGGCTCCTGTCCTTCTCTTTCAAAACCTATCGTTCTACAAAAGTCCTTGACAGTTCCTTACCCGACTCACTAAAAACCCAATTGAGTGTCTTCCCGCTCAATTAGTTACCTTTCCTACCACTATGAGAACTCTGGTGACTTCATTCCTACTCCTATGTAACTCCTCCCCCAGTGTTCTGTCTTTGCACTTCCGTCGGGGTTCGTTACGGGAGATAGACAAAACAGAGATTGCTTCTGGGGTTCTAACGTCGATAATTTCTACTTCTCCCGTCTCCACTTCATCCGTTGAACTTCTTTTGTATGTAAAAGGAGAAGAGGGGATCGTCACTTCATTTAGGTCTAAGTAACTCGTGGAGGGGACCCACCCGGGACCCGACACTTGAAAGTGGACCAACGACAGGACTTAGGGGTCGTGGTAGGAAACTTCATCTACAGTAACAAGGGTAAAGTGTCTACTCTTTTTGACTCCGAGATTCTCTACCTCAGCAATCAGATTCTACATCCAGATCGCCTCATGAGTAATAAACAACTTACTTACCTGACGGGAATAGTACGAGAAAAAGTAGAGGTCACCCAACACATGAACACACTACAAAAACGGTTTGTCGGAAAAGGGACAACTCTGACAGGAATACAGTAACTCAGTACCCAGTCAGTATTGGGGGGTCTTACAGTGTGATGACTTTTTGCGTTCTTCACCGACCTGTTCCTGTACGTATACGAAATAAATAGGAGTTTGTCTTTTCGATGAATTTTCTAATACTGACTAACCCTTTACTCTAAAACACCCCGTCCTTGTAAGCTTCGACGTCAACGATTGTAAGGGTAGTCCCTGGAGGGACCCTGTGTCTTGACTACGTACCTAACAAAAGCAAAACAACAATTATTATAGACCTACTTTACGGACGGTTTTGTAAAGTGACCTCCTAAAGCCTAGACGAAAGGTTCAGATGTTGACTTCCCGTCGGCGGCTACAGTGACACGACCGAAAGTGACGAAGTAGACCAACTTACTTTTTATTGGTCAGCACAGGAGTCCTTGTAACACACAAGAACTACGAAAAGTCAATTTCAGATTAAACACAAGAAGAACATTAAAACGATCAGTCTTTCTCTTCCCATGTTTATTAGTAAATTCCGTCATTCACTTACCTGGTGACCTGAGGTTCAAGGACACCCTTCACCCAGAACAAAGTTAAGGGGCTATAAGTAAATCTCCTACCTGTGGTACGAACCGTGAGTCACACACGACTTATTTAAGAACGACTTTATTTGACTTGACGTAGGTGTGTGGCGTCTGTCGTCTCACCCTCCCCCAGCCGCTCGGCAAAGTTAGGTAAAGGTAAAAGAAGATCTTGTCCCGTGTCTTGACAGAGTGTTTCTACACACTCACTGTGAGCTTAAGCAATAACTCCAAGCTTTTCTCAATACTTAGGGACGCTTATTAGGTCTCGGTCCCAACAGACAGTGACATCGGCCTCCTCTTTCCCAGTAGAAGGATTTAACATAGGAAAAGGGGGGTGGAGAAATTCAGAAACAAAAACATCGAGAAACCTCGACACCAAGATTAAGGGCCAGATAGGGTCTAAATGACAAACTGGAGTTTTACTCAGTGAATTAGAGTCAATTATCGAATTCAAAGGGGAAGTCACTCTCGGTTTCCCGGAACCGATATCAATATCAATCGTTTATAGTTCGGAGTTTTTAACCTATATAAATCACGGTAGGTAGTAGATACATTCCGATTACCTATACTTAATACTCATGTTTCGGGGTAAATTTGTGAGAGTTGAGGAGGGTTTAAGGGGGAACCTCCAACAATTCAGTGACACAGTACATCCTTCTCCCCTTTCTGTTCGTTCGACCCCTACCAACGGGGTTTGGGTTTCCTTTATAGGACCGTTGTTTCCCGTTGTCCTTCTTTCGAGTCGAGTGAACAGCCCCGCTGACAGTAGAGGACTAGTTGTTGAACGGTAGGACCCTTTCTTACTTGATCAAAGACGAAAACTTTTAATTTACTTTTTCTGTCGACAAGTGAGGTCGGAGTACTATTCACGTTATTCTACGTTCAAATGTCTTATTCAGTTATTACAACATTAATAAGTACAAAAAGCTCCTAAACGGTGAACGAAAGGAGGTTAGGATTCATAAGGGGTCCCTGAAATTTATTCGATCTGAAATTTCTAATCTAAACACGTGACAGCAAGTTATTGTTAGACTTTCTTTCTCCTCACACACAGAATAGTTTCTCTCACTACCCAATTCTTCACTTCGTCCAGAGATGTTTACTGACTTAAAGTAAGGTACAATATAAGGAGACATATGTAGGTAAGTAGCTCTATACCTGTCTGGATCTCAAACAGTATGTCTCACTTCATTCAGTCTTTCTCTTTCTGTTTATATCAGATAATTACGTACATACACCTTAGATCTTTTTACAATGACTACTTGGAAAACCGGTCCGTCCATATCGCTGTGTCTGAATATCTTGTCTGTAAACCTGTATCTCTTCCATCCACACCCACCCTACTTGACCTTCTAATTCTAACTATATATATGTGATGGCACACATTTTGTCTAGTGGTCACCCTTGGACGACATATCGTGTCCCTCGAACCGAGCCGTGAGACTGCTAAAATCTCTCCATCCTACCCCTCCACCCAACCCTCCTCCGAGCTCTCCCTTCCCTATATACATATGTATATTGACTTAGTGAAGAACCATAACGTCTTTGATTACGTTGTAAAATTTCGTTGATATGAAGGGGGGGTTGGGGGACGAGGAACCTTCTTTTCGATACTGGTTGCATTTATCGTGTAATTTTTTCGTTTCTGTAATGAAACGGTTGTTTCCAGACAGATCAGCTTCGATACCGAAAAGGTCACCAGTACATACCTACACTCTGAACTTGATATTTCTTTCGACTTACGGCTTCTTAAATACAAAAACTTGACACCACAACCTCTTCTGAGAACTCTCAGGGAACCTGACGTTCCTCTAGGTTGGTCAGGTAAGATTTCCTCCAGTCGGGACCCACAAGTAACCTTCCTGACTACGACTTCGACTTTGAGGTTATGAAACCGGTGGACTACGTTTCTTGACTGAGTTACCTTTTCTGGGACTACGACCCGTTCTAACTTCCGTCCTCCTCTTCTTCCCCTACTGTCTCCTACTCTACCGACCTACCGTAGTGGCTGAGCTTCCTGTGCTCAAACTCATTCGAGGCCCCCAACTACTACCTGTCCCTTCGGACCGCACGACGTCAGGTACCCCACCGTTTCTCAGCCTGTGCTGACTCGTTGACTTGACTTGACTTGACTATGAGGTGGGGGCGGGGGCTGAGAAAAATTTTCACTTCGTCTTTTTCCTCTTCGACGATAAAGGAGGACGTTCACGACAGGATGTAAAGGGTCCCTCCTCTGTCTGCGTGTCTCCACTTTCGGGTATAAAGACACCCTTTCCAGATCTTCTCGGGACCACCTACTGGGTGGAGACGATGCTCTCTTGAATCTCGCCAAATGGAGTACCCACCCGAGTCAATGTCACCAGTGCCAGTGTCACGTCGATTACAAGGGAACCCCCGTGACTAGTTAGATTTTGGAACTTCTGTCACATAACGGCGTGAGGAGACAACTTGTCCTAGGCACGACTAACTTCCCAGTCTGGAGTTTAAACCGACGCAAGAGAAGAGGATGAGACAAGTGTCCGTGTGCGCAACTGGAGACGTCTGTGGTCCTCTCACGGAAACCCAGGGGTGAGTGGAACGGTGAGTCGGTTGTCGTGGTAGACATGTCGATATTACCTACCTGTGTATACTTTTGGAGATTTCGAGGTAAAAGTTCCCGACATTCAGAATATATATTGTAAGGACTCACTGACTACTCTACCCAAGAGGTGTGTCGTCTTACGAGGTCCTTAGAGACACTATTGTACTCAAATATTTAAACAAAAGAACACTGTCATAAATGTTCGAGATACTAAATAACATCTTGAGTCATTTATAAGTTGTACTAGTCCACGACTTTAACCTTCATTGCTGAGCGTGTACCTATCTCATCTTCAACGACAAAGAATTACACATCTCCCTTTTTTTAGTTGGCAATTACTCAGATAAACTTTTACTGTTATATGATAACTTTTCTTGTGCCACCACACATACAGTTGTAATGAGAGAGTTAAACAGGGTGGGAGAATGAGTTTTACAATATAAGGTAAACGAAAGAATCCGAAATAAACACACAAGACACGAATTACTTACATAAGTCCTTTGGGACTTCAAGTAAGGATGCCATAAAACTGGAATTGGGGTAATTTCAAACTCATAAAGAACCGAAAATACCTTGATGATCTACAAGGTACAAATGGAATTTGAAGATAACATGTCTGAACTTTACTCGGTAAAGAATTCTTTGGGACCAAGAAAAATAACCCCTCACCATTAATCTTTTTTTTTTAGACTCACAATCTAAACGAGTAAAGATGGTCCTTCAGTAACAAAAATCGGGGAAAGTCACCTGTCCCGTTTAGTCCTTTAGAGAAAGTTTTTTTCTCCCCCCCTTCTTCTTTTTTCTCTCCCTCTCTCTGTAATAATCATCTGTAAAATTAATTAAAGATCAAGTAAGGAAGACACAAAGTAGCACCCTTTTTGTATAAATTTTAGAAAGAAGGAAAATATCTGTTTTCGCTGGTGTATATATGAAAACAAGGAACGGAGGGAAAGAGAGAATTATAATATAACCTTTAGTGAAGTGAGTTGCACATTACTAGAAGGAGTCAGAAAAATCCATCTGTTAGATAAGATGATCAGAAGATCCCCACCTAACAATGCAACAGGGGATTCAAAAGATGATGTCTTAACGGTGTAACTTTTTGCAACATGCTTACAACAAAGTATATCTGCCTCCAGGTAAAAATCCCACTTAAGGATCTTGACCGTAACGACCCAGCCCCCATCTCCATAACGATCTATAAGAGTTTAAGGGAACGTGTCCCCGACCCTTTTACAAACTGTACGTTATCAGATAGAATAGAGAATCTTTAAAATAAGGACAAAATATTAAGGGTATAACAAAACTTATGGGAGTTCCGTGTTAGATACATAAACAGAAGTACACGAGGTGTTATGGATTGTGTCACACAACAAGTATCCTTCAAGAGGTAATTCACAGCTTACTCACTCACTTACTTACTCATTTACTTAATTACCCGATAAGAAAAGGTGGTAGAGTTGTGACAACCGGGTGAACTGTTCTTGGACCCTGGACTGATTCCATTGTCGTAAAAAGTTACGGTGCGATGGACAATCGTATCTTCTGCACTTTCCGTACTTTTACGTTCGTTCGCTCTTCACCACCCTACGATTCGAACTTGGAGGCTTTATCGCTCGTTTTATGTAAACTAATTGTAGATATCACATGATCCGGTCCATCTATGTTTCATATACTTCTATACCGTTACTACAGTACCTTGAGTTCAACAAATGTCGAATCAATACAGATGTCCCTATTCCCTATATGTATGTGTGTGTGTTCTTTCCCGTCACCGAGTATTTCTAGTTTACCTACCACGTCTGTAAAATTACGTCATCCTCAATTCTCCTACCTTTTGTTTTAGATGTCGAACCTTATTCCTTTAACCCTGTGACACCTGTGTAAAGTAACGTCGGAACTCCGAACTAAGGGTACTTCGTCCTAAGTTTAGCTTTCCCGACTCCTTTTTACCCTTAAATACCGCACAAGAAGGAACCACCGAGTCTACCATTTCTCAGAGGGACGTCACGCCCTCTGGGTCCAAGCTAGGACCCAACCCTTCTAGGGGACCTCTTCCTTTACCGTTAGGTGAGGTCATAGGAACGGATCTTTTAGGGTACCTACCTTCTCGGACCATTCAATGTCAGGCACCCCAGTGTTTCTCAGTCTGTGTTAACTCGCTGAAGTGAAGAAGAAGTTTTTTGTCATTCATTTAGTCAGACTGACTTAGTCTCACCAATATATCCTCTTGTGACCCATAACCTTGAATAACAAAATCCGGTCTAAACGCCCTTCGGTACTTATAGGTCATCTCTTTATGCTATCTAGTGTCATCGATATCAAAATCTACCATCATTTAAAAGTACGAAAAATACTTGGAGATAGAATAAAGAAGGGATTTGAGACCCCTTTATACAGGACCACTCAGACACTTTTATCCCAGTCATGGGAGGGGTCGAGGGTTCCCGACTCGTTACAGTTAGTTTCCTGGAGTCACTTATTAGGTCATAACAAATCCCTACCTACGAGATGGGATCCGTCTTCGTGAATCTTAGTAGTACCCCAACCCTATACTTGAACCCCTCTCTTCAGAAATGAAGTGACCATAACGACTCGACCCTCCTATACTACCCCCCGTCAGTCATCGTCATGACGGGTGGAGTACCACTCTCGGTCGTACGTCTTATTTCGAATCGACACTACCTGTCTCACCTTCCGACTTCCCTGTCTGTCTCCAGAGTGGTAGGACTCTCGAGGACGCAGGTAGGAACGGACTTAGTTTTCGGAGAAAGACTGAGTGTTTAATGCACTTTCGGTTTTAAAGAGGAAATCGAACTCTAACCAAAGACTGTGAAAGTAAACTTTCTTCCAACTGACTATCTTCTCCAAACCTAAAGTAGGGCGGATAATTTCGGAGGGTTAAACCAAAGGAAACTAGTGACCAGGATCCTTCGGAAGTTTTTACCTTAAAACACTATTTCGATCATTCGATCAAATCCTTATGACGGAAGGTTTCGGAGGAAACATCCCAGTAATTGTATAATTTATAAGTTTCTTCAGAGAACGGTTCATTGACACGTCCCTTCGAGGGTAAACGAGGGCGAACAGGCTGGGACGGAGTACATAACAGGGGTGAGACGACACACGGGACCCTCCTTCTGAACTGAAGAGACAGCCACTTGAGGGAACGGAAACCGGAATCGACCCTAACTTGTCCTTCGACCCCTCCGTCCTCTCACTCCACCCTCTGGAATAGGGGACGAGAGACGGACCACTGGCACCCGACGACATAAGGAGTTAAGTTCCTATGTCCAGGACAGGTCACAGGGAGAGGACCATGTCGTCGTAAGGAGAGAGGGAGAGAAGTTCGGATGCCTATCAAAAATAAATAAATAAAAATTTTCTGAATTAACCGATGAAACCCAGAATCAACGGTGTGGACTCTAGAAGTAACACCGCGGGTCCGGGAAACAACGTGTCCGAAGAGAGATCAGCACCACACCCGAAATCTCTTGAGCCGGAGTCGTCACTACCACACGTTCGAATCAACGGGACTCCGTGTACCCTAGAATCAAGGGCCCGGTCCCTAGTTTGGACACAGGGGACGTCACCTTCCGTTTAAGAATTGGTGACCGGATGGTCCCTTCAGGGGTTCGGAGCCCTACCAATTACTGGGTCGGGACCTGATGAGTGGAGAGGAAACACCGAAGGAGTTTGTGACGAGTCAGTAAATGATTGGGACGGAATTAAAACTCACACAACAGACAAAGGGTGGTCATGGACTCCTGGACTGGATCATAATTACAATTAATAAGTAATGGAGGATTAAATAATTCGGGTATTGAAAAAAGGATTCAACTCCTCGTGGGCGTTCTGACGCCTTAGTGTCTAAAACTGGTATATGAAACCATTTACGGAAGGATCCGTTCCCGAAACCATGCCCTAAGACTTTTCTATTTCCATCGGATCCCTGAAGGACCACCAGGTCACTAATTCTCAGACGAAAGGTTCCGTCCCCTGAACCCAAGTTAGGGACCCGCCCCTTGATCCTAGGGTGTACGGCTTCTTCTCGATTCGGACTCTCGGTGCTGATGACTCGGAGGGGTCCGTCGCTTTATAGGGCACACGACGTTGATTCGGGACTACTACGACGGTCTACTCATTTATTAAATTTGTTAATTATTTCCTCTGGTTATCCCACTTAAATGTGCAACTTAACTTTTAAGTTTCTTCGTCGAAATTAAGACGACCCCGAAGAGGGCGGAAAAGGTGAGAATGGGACCTCGTAAGGACATATTCTTACACTAAAAAGGTGGGTTGACCGTGTCAGATGACCGAAAATCAATCCAGAGTCCGAAATGTTGGAACCACATGTCGGGGAAGAGAGGGACCCTTGGGGAGAGGGACGAGAAGAAGATAGGTTTCGGGCAAGAATTTTTTTTTTATTATTGCTTTTTGGTAAGTGTAGTGGTATGTGGGGACGACGGTACTTGTAAGGGGTTTCACGACCTCGAGTGAAACAGTGAGTGCGCCGGCAACGTCGAACGACATAACGCACTGATGAGTGTGCACAACCACTTCCAGTACAAAATTTGAAAACGGAACTATCAATTGAAGAGTGTTCAAACTAGACATAAAGGTCTCGATCTAACATTCGAGGAACTGTTGTCCCTGTTCTAGGGATGTGTTTTTGTGTGGGGGAGGAGGAAGAACAGAGATGACTGGGGTCCCTATGTAGTCAAAAAGTGTCGGTCAATTTTTAGGGTAGTACCATATTTTGTAAGGGACCAGTAGGTATGGTTTCCCCTAAAGGAATCCGAAGACTTCCCGATCGCGAGTAATAGGTGGTCTCTTTTGTGAGTACGTGAGACTTTAGATCACAGTGGACCTTGATAATGAGTACTGACTAATAATTAATGAAGAAACATATGAAGAAAGAAGCCTCTTCCGTTACCGTGGGGTGACGTCATGAGAGTGGACCTTTTAGGGTACCCGCCTCCTCGGACCACCCGACGTCAGGTACCCCAGCGACTATCAACCTGTGCTGAGTCATTGAAGTGAAAGTGAAAAGTGAAAGTACGTAACCTCTTCCTTTACCGTTGGGTGAGGTCACAAGAACGGACCTCTTAGGGTCCCTGCCCCCTCGGACCACCCGATGGTAGATACCCCAGCGTGTCTCAGCCTGTGCTGACTTCGCTTAATCGTCGTCGTCGTCGTCGTATGAAGAAAGAACCTCGAAATTGTTCAAATTTTTGGGTTGGCCTTCCTCCCCTGTACACACATGGATCTGGACTAAATGTGACTACATACCGTCTTTGGTTGTGTGATAACGTTTCGTTACTAGGAGGTGAATTTTTATTTATGTAATTTAAATTTGGGGGTTGACAATACCCAACTTGACGTAGTTGGTTGGTTCAAGTATACGACTGCGGGATCAGGGGTCAGGGGGATTTATACTGGAATGAACCTTTATTCCAACAACGTCTACTTTAATTACTTTAACTTCAGTATGACTTTGTCTCGGCCGGGGATACCAGGAACGAGGGGTACAGGAGTCGGACGGACAACAGACACCTTTTTGAAGTCGGTTTCTTATTCAAATTACTCTCTTCATTCTTTGACGTCTTTGTTTCCCTTTGTCGGGGTGTTCTGATTTACTGTCAAGTCAGTAGTCCGTTTCAGTTGCTGGAAATCAAGGAGAAGTTCCCGAGATCCATTCTAAGATTCGGTGTAGGAAACTCGGCATAACATCTATGACTTTCAGGGTGGTCCACCTTCTTCAATGTACCGTTGGTCTGGTGTCAATACTGTATTCGACGGCGTTAAGATTCTTCACTGGAGTTTCTTTACCCTTGTATGACTGGGACCTCGATTTCTGATTGACATGAATTTTGTTGGTTCTACTGCAACTAGTCTCGTGGTTACTGATTAAAGTTCTACTACCAGTCTCGACTGTCACGAGAAGGAGGTAGATGTTTCCGAGAATGGGTGACCGACGGTCACCCCCGTCAGTCGGAAACCCGTCCTCAGGTGTGAGGAGGGACCGACGACTGCGGGTTTTATTTCGTTTGAAAGGAAAGGTGGTTGGAACGTAAAAATAACCGAAGACTCTCCACTCGTCACCCTGGGGAGAAAGTCATTGTTAGGACCTCAATCTCACCTGGGGTTTAGGTTATGTTGATCATAGAAATAATTTTTTATACACACACAACCCGCCCCCCCCCCCCCCCGCCTCTTAAATCTGGGTCTGTGTGTACGTCCTTCCTACGGTGTACTTCTGGGATCAATAGGACCCGAAGGGACCACCGAGTCACCATTTCTTAGGTGGACGGTCACATCCTCTGTACGCAAGTTAGGGACCAGACCCTTCTAGGGTGTACCGTACCTCGTTGCTTCGGGTACTGGGTGTCGCTGACTTGGACACGGCATCTCGGACCCTCGGTGAGGACGACCTCGGGCGGACGGGCTCTCGAACACGGGGTGTTGTTCTCTTCGGTAGAGTCATTCTTCGGGTGTGTGACGGTTGTCTTTCATGGGGGACGCGTGGCGTTGATCTCTTTTCGAACACGTCGTTGCTTCTGGGTCGTGTCAGGTTTCCTTTCGTAAAATTTTTCTCGTATCGACAGGACGGTGTTCGGTTCCTTACAGTTTCTACTTGTCTTTGGTGGTCTTCGATCCTCTCTCCGTACCTGGGCAGAGAGAGTATCAAAGTCTTCTTTGGCTGGAACGGTCGTGTAACTAGCTCGTGTCTGAAGACCGAAGGTCTTGTCACTCTGTTAGCTAAGGACAGTACATTCGGTCAGGTAGACACTCCGAAAGATACCGGCCGGGTTTTATTTACTCACGTTCGCGGAATCCCTGTTCTTGGGATAGAACCTCGGAGAACCTCATCCCAAGGTTTATGTCTAGGTAGTGACCAATGATTACAGTGAAGACCTTTCGATTAAATGGAAAGACTCGAAGTTGAAAGAGGAGTCATTATACCTATGTCATTGTAAATAAAACCTTTCAACGAACTGCTTAATTTCTACTACATAATTTTACAGGCCGTGTCACCAACTGTGAGACAAGTTATTCGTAATCCAGAATGTTAGTATTTGGAGAGGAAAAGGTTTACCCCTTGAACCTAGGTCTGTACTGTTCACGGACAGATTTGGGTGTATCAATTTATTGTTGTTGAAAGGCGGGGTTTGTGTCTATCCAAGTACAGATCAGGACACATATGTTACAGAGCGGACAGTAACGAATCCTCTTACTAATCCCACTACCGTAATTAAATCGCCACGAAACAAAGACAAACAAACAAAACGAATGACGACAAGACATCCGTCTCTGAAACTTAAAGTCCTCACCCTGGAGACTTCAAAAAAGGTAGGTGTCCATTGATTCGGTATAGAATTTCATTTGGTAGAGAGGAAAAATTTTTTTTAAAAAACCATGTCTTAATTTAAAGAAACGAATTCTTACCATATTAATAAACAATTGTTGTAATATTAATTCTCGTGATTAATAACTCGTCTTATATATACTTCTCCGATGACCTTGTAGAGACGAAACACACGTGTCTATAAGAGACGCACGATAATAATCTCCTACGAACCTAATTAAAATTTAGGTATAAGGAGGGTTTACGTCTTAGGAGTCGAATACATGTAGAGAACTACGGACGCTAAGAATAACGTTGAACAAAGGGAGAACAAAACTTTACTATCACACTTAAGACGTAGTCTTACGAGCCGAAGAAGGGTCCAAATAGTCTACTTTACGAAAGAGAAGGACGGGGGTCAATATGGATAAGACCACCGCAAATTCAGTTTTGCTACTACAGACAATTTGATACTAAAATAACATATTAACTAGTAGTTACCAACACGAAACATACGTTATTGTACGACGAGTAGGTTGAGCTGCAGAGATTTGTGCAACTCTTTAGTCAGTACTCGACTTGTCCACCTCGGGTCCTTTCCAATGCAGGTGAGATATTTCTCTGGCTCCTAGAACAAAGTTTATGACCGACCTAGAACCCCTTTGGCACTGAAATTTTACCGTCTAATGGGTACTTTCCCCTTCCGTTACCCGTGGGGTGAGGTCATGAGAGCGGACCTTTTAGGGTACCTGCCTCCTCGGACCACCCGACGTCAGGTACCCCAGCGATTCTCAGTCAGTGCTGGCTCGCTGAAGTGAAAGTGAAAAGGAAAGTACGTAACCTCTTCCTTTATCGTTGGGTGAGGTCACAAGAACGGACCTCTTAGGGTCCCTGCCCCCTCGGACCACCAACGGCAGATACCCCAGCGTGTCAGCCTGTCCTGACTTCGCTGAATCATCATCATCATCATCATGGGTACTTTTCTCACTTTTCTTTTTTCGTACTTTCCCACTCACTCAAGACTCTAGAGTCGTCTAAAAAGACAGCAGAAGGTAGTGCGGTACTGTTAGATGTAGTCTCTTTAGAGAATAAAGTTTTAACGTTTCCTATAACTTTAGAGAGCTTTGTCTTTAAATCTTCGGGAATAAAGACCCTATTTCGACGGTCCTTTAATTTGATCTTAGTTGGAAACTGTCTAATAAAAGAAAAAAAAAAAATTAAAAACTCCTGGATTAGTGGGAAGAGGATCGTTTGAAAGGGTCCACAGTCTAGGTGTGTGTTCAAACTTCGACTTTCTTACTCCTTTCCTTAGAAGTTTCCTTCTTTCCCAAGGAGTCCGAGTTTTCGTCGGGAACGATAGTTGTCTATGAGGTTCCTGTCGATCCTTGAGGGTCCCCGATTGCCGCAACTTACCTTCATTGGGACACAGAAGAGAAAGTAGTCGACCGTTGAAGTTTTCGTGGACAGATAAAGAGGACCGAAGTTTTCACCGGTAGGTCGGTTAGGTGCGAGTAGAAGGTATTAGGGTCCTATTTCTGGGAACAACTTTTCTCGTGTCTTATGTACCATGGAGGACACACAAAAGACAAAAACTAGAGTTTTACCCATAACTACCTGACCGGTAGACACAAGGATTCCTGATCCATTGTCCCGACCCCTGTCTTCACTCTCCCTCCTTATCCCACCTTAGAGTACAGACTGAGAAACGTTGGGGTACCTGACATTGGGTGGTCCAAGGAGGCGGAGACAAGTACCCTAAGAGGTCCGTTCTTATGACCTCAGCCAAAGGTAAGGGAAGAGGTCCCCTAGAAGAACTGGGTCCCTAACTTGGGTCCAGAGGACTGGACGTCCGTCTAAGAAACGGTAGACTCGATGGTCCCTTCGGAGAGAGAATCGACGTCTTTTAGAAATAAGAAGAGGTCGTCTTTAAAGTCCGAACTGAAGGTAGTTATAAGCCCTAGAGGATCCCCGAAGTCCCTTAAGGATTTAGGGAGCTTTAGTATAACACGTAAGTACGTATACACGTAAACACCCCTTCTCCAAGTTATCGACAGTATCTCAGACGATGATTTTTTTTTTACTTTTATGACGAAGTATTTTTCAAGAGAATTTTTCATACTTAAATTGGAGTTTCAGTATTTAGACTACATTTTACTTGTGTTTTCAAAGATACTCTATCTGAAATACTCCTGTAAAATCAGCTCACATTGAGAACTCACAGACTTATAATTGTTTATTATACCTTTCCTTCTATAACGAAATTTGCAAGTCCCTGAGGGGACCACCGGGTCACCAACCCTAAGACGGACGGTCACGTCCTCGGCACCCAAGCTAGGGACCAGACCCTCCTAAGGCAGACGGTACCCCGTTGATTCGGACACACAGCGTTGATGACTCGGACTCGTCGTGTCGACGGCTTCGGACACGGGTTTCGGACACGAGGTGCTCTCTTCGGTGACGTCACTCTTCGGACGCGTGCCGTGGGTCTCTCGTCGGGGGAGCACGGTGTCAATCCCTTTCGGGTACGGACAGTCGCTTCCGGGTCGCGTCGGTTTTTGAGTTTGTTCACAAACAGAATTTACAAGTCCTGTAACTTAGGAGTATGACCGAACTGTATACTGATATTACTAAGCGAAGTCGTTTATAAAGAAGTGTCGATCGATAAAACCTGTATCTTTTGAACCATCCTGTGGTAAAGATTAGTAGAGCTCCCTGAATGAAAGAAACTATCTTGTCTTATTTGTTTATTGATTGGATGTTTGTTCTCCTGGTTTTGACGACGTCAGATTTCATACTTAACTTTAACCCTTTCTGACCGCTTAACCCCTCAGGAAAACCAAACGAACTCTTTATTACTCTTATACTTCAACCTCTCACCGTTTCTTTTACTGCTCTTATCTATTGAATGTTAATCTGAACAAAATAAGTAGGTAAGTAAACAAGAAAGAATGAAATTAAGTAGAGAAAGTAACATAGTCTGTGAACAATCTCTATGAGTCGTTTTCACTTATTACATCTCACAGACACGAGTGTTTCGAGAGACTGGTCAGGACTCATCGAGGAGATTAGATCGTTAAGTTTTTAATCAGGGTGGGGCTACTCCCTACCCGGAGGGATCACCAAGTCTGTCACTTCTTAGACGGATGTTACGTCCTCTGGGGTCCAAAATAGGGACCCAACCCTTCTAGGGGACCTCTTCCCTTACAGATGGGTGAGGTCATAAGAACTGACCTCTTAAGGTACCTGTCCCCTCAGACCACCCGATATTAGGTACCTCAGTGTCTCATCCAGTGTTGACTCACTGATTGTGAAAGGTGAAGATACTCACTACTGTCGGAAATTGGTCTGGGTAAGTGTACTGTAGGAAAGTTTAAGAAGAAGGATTCGGATGGTTAAAGACCAGTGTAGAGTAAAAGAACTGATACCAAGGTGGAGTGAGGGAACTGTTGTCAGGTCGAAAGTAGAGACCCAAGTGAAGAATGTGAGTGAAGGATCAAGGACAAACCGCAATCCGACTAAAATACATGAAACCCCTTTCGGAACGGGTCCGGTCGGTTCGGGGCGTCAGAGTCGTTGAACCGTGTTAGAAAGACCGACGGAGGGAAGGCGGGTTTCCCAGGTCTGGGTCTGTGGGTCTCAGGTCGGCATTTCTGTTCACCCACATTTGGTTACTTCTACGTCTCGGTAACGGGATAAGAGTTCCCAACTCACTATACGAGAACCCTCGTGTCTTTTCCTACTTGAGTCGTCTTGGATCACTTAAGTTGTCCCAGGATGTAATTATCCTGATGGAGGGGTTTCCTCGTAGGTAACCAAATTTGGTCATGTCTAAGAAGGTCTACTAATTTACTGATTGAGAATCTTAGTATTTCTTATTTTCGTCCTTCTCCGAAAGTTTAAGTCGGAACCGCAAAAAGTGACACTTCTTTTACCTCCGTGTACTAGAATTCTGGGTGTCCCTCAAAAACTGTCTAAGGATGGACGGGTTGTGTAAAAAGGTTTGTCACTTGTCGACGTACTGTCAAGTTAATATTTTCCTTTCCTTTTTATCTACACACAGTAAAACACATATTTGACGGACCTCCCTGGTGTAGTACTTGTATAAGGAACACACTAGGTAGTCTCAGGATGTGGGACTACGACCTTTCTGACTTCCTTTCTCCCCTTCCCCTATTGTCTCCTACTCTGCCAACCTACCGTAGTGGCTGGGTTATCTGTACTCAAACTCGTTCGAGGTCCTCTACCACTCCTTGTCCCTCCGGACCGCACGACGTCAGGTTCCCCAGCATTTTTCAGCCTGTACTGACTCGATGACTTGTCGTTGTCTGTGACTACACACAGGAATTCCTAAGGGCTCCTTTATCGGTGTCCACGTTCCTATTCATACCCAAACTTATCTCCACTTCGTCCGTTCCATTTAGACTCGACACGAATGACATACTTCGTCTATCCTACCTCTACTCGAACATATCGTTTGGATTTCTCTACTTCAGATTTAAGTGTTGTCCTTCTCACTCCTAGATTATCAGATCTGTACCCCAGGGATTGGAGGTCCTGGATTACGGACTACTAGACTCCTCCTCGACTACATTACTATTATCTTTATTTCATGTGTTATTCACACTATGTGAACTTAGTAGGACTTTGGTAGGGGTCAGAGAGGGTGGGGGGTGGGACCAGGTACCTTTTTAACAGAAGGTACTTTGGTCAGGAACCATGGGTTTATAAACTCTGGTGACCAGATCTAGGAAGAATGAGTTTAACACCAGACCTTGATCGTCGCAGTCTTGACCAGTGGAGGAGTCTGGGTGGCTTAGTCTTGAACCTAAGACTACTTTAGTGGACCGCTAAATAGGCGTCCGACTTCAAACTCTCCGTTTGTTACCTAGCGAATGAGGCCGAGAAAAGGGACTGATCAAATTTAGTGTGACTTACAATCGTCTTTAACTGTTCGTTCTGTTTATTTTAAAGTATCCATGTCCCTACCCCTACCCCCCCTATATTCTTTCGTGTTCTCTCTCAGTTTCGATTTAACGTCGTTCTCAAAATGAAGAACTCAATCATATATGGAAATTTGTCGATGAAAGGAGGTACGAAATTAATTAACAAAACGTAACCAAGTGACACAACGTTCTCCCGGACACAAACGTTAATTCACCGAGACTGTCTACCCTGTCTTACTAATCCACAAAGACGGGTTCTCTGTTCTTTCAATGGACACGGGTTCTCATATAAAGAGGGTGTACTGTACACTTAAGCAAAAACAAAAAAAAAAAAGATTTTCTTGTATTGTCACATGAAAAGAAGGACTACTTTAAGGACCGTTTGACAAGTTTAGAAAACTTTTTTTAGTAAAATTCCTTATTTACATTTTTACTCTAGCACTTCTTCGTTTGCTTTCAACCTACAATCGGTGGTAGTAAGTGTATCATAAAAGGTGGTCATTAAATGTGTAAATGTCTAAGGTCCCTCCCGTACCTCTGTCCTCAAGGTTAGGACCTACAGGGAAACATTTGGGCGTGTCAAATTTTGAAGATTTAGGGTTAATCCGACGAACTTGGTTGACTCTACGGTGTTTACGTTGGATCACCGAAAAGGGTACCCTTCAGTCTCTTCACCTTTTATAAAGTTCGTTAAACCCGTACGAACGTATTGGGAAAACACCTTTAAGGACGTGATTGTTAAACGTTAATTTCACTTTCACTCAGTTTTATCTTACTGGAGAGTAAAGTTGTTACTCATATAAAACATCTGAGACCAGATACTTACACGAAATGTAGACTGGGTTTACATCACTAGTTTTTGGGGGGTCTAGTCTGTAAGATGTGGGGAGCGACATATCATGTGGATAGTCCCATGTGGATAGTCCCATGTGGATAGTCCCATGTGAATAGTCCCATGTGGATAGTCCCTCGTTCGACGACCGCAGTGGAATTACTAGTAAAAAACAAATCTGTATTCTACACTGACATACTTTCTTCATTTAGTTGTCAGTTCACCCCTGTCTTTCTGTGTAAGAGGTAGGTTTAATATCAACATTTGAATAGACGTTGATTTCACCAAGAGGGTCAATCGAACTACAAACTTTAAGGGTATGAAAACTCAGTGAGCGGTTAAATCGTAATTGACGAACTATAGACTCTAATCCTTAATTAAAAAATAAGTGGGTTGAAATTGTTTTCGAGGGAATCCTTTCAGTGAGACGTTGAACCCTTTTTCGTATTATATATGTTGTCTTATCCACATAAAGATATGAACTACGACATTCAATAAACACGATATGCGAAGGGAATCGGACCTTTTTTTTTTTCTCAATTTACAATTGATCTTATTCACAAGTCTTAACGAGACGATTATAGTAATAAGGTACTAGGAAAGTTTATAAAGACTCTACGGTAGTCTAACAATGTTCAAACGAGATTTTAACGTCTACCACTAATGTCGGTACTTTAATTTTCTGCGAATGAGGAACCTTCTTTTTAATACTGGTTGGATCTATCGTATAAATTTTCGTCTCTGTAATGAAACGACTTATTCAAGGTAAATCTTAACTACCAAAACTTGACACCACAACCTCTTCTGAGAACTCTCAGGGGACCTGACGTTCCTCTAGGTTGGTCAGGTAAGACTTTCTCTAGTCGGGACCCTAAAGAAACCTTCCTTACTACGATTTCGACTTTGAGGTCATGAAACCGGTGGAGTACACTTCTCAACTGAGTGACCGTTTCTGAGACTACGACCCTCCCTAACCCCCGCCCTCCTCTTCCCCTACTGGCTCCTACTCTACCGACCTACCGTAGTGACTGAGCTACCTGTACTCAGACTCACTTGAGACCCTCTACCACTACCTGTCCCTCCGGACCGCACGACGCTAAGTACCCCATCGTTTCTCAGCCTGTACTGACTCGCTGACTTGACTTGACTTGACTTGACTACTGATTACACATCTCATAAATATAGAAAAAAATTTTACACTGGTTGTCATATCAGAAATTAAAGTTCAATCAATGTAACTCACTACGAGTATTAAGAATAAAGAGAGAAACAACTTCTGTCTCCGTCTCAAAGTTCCCATCCTTCTTTCTCTTTGACAACTCAATACACGGAATCTTTGTGTCGTAACTAGACCGTAAACATAGAAATGTCTTTTGTCGTTTGTTACCCATATAAACGTTCAGTCTGGTGAATTTCGGTAGATACATTTTTTTATGGAATGTACATATAATCCCACACACACGCGAATTAGCACATGTTAAGCAAAAGTTGGGGTACCTGACATCGGGTGATCCGAGGAGACAGGTACCCTAAAGGGTCTGTTCTTTTGACCTCACCCAACGGTAAAGGATGAGGTCATAAATACAGTAAACTACTGATTTTTATAGGTGGTTTTTTTCAAAGGACCCTAACTTAGTGGATGTATACGATCTGTTAAGTTCGTTTCGACCCGACAAACCTCCTTCTCCCTGGCACACTCACTTTCACTAGTCAACTGCTTGACTTGACGTTTGACTTTTCTTCGGTATGTCCGGGAGTGGGCTCAGGGCCCCTGCAAGTCGTTCTCCACTCGTAGTTTCCTGTTTAACACTTCCTCCACCCTGAGAAGTGACTACCAAAACCGTTTCCTGTAAACAGTTTCTGAATTCGTTCCGTCGTTACACTTAAGAGATAAACTTTTTCTAATAGAGACCGGGTCCTCCCTCCCGTCGATGTTCTCTCTAGTCAAACCTCAAATATTTTTAACCCTCTTCGTTACACTCTCAAACTTGATTCGTATCACTTTTTTGTCCCTTCTGCATTTTACCTATTTTACATCTCAGTCTACCTCACTCTCAACCGTCCCTTCGTCCCCTGAGGTCCCAGTACCATTTACTTAAAAGACAAAACCCACAGGGGAGGAGACCACCCCACCACCAAGGTCAGAGTCTCGACCCCTTGTGTGTTCCTTCCTTCCCTCGTCCTTCCTAAAGGGACGACAGGTCACCAATTCTGAGGTGTGAAGGTAACGTCCCCCGTGTCCAAACTAGGGACCAGGTCCTTGATTCTAGGAAGTAGGGTCTCGTCAATAGTGATTGTTTTCATTACACGAAAAGTACACCAAAGCATAGTAATAGAAAAGAGTAGAAAACCTGTGGAAGAGTTCCATGGCGAACTGTTACTCCTCTGACTCCGAGCCTTTCCAGTGAACGGACAGACCTCGGTCGTCCTACAGTCTCATCTAAACTTGTGAACACCTCGGAGTTTCGGGAACAAGAAAGAGGTGGGGGGGTGAGGGACGGTGGAACAAGAAAGAAGACAGTATAAGGTGGAATTCAGTCCCTAGACAGGAGTCCGTCGTCCGGAAACGGTTACCTTAATTTGTCTTCGTCTCAGGTCCGGATCCCTCTTTCAGGCTCTTCCGTGCACTCCGGTGTCCCGTAGGTCGGGGTCGTAGTCGACGAAGGGTCTCTGCACCCCTGGGTCCAGACTAGTCGTCGTCACTGCCCACCCCCGTTCACCGTCAACGGTACTTTTCCACCGTACAAGATAAATCCCGACCACCTTTACACACATCATACATGTACTTAATCTCTTTACGGTCGTTCTCTCTCTTCCCTTCTCTCTTCTCCACTCAATATTTACTTCCTAGTTCTGGTACCCCTCTACCTAACCGGACCTTCCTCAATTTCTACATTGGAGGAGGTTCTGTTCCTCCTCCCTGTCTATCCATTTCTGTAGTAAGTAGAAACTGCCTTTCCTTCCTTTAACTATTTCAAAACTGTTTTGTTGGACAAACAAAACAAAACAAAACAAAAGACCTCCTCTCCGACACTCTACATCTTGTGAATTCCTTTTACTATTTTTTACGTTTGGTTTCACAGTCCCTTACACTTTTGTCTCGTCCTCTTGTATGTAGCTCCTCGGTCGTCAGTTCTTTACTCAGCGGTCCCTTCTCCATCGTGTTAAAGTCATAGAGGGACGTGGAGGGTCGTCGAGTCCCCCCTGTATCCCGCCATTGGTTCGGAATCCATTCTCTCGAGCATCCCTTTATCCAATATTATGTTTTGGTAATCCACACAATTTTCGCAGACTTAATGAGATAACTGAAATGTCTGTTACTTTGTCTAACGTTCCTTCAATTCTCGAAGGGGGTTCCAGCGGATTCTAGTAGGTTCCAGTAGTTCCGTCGTCGACCTGAACTTGTGTCTGGAAGGCCGGGGTCGGAGGTACAAGGGTGGTATAGGCGAAGATGTGTTACGTGGTTAGTCATTTACTTTAAACACCGTCGGGCCATTCCTTGGACGGACGGACGTCTTCCGTATTCTCTACGTCCAAGGTAGAGACCCACCCTTTCTAGGGGACCTGCTCCCGTACCGTTGGGTGAGGTCAGAAGAACGGACCTCTTAGGGTACCTGTCTCCTCGGACTTCCCGAAGTCAGGTGTTCCCAGTGTTCTCAGCCTGTGTTGACTTCGTTGAACCGTGCGTGTGTGCATGTTCCACCTTTTTTGGGTTTTGTTTGTTTGGGGGGAAAGAAGGAAAATTAAGAACAAGTTTCTTTTTATTTTAGTATAGATAAAGGATGGAAGTCGTAAATTTAAAAAGGGAAAGACCTCACCAGGGGTCATTAGGTCCCTTGTTTACCCGACAATGTTGTCCCACTTTACTTCTTACCACCTTTCCCTGTTACTGAACTAAATCTCCATCATAGCAGTGTTATAACTAAAGTTTACAATTTTAAATTGTTTAACTTTTTTTTTTTGGTGATCGAGTCTTTATCAGTTACCTTGGTCTATGTAAATCGAACCTCTTCTCTGTCGAGTCTCTTAAATCGTCGTGAAAGATATCAAAAACTTGCCGACATATACCTTCTCCTTGATCTAAACAGACATACTGGGTTCTTTCATAACTCAACCGGTTTTTCAAACGAACACAAAACCCTTCTAGAATGCCTTTTAGGGCTTGTCTGTAAAACCGGTTGGGTTATCAATCTTTGTTCATTACATTCGTCATTCTTGAACTCAAGTTCTATTACTTCAGATTAGTAGATTATCAGAACTAAGCTTCTGTCTTACTCCATGAAAAAGTTCACCACTCAACGGGTAGTGACTTCCCAAAGTTCATGTCCGACCTGTTATTGACCGACACCGTTCTGACAACATCTCGTTGTTGTCCCATTAAAAGAACCTCGACCTAAAGGGGCAAACACTTACTTTCCGGAGGTCCCTATCCGACCACTCGTCAACGACGACGACGATTCAGCGAAGTCAGTACAGGCTGAGACACGTTGGGGTCTCTGCCGTCGGGTGGTCCGAGGGGGTAGGGACCCTAAGAGGTCCGTTTTTGTGACCTCACCCAACGGTAAAGGAAGAGGTTACATACTTTCACTTTTCACTTTCACTTCAGCGGGTCATCACAAACTGAGAAGCGCTGGGGTACCTGACGTCGGATGGTCCGAGGAGGCAGGTACCCTAAAAGGTCCGTTCTCATGACCTCACCCCACGGTAGTGGAAGAGGCGACCACTCGTCACCTCAATAATATTTTCTCAGACTTCGGTGTCTCTGTTCAAAACGAAATCTACGTTACTTTTTATACAGACCGTTCATATATATGATAAGAAAGAGTTTAAGACGTCAACTAGAATACTAGTCACCACCCAGCAACGATAAATCAACGATTCAGTACAGTTATCTCATGGTTAACTAATACTTAACAGTTATTTAGATATTTCAGAAAACGATGAAACGTAAAAGAGTTTCTTGTCCATAATTTTCATATTGGTGATTATGTACCTCCAGGAACTTCGAAAAAATAAAAATAGAAAATTCCAACTTTCCTCGGGACAAAGAGTTTTTTCCAGTCCTTTCTGAAGTGACCTCTTTAAATTTTCAGAAAAGGTCACGTTTCTCATACTAAAGTGTTGAGGATCCCCAAGACTCCCGGTGTCAACCTAAAGCCTCCTTTTAAGGGGTTCGGGATCGTCCACCAATGTAAGTCGAGGGTTGTGAAAGTGTACGTGCGTGTGTATGTGTATTTTTATGAGACTCTATGATAGGTGTCTTGTCTCAGTGGTTGGTCGACACAGAGTAGTTTCATCACAAATCTCTGGGTAGTAAAGGAACAAGGTATTCGACTGTATAGAAACGACGAGGTTTCTTGTTCCCATATAAAAACGGTGACATACATAAACAGTAAAGGTTTATAGGACTGTGATGGGAAAGATACGAAGAAAGTCAGAAATTTATAGACCAAGTATGAGAAAAGTTAACGAAAGGATCACTTTACAAAAAAACAAATCTTTCTTCATGAGTACAGAAGTGACGATAGTGGTAGTATTCGTAAATGATTTACCCCTGTAAAAGACAACGATTCATATCGTCTTTCCAACCCGGGGTTTATACGAGAAAAACTTTTTAATAATGTAGTCTATTAACTTTATTTTAGACTAAAAGAATACGTAAAAAGAAAAAATAACTTTATCTCAACTGTTTTGTCCTTTTAGACTAAAAAATAAGTATTAAAATAAAAGAGAGGTGTCTTTACTATCAGAAATGAGAGACTTTCATAAAAAAAATCATAAATAAATATAGATAAATAAATGAAATAAATCGACGTAGTACAGAATCCCGTACACCCTAGATCAAAGAACTGGTCCCTAGTTTGGGTCCGGGGGACGTAACCCTCACGTCTCAGAATCGGTGACCTGGTGGTCCCTTTAGGAGGAGACTTTCATAAATCACTATCTTCTATAACCCCAAGGGAGGTTCCTTTTGTCTCCCCGTCTAAGTCAAAAAGACCCTCGAGGAGTGGAGGAGGAAGGTACGATAACGGAACAGAGGGATGGGAGGGGCCATGGGGTCTGTGAACACCATAAAGTTCGATAAGGTACCATTCCAGGGAGTGCGTCGTAAAAAAACGAGTAGGATACACCCACAACGGTATAGAACGTTTTTTGACAACTTCTTGCGTCTGAGTCGAGGTAGGTGCGACATACGAAATTCACCGGGTCTAGTCTGAGGGACGGACGTTGAGAAAGTTATGTCTGCGAGATTCTGGACTCAGAAAATGTCTGTCCCAGGATAGAGACCTAAGAAAGGGGAACAGAAGAAACTTTATGGAGATTTGCTTATTGAGTAACCGGAACGGACCACCAGGTCACCAATACTTAGGCGGACAACCGTCCCCTATACCCCGGTCCCCCTGCCCCCAAACTAAGGGCCAAGTCCTTCTAGGGTACACGAAGTCGCGTCGATTTGGACACGTGGTGTTTATGACCTCGGACGGGCGAGATCTCCGGCGAGGCGTTGGTCTCTTCGGCGGTGTCACTCTTCGGACGCGCGGCGTTTATCTCTCGTCTGGGGTGAGCGGTGTTGGCCTCTCTGCGTGTGTCGGTGCTTCTGGGTCGCGTCGGTCTTTAAGTTTCTTTCTTTATAAAGTTTTCTCGCATAAGTTCATCCAGAGTTTTTATACAACAGATAAACAGCGACAAATCAGTAAGTTAACGGAGTCTGAGAAAAGGTGGAGTTCCTGACACATCGGGTGGCCCGAGGAGACAGGTACTCTAAAGGATCCATTCTTATGACCTCACCCATCGATAAAGGACATAAGAAGGGTTGTTTCTGGGTCACGTCGGTTTCTATTATTTATTTAGAAATTTTTTTCTTATTGAGTAAGTTCATTTAGAGTTTTGATACAATATATAATTTATATAATTTTATTACGTTATATCAATTATTATTTATACATTTAAAAATAATTAATTATATATAACTATAATTGTATAATTACACAAAGAAAATAATTTCGATATTAAAACGTACTAATATCAGATCATGAAGAAGTCATTGTCTCCAGGAATCTTTGTTACTTTTATTCCAACCTTTATACCAATGGATAAAGAGTAGGACAAACTCCGACTGCAGACCTCCACCACCCGTGGTCCGATTTTTAATATTAGATCTCGTGGTCGTAGGACATACCGTGGTGGACTTAATAACTATGTTCATTTGATTCTTTAGGTAACTATCAAGTCGGAGTGTAGCATTCTCGTCAGTAAGTTGTAGAGTCAAGACGTTTTTTTCTATCGTTAACGTCTTAAGGATCATTTTAACCTTTTGTCTTCAAAGGGGATTGTGTGTTTACGTATCGTGGGTTTAACGAGGAAGGAATCTTTCTCAGTGATTCTTGGGACCACAAATTTTTGTTTTTAACTTTAATTCCTATCAATTTCGGTTCTCAGAGACCGATCAAGTTTTGTTTAATGAGTTTATACGTTTTAAATTACAGTGTTTGATGACATAGTATAGTTGCCTAGCTTTGTTTCTCCTCCATTTCTGACTTGTCCAGGACCTTAGAAACATTACAAGAAAGAACCAACGTATTATTATACCCGTCCGTCCTTCTCCCCTCCGTGACGTGACTCCAGAGGTCGTCGTCCGTTTGGGAGACCCTCGTCCCTGAACGGCACTATTCTGGTCCCTTCCTGTCACGTTGGTCTCTGCCCTCGAGATATGGTAACGTAAAGTGAGGCAAAGTGAAGACCTTCAAGAGTAAGATCTTCGAGGTTGTGACGAGACTTATTTTTTTCTTTTAGAAGAGACGATTTAAGACATTAGAACCACTTTCTAAATCCCCCTACTTTGGTATTCTTACGAAACTTAAACTACTACTGGGTTACTGGAATCCCCAACCAGGGTGTAAGAATCTTCCGCACGGTTCATTCCCTTAAGAAAATACAAGGTGAAAAGGATAGGTAGTCTTTATAGACCTGAGACCAAGGAAAACCCCTAAGTACATAGACAGTATGAAATATTTAGTAGTGTTGAAGACGGTTGTCTCTCTATGGGATTCTTCCTCTATTTGTCGTAAAACAAAAAGTCTTAAGACGGAGCAGTGACCCTCAACCCCTCCCTCTCCAGAGCACTGTATCAAAACCGGCTACTACACAGTCGTTTTCAGAAGTCCCCCGAAAACTCTTTACAAACCGAAAACACCAAATTAGTTACATATTCCGACTACGAAAATCTAGAAGGATGAAGGAAGGAAGTTACGTCTAAACTACAGTTTTTGTCTCCGTCAGTAGAACACTACTCCTCCTTTTCTGGTCCTCTTAGCGGTTCTGTCCTGGGACTGTAGTGACTCAACGAGTTGACTACGATTCGGTGGATGTAGGTCCGAAGAACCGTACACTCTTTTCATTAGATGGTAGACGATTGGTGTCAGTCGATGGTAGGTTTAGTGTTACCCAACTTAACAGACAGTGAGTTTCGGTTGATTGTAAATATTGACTGTGCCCTCTAAAAGTATCCGAAGTGTCTTCCCTCTATTGAACAGTACTCAAAGAAGATTATGACGTCTTGTAAATTAATTTTTATTCTTATGAAGAATTGGTACTTATAGTCAGACCCTCGTCCGACTATATTATCATATACTTCCGATGGGTCGTCAGTGACTTTAGATTGTTCTTTCCTTTTATTTTAGTGAGTTAAGTGAAGATTTAACAAGGTCAAAAACTAAATGGTGATTCATCTTAATTTTAATTAAGTCTCAAAGATCTTAATAGATATAACTCAGAAACCATTAATTGGAAGAGTATCACTCACTTCAGTGAGTCAGCACAGGCTGAGACGCTGTGGCACCTGACATCGGACAGTCCGAGGAGGTAGGTACCCAAGAGGTCCGTTCTTATGACCTCACCCAACGGTAAAGGAAGAGGTCCCCTAGAAGGACTAGGTCCCTAGTTTAGGCTCAGAGGGCGTAACGTCCGTCTGGACTCGGTGGTCCCTTACTTTTTAGGAATATTATCTTTCTAGGAAACCCACCCGACTTTGTAAGAAAGAGAGTCAACTTTACTCTGACAACATTAGACACTTTAGACGAATCGTTCAGAGACGAGGTAAATATCTTCGGCTTTACGGTATCAGGGTCGTTTTTGTATCCAAATTCTGTTGAAAGGTCATTGAATCTCAATTACTGCCTTTAAAGTGTAGGAGATTCCCGGTCATCCGGAATCTGAGTCCGAAGAGCTTCGCACCCGGTGTTCAGTCCTCGTAACCTCCCTAGGACCCTCGAACAATCTTAACGTCAAAGTCCCCTGAAGGAACGACTAGATCGTCAATTCTGAGTCGGACGGTTACGTCCCCTGCGCCCAAGCTAAGGACTAACCCCTCGGTCCTAGGGAGTACGGAACCCCGTTGATTCGGGTCCTCGACGTTGATCTCTTCGGACACAGGACGTTGTTTCTGAGTCGCATCGGTTTTTTTCTTCTTCTTTACGGGGTGAGGTCTGGATACCTCAGTCTCAGACGTAAACTCGGGTTCGATATCCTAGACGGACGCACAAGTTAGTACTCGTTGTGGCGGCCTCCCGAGGAGTGGGAAGAGAGCAGTCTAGGAGGTCCTTTCCACCTGTTCCTCGAGAGACGTAGGCCCCGTCCCCGACTACCCGACACCCACCGGGTAGGTGTGTGTCCCTGTTTGCCACTTCTCCCTTTCTTCCCTTCTTTGGACCTGAACCGCGAACCTTATCGAAAAGACAGAGTTGAGTCCCTACAACGACAAGACGGCGGGTCCTCAGTCAGACTACATCTTCGTAAGCCGTTCCGTCATAAAGAGGTCGACATCCGACGTGCACAAAGAAATCCCAGAACTCAGAAAAAAAAAAAAAAATTATAATGTAAAATTAAAGTAACTATTAGAATTTTTTTTTTAGTGTCTTAGTGTTTAAGTAATAGCCTTAGTGTACCTTGAGGCTTGTAGAGGTACGTCGTACAGATGAAGGTCACTCCTACGATACGCCTGTTTTTAGGACGTCCTCAAACTTTTCTCCTTTCACGACTCTCTCAGTTAAGTAATTAGGGTACCAGTTTCAAAATGTAAGTTTTCTTAGACGAGGTGACGTCAGTCATATATAAGGAGAACATTCGTCTAGGGGAGTAAGATACATGGTTGAACGTTTTTAAGTAATCATCGGTCGTGTTATGATTTATATATCACTTCGTAAAAGGACGAGGAATCAGTTCGTCATTGACCAAAAAAATGGGTAAATTGTGTATAAGGTTAAAGAGACACTACCATTAACATAGAAGTTGTCTCCACCTAACAAAATGTCTTGACGAGAAAAAAAATTAATTAATAAAATTGACCTCCTATTAATGAAATGTTATAACACATTTCGTACGAAATATTATACCAAAAACGGTATGTAACTGTACTTAGTCAGTGCCAACGTGCACTTTAAACCGTAGGTACCCTAAGAGTGACTGTCAAAACGAAGACATACCCTATTCTAAAATAACTTCATTTTTGATTTCAAAACTTTTACAATTATGACAGTACTTTTTAGATGAATCCACTTGTCAATAATTGTCATCATCATAACTTCGGGGTAATCATGATGACTTCAGTGTCCTTCCTTTGGTTTTTCTATATATTTAATCTATATTTTGACGTGAACTTTAAATTAAAGACGTTTACCGTAAGAAGTTAGTGTTAGTGTAATTTTAACAATGATAAACTCCACACATTGAAACGAATATAAATTAATTATGTAAACAAGACCGAAATAACAATATATGATTGATATATTGACTTCTCGAAAATAGAGTAACATACTGAAATGTATAAATCCATTATAATGTTATTTTTACAGTCATTGTTTTCAAATACTATTACTGAAGGAAAGTTTTCTCTCCGTAGACAATAAATTTAAACTTTTCGTAAGGATATTCTCTCGACAAATAGACTAAACGGGTAAGACCCTAGATCTTAGATTGAAGATCTTACTTCTCACTCCGTCCAAGATGGACCACGTACATAGACGGACGTTCAAAGGAAGTCTCTCAAGAAAGTACCCGTAAAGTAATTCTCTTGGTTTACGTAACCGATATTATCGACTGGAGTAGGACATTTTATTCTTGACAAGAAAGTAAATACGAGACAGAAGAAGATTTTCCCTAAATCCGTCAAAAGTTTACATCCATTTTGTGACGTTCTATTTTTATTTTATCTACTCTTCTCATTTCGTTTTTTTTTTTTTTTCTCTCTCTCGTACATTCTCGGTCTCCCTCGGACTAACTCCAACCAACTCAGGAGAGAGTCGCAGGACCCCTACGAAGGTCCTGGGAGTTCCTATCGTTTAAGACACCTACGAGTTCAGGAGATACACGTTACTACATCTAAACGTATATTGGATGTTGTAAGAGGACATATCAAATTCAGTAGAGACATAATGATTATCATGAACTATGTTACATTTACGATATTTTTATCAACGGTAGTGTACTCGTTTAAAGTCAAACAAAAACCATGAAAGACTTTAAAAGAAAAAGGAAAAAAAATCTTATAAAAGTGACACATCAATCAACTTAGACGTCTACACCATGGACACCTATCTTCCGGTGACGTGTGTTTATACACGGGACTCCAGGATTATGTACGTATCTGATCGAATAAGGTTACACCGAAAAAACTATCCTATACAAACTTGGTACACCAGAAATGGGTGAATAGGGATCATAGAAAGTGTCTCGGAAAATAAGTTATTCAATTACTTACTTAGTTACTTATTCTCTCCACTAGTGTTTTCTTTCTACTCTATTCAATAGTTCTATCTTTAGATAGATAACAAGTCGTCTACATACAGACTTTAACTCTCCCTTTTAAAAAAGGTACCTACTGATAGTCAAGTAAAGTCAAGTCACTGAGTCAGTACAGAACTGAGAAACGTTTGGTACCTGACGTCGTGTGGTTCGGAGGGACAGGTTGTGGTTGAGGGTCTCGAACGAGTTTGAGTACAGGTAGTTCAGCCACTACAGTAGGTTGGCAAAGTAGGAGACAGCAGGGGAAGAGGAGGACGGAAGTCAGAACGGGTCGAAGTCCCAGAAAGATTCCTCAGTCAAGAAGTGTAGTCCACCGGTTTTATGACCTCAAAGTCGAAGTCGTAGTCAGGAAGGTTACTTATAAGTCCTGACTAAAGGAAATCCAAACTAGAGGAACGGCAGGTTCCCTGAGAGTTCTCAGAAGAGGTTGTGGTGTCAAGTTTTCGTAGTTAAGAACCAGGAGGTCGATAAAAAATACCAGATTGAGAGTGTAGGTATGTACTGATGACCTTTTTAGTATCGAAACTGATCTGTCTGTTCATTTCATTGTAGAGACGAAAAATTATACGATAGATCCAACCAGTATCGAAAAGAAGGTTCCTCGATCACAGAAAATTAAAGTGCCGACGTCAGTGGTAGACGTCACTAAAACCTCGGGTTCTTTTATTTCAGACAGTAACAAAGGTAACAAAGGGGTAGATAAACAGTACTTCACTACCCTGGTCTACGGTACTACATGAGACGTATCTTCAATTTATTCGTTCCACTGTTATATGTCGGAACTGTATGAGGAAAGGGTTAAACCTTAGTCAGACAACAAAGTACAGGTCGAGATTGACAACGAAGAACTGGACGCATATCTAAAGAGTCCTCTGTCCATTTCACCAGGTCATAAGAGTAGAGAAATTCTTAAAAGGTGTCAACTAACACTAGGTGTCAGTTTCTGAAATCGCATCAGGTACTTCGTCTTCATCTACGAAAAGACCTTAAGAGAACGAAGAAGAACTAGGTTGTCCACAACCGACCAAGGAAACAGAAACGAGTCAGGTCGAACTTGTAGACCTGTGAGAGTCAAGTACATGATAATTTCGGATCGAACCTCTTAGAACTCGTAATGAAACGACCGTACACTTTACTCACGTTAACACGCCATCAAACTTGTAAGAAACCGTAACGGAAAGAAACCCTTACCTTACTTTTGACTGTAAAAGGTCAGGACACCGGTGACGACTCAAAAGGTTTTGGTAGTTACAAATATAGTGAAAATTTATCTCTAGTTATCGATTTAAATTTGTTGGAAGGTCTATATGGTTCTCCGGACCGCACGACGTTAAGTACCCCAGCGTTTCTCAGCCTGTGCTGACTCGCTGACTTGACTTGACTTGACTATCGATCACTCTATTCTTGTATATTAAATCTGATATCGGGTTTAATATAGGTGTACAACTTTGAACCCTGAGATGAAAAATTGAAAAAAAAAAAAAAAAACCGACATAGTATTTCGTATACCCTAGAGTCAAGGGGTTGGTCCCTACCTTCGGGACGGGGACGTCACTCCGTACCTCAGAATCGGTGACCTGGTCGTCCCTTCTTAGTTGGGCCCCTAAAAACTGATTTCTTCTTATATTTATTAAAATAGATTAAACTCTTCCCGTAGGTAATAACAGTTCGAAAGGATAACCCTACTCAAAACCACCACTCGTCATATACCCAATATCTAAGATATTAACGTTGTGTAAAAGAAGGAGGAATGAATTTCTACACGAGAAGAAACGGACAAGGAATGGTGGATAGAGGAGAATAGGATGTTGGAATCGGCGTATATGGAAAGGAGTTTTACACTGGAGACGTGTCCTACCTTTAAATGTATTGTGGTCGGGTGCATGTCCAACCGAGCCATACAGGACTGCTAGAACACGAGTCACTCATTATACTGACTTGTCAATGTTTCACGAACGTCAAGGGGAAACGGTAAGGTACTCCAAGACGACCCTGACAGCTAGTGTCGTCACCCGTAAAGACCCGAGTTCCTATCAGGACCCTATTTTCGTACTGATTAGTCTCAGAAAGGAACTCTAAACAGACCTAAGATCCTCTTTCTTCTACGAAATAGAAGGACTTAAAGATTAAACCTTATGATTCTTAACAACCTTCGGTGGACACTACTAATTAAAGTCCACGATTGAACCGCCCTGGTGTCACTCGTTTATTTACCAGTCTATAGTGAGACCTCCAAAGACACACCCATAAAGGTCCACTATAATTGTAAATTCATCCACTTGAACTCATTTCGTCTAATGGGGGGTCTTACATCCCCCATGAGTAGGTTAATCAACTCTCCGACTTATCTTTTTTCTGACTGGAGGGGGTTCTTTCTCTTTACACTTGAAGTCGCAACCGATGGCCGGGCAGGAAGTCTAAGACTTGTGTGTAAGGTAATCGAGACAAAGAGACCTCTTCGGCTCGTGTGGTAGAAAAGAGAGAGAACTTCTTTCTCGTAACCGTCACCTTTCCTTCAAGTTGTCTCTCTGTCCCCGGTTTACTATGCACTAACACAGACACCCGGATCGAGAGGACCTGAAAGTGAAACTGTACTCGGTTATTTAAGGCGAACACGAACTCAATCAACCTCAACTTAAAGACAATAGACGTTTGTCTCAGGGTTGAGTATGTTTAAAATTAAGGAAAAGAGGAGAGTAAGAAAAAGAAGATTAAGTTACCGTTTCCCGTTTCCACGACCAATAAAAGTAAGTCTTATTTATAGGGACCTTAAAGTAGATTTTTACTTAGGGTTCGAGTCCGGCATGCAAGAGTAAGAGGGATATAAACTATATTGTATTATGAAAGAATGTAAATGTAACGTAAAAATTGTCAGTTGCATAAATAGTGAACACAAAACAATAAACTGAAACCTCAAGTAAAAATTACCCGAAACTGGATGTACTTCATTTTTACGATGGCTCTAGAAGTGATCGATTTCCACAACTACTCATTAGGATTGTAACTAACGTAGGTGAGTCTTTCCGGACGATGTAGACACGTGAGTCTTACGGAAGAATCTTTGAGGTAAAAGGTTTTCAAATCTTTTAATGGCACTTCCACTCCGAGTCATTTTACTAGGTGAAATGTAAAGTGCAACATCCTAATTGTTATCGAGAAAAGGAAATTATCAAATCAAGGAACAAAACGTGATCTTTCTCTAGAGTCGGAAAAAGAGGGTACCAACAAGTAAATAATAATACTTTCCCAAATAGAAGAAACAACGATACGAGGACTAGAACGAGAATTCTTCTTGTCTAAAGGGACATATTGTACAGTTCGGTGAACACAAGTAATTACTACATCTATTAGAACTGTCAAGACTTCGTTTTGTGTGAGATCTCTCCGGTAACAAAAGGGTATCTTTATTTTTATTAAAAAAATTAATGAATACTGCACTAATCTTCGTTTGAGAGTTCCTGTGTCTCGTCGTTCTTAATGAGATAAAAGTATACCTCTTCCTTTTTCTGTATACTTAGTACACCAACATAAGTCTTTCTTCTTTGAGTCGAAACTTTTGGGAGAACCAAGGAAGAATTGAATTTTAAAAAATAAAGAATACATATGAACGCTGGGGTACCTGATATCAGGTGGCCCGAAGAGACAAATACCCTAAAGAGTCCGATCTGATGACCTCACCCATCGGTGAGGGAAGAGGTCCCCTAGAAGGACCGGGTCCTTAGTTCAGACACAGAGGACGTACGTCCGTCTAAGAAATGACAGACTCGGTGGTCCCTCCACATACACATATATATATATATGTCATTACGTTAATGAAGACTACATAAATCGTAGTCGACATTTTATTTACTTCAAAGGGTTGGATGTCATTTCGTTTTCTCAAAACGGTCTGAAGGGTACATCGTTTTAAAAAAAAAATTTAAGACCACCAGTTAAAATTCCTCAAACGAAACGGTGTGAGACTTTCCTGTAAGATATTGTTTTAGACAACCTTTTCAATGTCATTATGAAAATTGACGTAACACCAACTGGAACATCAAATTATTAGACTTAATGAAACTCCATAAAAACAAAGGTTGGACTTTAGATACGACAGGACTAAGTGAAAAAGGGATTCTCAAATCTGTCTCCGTAAACTTAATACATATATACGCATCCCCTAAACTGACTTTACCCCAAAACCACTTCATGCAAAAATACCTCGTCTTTTACCAGCATGTACCCTAAAAGGTCCGTTCTTATGACCTCACCCAACGGTAAAGGAAGAGGTCCCCTAGAAGGGTCGGGGTCCCTAACTGGGGTTACAGAGGACGCGACGGCCGTCTAAGAAATGTCGACTCGGTGGTCTCTAAGTTAGTCATTAGATGTTCACATGTTTCGGGAGAGGGTCAATTTTCGTACTCATCAAATACTCTTATTGTAGGTGCATTATTAAAATACAAGAAAAATGGGATGTACCCCAAGAGAGGTGAGATTGGAAATTTTAGCTATGAAGACCCTTAAGGGACCGTCAGGTCACGAATCCTGAACCGCGAAACTGGTGTCTTCGAGTCAAGGACCAACCCCTTGATTCTAGGGTATTCGCTGTGTTACACCGGTTTATTTATTTGTTCATTTTGGATGAAATCTGGGTTCGTTAAAGATGTCACCGTCTCGGGAGTGAAAACAAGTCCCGCTAACCACAGGGTCGACAGCACTTAAGACCGACGGCACGAAATCTGTAGTGCGGTGTGTACCAGTATTTGAAAAGAAAAACAGTACAGGATTGGGTTTCACATTGTATTAAAACATAATTTTCACTCTTGACACTGTGGTAAAATATTACTTTCCTGACTTTAAACTGGACTTTGAATTAGTTGTAGACTAAAGACACATCTTAGTCTATAAAATAAGTCTGTCGGGTGTTTTCTTATTTACTTTATTGTGTACTCAAAGTAATTGGGATTACGTTCAAAGACTTACACCCACTTTTACTTCAGCTACTATAAGTGTAAATTCTTAAGACAATTGAGCCGTTACCCCGAAAAGACTTGGTACCACCCACCGGTCTTACTGACGAGTAAGGTTCGGTTTACCATGGGACCTTACAGAGGTGTCTCGTCTCTCTTCTCTACGTTTCAAATTAATTTTTCTCGAGGTTCTAATTGGGACAACAAATTAGTTCAACATCTATAAAGTCTCTTGACTTATAAGTTCACTAGACAGAATAGAGAGTCCGTGTGAAACAGACTAGAACCTGAGGGGTTTCAAGTTTCGGTCACTCTACCATTTACAGAAGAGAGAAGGACTCCTGGGACGAGTCACAGATGTTGAGGTGGAGGGTAAACTTTCTCTCCCTCGCTCCACTGCAAAAGGAGGAGTAAGAGGAGGTACCCCGAAGAGAGATCTGATACGTGTAAACCTTTACTGTGGCGTTAGGTCGGACTGTTTCCGGTGTCCTCAGTAGGACACGGTTCCTCTACGTTACTCTTCCCATCACCACCCTGAATGTTTAGGAACGAAAACTATGCAAAGGAGAATACAGTACTACGACGACGACCGTCGGAGACTTCTCGAATCTATAGGGAGACCTAAAGTGTCTCTGGCCTCCTAGAAAGACGGGAGACCCTCGAACTTATGTCCACGTTACAGACCTTACTGGAAGGTCAATGGAACTGAGACGTGGGAGTAGGTACCCTCTCCTGGGATCCTACCAATAAGAATCCGGTCACCTCGTCCCCCAAGTGTCAGTGAATTAACGTCGGAAAGTAAAAAGGTAGTTGACCGGGGGGAGACCTTACTCGGCATCGGGTACGCGGACTTCTTACTACGATGAGATCACCTAGCAAGAGTGACTGGATAGGGGTTTAGGGAATGACCAGGAGTGTCAGTCCTCACACTACCTACGTTTACTTCTTCCACCGAACTTCTGGTGATTTCCGGTTTGGTGGACTCTATTATATGAGGGTGTCTGGACGGAGTTGTAAATATATGTTAACTATAACTTTATTTGGAAAACCTTATTTCCTTCTGTTTTAAGGGGTCCCGTGGAGTCCATTTCAAGTTTTTACACTGGACCTTCTCCTTTACACAATCGGGACAATTATGGGTGATTGTAAAAAAATGTGCTCAAGATAGGGACCCAGTCCTTCTAGGGGACCCCTTCCTTTACCGTTGGGTGAGGTCATAAGAACGGACCCTTTAGGGTACCTTGGACCGTCCGATGTCAGATACCCCAGTGTTTCTTAGTTTATGATGATGATGATTACGACCATACACCTGAGATCTTTTTATCATGTCTACTCGAATAAACGTTTCGTCTTTATCTCTGTGTCTACATCTCTTGTTTGAATATCTGTGGTTTCCCCCTTCCCTCCCTTACTTAACCCTCTGACGACATCTGTATGAATTTGACGATACACATTTCATCTACTGATAACTTTTGGATGACATTCGTGCCCCTTGAGATGGGTCACGAGACACCACTGGATTTACCCTTCCTATAGGTTTTTTCTCTCCCTATATCCATATGGGTATCGACTAAGTGACACGATATGTCGTCTTTGATTGTGTTGTAACATTTCGTTGATATGAGGTTATTTGTGATTTTTCTTTTTTTCTGTATTTCATCGAGTATTAGTTACTGAGAGGGTGTAAAAACAGATCTTACCCCGGACAAATTCAGTATATTATTTCTGAACCTTACTCGAGCGTCCTAGACTTATTCTCGGTATGACTTGGGTCTTGACCCATACAAAACTATACAATTGTATACTACGATTTGTGGAATTTTACCATTTCGTTTCGCACTAGACAACCGAGAAGACACCCTAAAAAGTGTGTTAGAAGGACATTTTATTCAGTCTTCATACCTAAAGTTGAATATCTGTCTTTTTCTCTCTCTCCTTTTTTTTTTTTTTGGTCACCGATTTGTTGAATGGGTTCTTGTACTTTACGAACTTCCGGACGGCACCAGACATGAAGTTCAGGACTTTAGGTCTGGAAATAGGCACCGATTTGGTATCAACGCTCACCTCAAGACTATCACCATCCTCTGAGACGAGAAGATAATAACACAATGTTTTAATCCAAAAAAATTCATGTGTTATTTCATGTAAAAAAGTAATTTTAAGAAAAAAAATAACTTCCTATCAACTAAATGTTACAACACAATCAAGGACCAACTGTCGTTTCACTAAGAGAAAATATATAATTATATATATAAGAAAAAGTACAATAAAAGTTAATATTAAGTAATGTTTTATCATGTATATCCAGGAGTACGATATGTCATCCTGGAAAAACAAATATATAAAATATATATTATCAAACATAGACTATTAGGGTTTGAGGATTAAATAGGGAGGGGACAGAAAAGGAGAAAGGGGAAAAACATTGGAATTAAAAAAACGATACAGATACTCAGACAAAGACAAAATATTTATTCAAGTAAACTTTTATAACATCTAAGGTGTATATTCACTATAGTATCCTATAAACATAAAGAGACAGACTGAATAAACTGAATCATACTATTGGAGGTCCAGGTAGGTACAACGACGTTTACCGTAATAAGGTAAGAAAAAATACCGACTCATCATAAGGTAAACCTCTTCCGTTACCGTGGGGTGAGGTCATGAGGACGGACCTTTTAGGGTACCTACCTCCTCGGACCTTCCGACGTCAGGTACCCCAGCGACTCCCAGTCTGTACTGACTCGTTGAAGTGAAAAGTGAAAGTACGTAACCTCTTCCTTTACCCTTGGGTGAGGTCACAAGAACGGACCTCTTAGGGTCCTTGCCCTTCGGACCACCCGACGGCAGATACCCCAGCGTGTCTCAGTCTGTGCTGACTTCGCTGAATCGTCGTCGTCGTCGTCACAAGGTAACATATATAAATATGGTGTAGAAGAAATAGTCAAGTGGACACCTACCCGAAAGTCCACCGAAGACACAGAACCGATAACGTTTGTCACGACGATACTTGTGGCCCCACGTAAATAGAAAGGTTATTTTAAAAAAGAAAGAAAGAGTTATAAAGAAACTTGTAGTGGGATAGAAGGACGGAGTGTTCGACGATGAAACGTCAGTCGAAATGGTCGGGGAAGGAAGAGAAGTCTGAAGTTTCGGAACGGGAGGTCTCGTGATCGGTATAAGAGAAAACCCACTAGACCAGGACAGGACACTGAAATACCTAGATGACACATAAGTCCTGAGGGTTTACATCGAGAGGTCGGTGAATAAGGGAAAGGTTTAGGGTGTGAGTATAGGTCGAGAGGTGAGTCAGCGACGTGCACTCACTGCTTATCCGTAAAGTTTAAGTTGTGCAAGTTTTTGTGGAGAACCAAAGTGCCAGTGGAGTCAGGGGTGAGGGTGTGGATAAGGAGGGGTCGGAAGAGGTAAGACTACTCACAGTGACAAAAAGTGGATAAACGAGATTTGGAGCCTCTTCCGCTACCGTGGGGTGAGGTCATGAGAACGGACCTCTAGTTTACCTGTCTCCTCGGACCATCCGACGTCAGGTACCCCAGCGTTTCTCAACCTGTACTGACTCACTGAAGGGAAAGTGAAAAGTGAAAGTACGTAACCTCTTCCTTTACCGTCGGGTGAGGTCACAAGAACGGACCTCTTAGGGTCCCTGCCCCCTCGGACCACCCGACGGCAGATACCCCAGCACGTCTCAGCTTGTACTGACTTCGCTGAACCGTCGTCGTCGAGATTTGGATTCTCAGAAACGGGAGTGTGTGGGTGTAGGGTGGTTTAAGACAACCATGATAGAAGTTTTATGAAATGAGTGACCTGAAGGAAACACCAGGTCACTAATTCTGAAACGGAAGGTTACATCCCCCACACTCAAGACAGGGATCAGTCCCTTTGATTCCAGGGTATACGGAGTATCGGTTTTTTGGTTTTGTATTATGTCTTGGTTGCAACATTGTTTAAGTTATATCTGATTTTTACCAGACGTATTTTTTTTAGATTTTTAAAATTTTTAATTTTTTTATGCAAGTAGCATCGTTGAAGAAACTGGTGGAGGTGGAGTTGGTAGTAGAGGGTCGACGGGTCGGACAATCCTAAAGGTAGGTCCTCCGGTGAGAAGTGGAGTTTTTAGAGAAAGGTGAGTCGTAGGTCTCACTGGACTATGAATTTATACAACGGAGAACCGAGCCTACGGAGACTATTGAAGGACAACGGAAATAGAATCTTGGAGTTGAGAGGTGACACCGGATACGTCGGGAGCACTGGACCAGGAGTGGATGGGATAGGTCGAGGGGATGATTCGGTACTGAAGTGAGATCGGTGTGACTGGAGGGACGAAAGACAATTGTGAAATAAAGAGGGGGAAAAGGTACGGTACCTAGGGAAGTCGTCAGACCATTTCGGATACCTAAACGGAGAGTCTTCTTTCGAAAAGTCACGTATTTTCTTTGAGGTCTTCTAATACTTTCTATTATAATGTAACTTTATACCAATAGTCTTATAATTTCTAGTTTAAACACTATATCTTATAATTTCTAGTTTAGACACAAAGAAGTAGGTGGACAATTTATTGTCCTAGATCGTCGTCGAGACTTTTACTAACATTAAAGTTTCAACACTACACACGTTTACTGTATCCGTTTGGAGTCATTCTCGACATTGCACTATACTTTTACAGGTGCGAAAGATGTTACTGTCCCAGTGTCTACGACGAGTATGATGAAGTCAAGTAAACAGACATAAGAAATCACCTCCTTTACGATGTAAAGTCAATCTTCAATCAGTTTTATTACGATAATAAAAAGAAAAGGGAAAGCTCAGTCCCTAGGGGCTAAGATAGGTACCCGGGAGGAGTCACTTCTTGGGAACGAATTGTACAGTTCGAGGAAATACGGAGACCTTGAAATAATTGAATAAATAAAAAAATTCCATTACAAGACATAGACACACACACACAACTCCCAAAAAAAAAAAAAAAAAAAAATTAAAACCGGTGTGTTGAGCACCCTTGGAATGAATCAAGGGAGTGGTCCCTAACTTGGGTACCGGGGACGTCATCTTCGTACCTCTGGAGTGGTAACCTGGTGGTCCCTTTAGGGACGGAGACCCTGAAATGTGAATGATAAAGGAGGGGACCTTACGAGAGGGGGGTCTAGAGACGCATCGAGTGAGAGTGGGGCAGGTTCGAAGTCAGGTTTCCGTCGAAAGAGTCCCTCAGGACCGGAGTGGGGATCCCTTCTGTCGTGGGGGTCAGGTGGTCAGTGTGGGGAAGGGGACAAGACGAGGTAGAAAAGAGTGGAATAGATAGTGGGAAACTCCACACAACGAATACACAAAGAAACGAACAAGTGACCGAAGGACGTCCATTCTACCTTGAACAAGAGGTTCCAGAGTCGTAGATCTTGACACGGACCGTGTTCTCAACAACCAAAAATCAGAGAGTCATCACAGACGGAGAAACCCTGGGGAACCTGACATCAGACGGTCCGAGGAGACAGATACCCTAAGAGATCTGTCCTTATGACCTCACCTAACGATAAGGGAAGAGGTCCCCTAGAAGGACTGGGTCCCTAACATGGGTGTAAAGGACGTAACGTCCACCAAAGCAATGGTGACTCGGTGGTCCCTTCGGGGGAAAAAATTCTCTCGTGAATCGTTTAGAGACACCCTACTCATTTACCAGTAGTTCCCTACTTGTACCAGATCTGAAACTAAAATAAAATTTTATAAATAACTAAAAATAAATAAACTGACGTGGTCCAGAATGAACACCGTGTACCTTAGAAGCAAGTCGTACACCCTAGAAAAAAAAAATCAACGACGCATGTCTGAGATAAAACGACTGGTCCCTAACTTGGGACCGGGAGATGTGACCCCCCTCATACCTCGGAATTGGTGACCTGGTAGTTCCTTCAGGGTGTCAGATCTGAAAGTCTGTGTCTTTTCATATAGAGAGTCTGTCTCTCCAAACAAGGTTTGAGGTTAGTTTTATTTGTATAGAGATGTCCAAAAGTTAGAAAAAAAAGGGGTTTTAGTCTAAAGATTGTCTTTTAACACAAGGAATAAAATATCAGAATATTTATACCAAATACTGTGTACACCCGTACACGGACCTAGGAATTGGTCTCCTAACTGACAATCTGATGGTCTTTCAACCGTTTGGAAGTAGTGTTACTCATTACTGACCCAAACTAATGGAGTTAAGGTCATATTGTCGAATGAAGATTATTATCGACAAAAGAAAATGTGAACGAGAATGGTAAAACTTAAACCAACTGGAACTTTTCCTTTAAAGTACCTGAACTATAATACGAAGTGAGTTTTCTTTCATTATAATGCCTCGTTCGTACTACCAAAAAGTGTAAAACACCTCCGTTTAATTAGGAAATAGTGTTCTTCTCCGAATTATAATCTGTATACAAACTCCGAGACCTCCTGAAACACCACCATCGAGTACTCGGTAATTTTTATACCTAGAGTTCCTTGAAGGGACTTTCAAGTCACCGATTCTGATGGGAGGGTAACGTCCCCCGGACTTAAACTAGGGAACAGTCTCTTGATCTAGGGTGCACGATGTTACGTACGACGTTAATTCTGGGGGTACGTCTGACCAGAAGTAAATTTAACAAACACAAAACAAACAAGTCAGTGATTCAACACAAAGTGAGAAACGTTGGGGTACTTGACATCGTACGGTCCGAAGGGACAGGAAGTGATAGAGGACCTCAAACGAGTTTGGGAACAGGTAACTTAGTCACTACGGTAGGTTGGTAGAGTAGGAGACAGCAGGGGAAGAGGAGGACGGAAGTCAGAAAGGGTCGTAGTCCCAGAAAAGGTTACTCAGTCGAGAAGCGTAGTCCACCGGTTCCATAACATCGAAGTAGAAATCGTAGTCAAGAAGGTTACTTTATCAGTCTCAACTAAAGGAAATTCTAACTGGCCAAACTAGAGGAACGTCAGGTTCCCTGAGTGTCCTCATCAGAGGTTGTGGTGTCAAGTTTTCGTAGTTAAGAAGTCACGAGTCGGAAGAAATACCAGGTTGAGAGCATAGGTATGTACAGATAAATTTATTTGTTAAAAAGTTTTATCTGGAACTTGAGTCCTTTCATCCGTCTCGGAATCTCTAGTTGTCGACAGTAGGAGTTCGATACTATGACCTCGTTACCGACATCCATCCTAAAGGGTCCATCCTTCCCTTCTTATCTCTTCCTTGAGTTTAATCGAGGGTTCCTTAGGTGTCTTCTCCTTTTTTGTTTTTGTCCTTCCTTTTGAACCCTAGTCTTTATGGTTCAACAAGTCCATCGATAGACGAGTAAGTTCAGATTTAACTGAATGATTAACGGGCTCCGTACATTAAGGACTGATCAAGAACTTCTATTCTTTCTTCTTTTTCTCTTTCCATTATGTACATGATACTGGAAATATTTTTATCTCTTATTCTATATCGTATTTTCATTGTTTGTTATAGACTTTTTACGAATAGTAATGAGTAAGCGTTTATTAGAAGGTTTTCGTTTGGGGATTTACCCTCTGAACCGTCTTGTATCTCAAACTATTTCTTTAGGTCTCCTTTTATGATCCCGTTTGGAGTTTACTTATGTTCTTATTGAGACTCTCGATTTTTCCTTTCAAATTTTTTTTTTTCGAATAATTTACGGTCGGTCACCTACACAGGGGCGACATGACTCTTTAACGACCATAAGGGTCTCTTAAACACAATTTATTGACTTTTTTTTACAAAAGATCAGTTGGTTAACGGAAAACTTACCTTTTGACTTTCATTCCGTCTTTATTACGTTAAGACTTTCCTTGACTGTATCTATAATACACTTATACATTAACACTTTGTGTTTTGTCTTTTTTTGTAATAAATTAACGTAAATACATTCTCAAAACTGATCGTTAGTAACCGTTTCTTCGACTACTATAAAGATTTACCGTTTCTTATGTTTAGTCCCTACGTATTCTAACAAGGATTACTTTTATTCGACTAACCTTTTGTAAAAGTTTGAAAAGAAAATTCGTCTTACAAAAGTAACTTACCTTTAGAGAGTATCTCGGAGTCATGTATTTTGTCAACTTAGACTACCTTAGACCAACCCAAACCTCCCCCTGTCTCGGGAAGAGTATTTCGGAGGTGTGGGAGGGACTCATAAAGTGGTGGAAGGAACGGAGGGTTGAGATCCGTCGGGGATTCCTTGAGACACTTTTAACTTCCCAGACACAAACTTTTGCCGAGTAAGTTCCTCTCACTGCACCGCTCGCACTGTGGGGTCCTTGAAAGTAAGTAAGGATTGTAAACGAATCACTGAACTAGGTTGTATTTGCATAGGAGAATAATTGACCTTTACGGCACTCGTAGTGTCTCTTCAGTCAACCCTGGGGCTCAGGTCAAAAATTTTAGAGAGGTGTCATCGGTACGTGGGAGTGTGAGATCCAGGATCAAAATAGACTCGTTGGAAACCGGATCACCTCCCTCCCCACCCTTCCTTTCCCCCCTAAACCACTCACTCGTTAAAAGATGAGTGAAGGGTCTCATCGGTCGCGACCTCCCGGTCCTCAGAATTCGAAGTCCTGGGAAGTGAACGTACCTTGTGAGGGTCCTGGGGGGGGGGGGGGGGGGNGGGGGGGGGGGGGGGGTCGTGTCGACGGAGGACCTGCAGAAACCATCTAATAAGTTATTTCTCGTTTATTTAAAGTAGTTCATTGTTTTCAGCTTCAGAGAGAGTACCCGGGTGTGTTTATCCGGGACGGGACCCATAGGTAGTTATATTATTTCTACACTAAGAAAAAGTAGACCCGAATGGCAAGTAACGTCGTAGATCTTCAAACCGGTGGTAGATGGACACCGGTTTCTGTTCTAGATACTCTGTTACCATGTAACTTTGGGTGGGAGGGGGTGAGGGTGGAGGTGGGATGGGGCCCTCTTGTTTGGATATACATGTCTCTGACGCCTAAAGACTTCTGTTTCTGTTAGGACTAAATGTCGAATACTCAAGACCACTCTCTCTTCTTATCGAATTTACTAGTATAAAATAATTTTTAAATAAAATAAGTTCACATCAACTAAACGTCACACCACAATTAAAGACGACATGTCGTTTACTGAGTCAATATGTATGCACATGTGAAGAAGTATAAGAAAAGGTAATACTAAATAGTGTCCTATAACTCGCATTAAGGGACACGATATAACTCCTTCCGGAACAATAATAGGTAGGGTATGTATCATCAAACGTAGACGATTAGGGTTTGAGGGTTAGGTAGAGAAGGGGTTGGGTGGTGGGAGGAACCGTCGGTCTTCAGACAAGAGATACAATTTTCTGGTGTAAATTGACACCTATAAATCTACTAGCATTTCTCGACTCGTACCGACGAGAAACTTACTATATTCCTCTACAGAATATTACCTCCAAAGAAGGTAAAGACTCCCCGAAGGGACTATCTAGTCAACCATTTCTTAGGTGGACGTTACGTTCTCTGGGACCAAGCTAAGGACCCAGCCCTTCTAGGTGACCTTTTCCCTGTCCGATAGGTGAGGTCATAAGACCGGATCTTTTAAGGTACCTACCTCCTCGGACCATCCGATATCAGGTACCCCAGCGTTTCTTAGCTTGTACTGACCCGCTGAAACTGAAAGTAACAAGGTAAAGACTCTCTATGACCTAGAAGTAAACTTATTTGACCCTGTACCGAGGTTCCCTAATAGTCTACCCGTTTTGTCTCCCGGTCTCCCTTCTTAGGTCGGAGTCTAGACCGATAGCTGTAGAAGTTTAATTACAAGAGAAATAAGATGGTCGTTCTAAGACGTGTTTAATAAAGTCCGTATGTTTATCGACCCGGGGGTGTACGACGGAGTAAACCACCGAGTCTACCCCTTCTCAGACGGACGTTACGTCCTCTGGGACCAAGTTAGGGTCCTTCTAGGGACCGTTTCCCTTACTGATGGGTCAGGTCATAAGAACAGACCTCTTAAAGTACCTGTCTCCTTGGACCACCCGATGTCAGGTGCCCCAGTCCCTCTCAGTCTCTGCTGACTCACTGATTGTGAAAACGAAAGTGTGTGGTTCTCTTTCACTGCAAACTTTAGTACGACTCTGGACCTTTCGTGGATAGTTAAAGATTTACTTGCTTCACTTCCGATCTCTTTCGTTCCCTGAAGAGACTACGAGGCACAGAGCCTTCGTGTTCGCGGTGGTTTTAGACCTCGACGACTTCTCGACTTTAAGTTTCTTATCGCGAAGACGGTATCCACGACTCACCCCGTTACCTTCCTCCACCGACATCAGTGACACTCGTTTTTTCTCACGGTCACCGAGCGGAGCAGAACCCGACGCACAATGGACGGGTCGGTGTGTACCGCCGGGATGAGACAGGAGGAAGAGGGATGAGTCTCAGTAAATGAAGGTTCAGGATTCTGGTCGTCAGGGACCTCTTCCTGCCCGCCTCCGTGACCTCACTTTGAGACGGGAAGGGTGACGGAAAAGGAGAGGGTCCTTACGTAAAAAAAAGGGGTTCAACGAATATTTCACTTCAACTACCAAAAGGGTCTACAGGACGTTAGTCTTTTCTGACGTTTGTGGGGTCTTTTGAGGTCACCTAAAATTGCGCACAGTCGTTCCAATCTTTACTGTCGTCCTTCAATCCCTTAGTACTTCTTTTACCTTTTTAGGAGTCGAATAAATCCTTCTCTTGTCCGACCCTAAAAGGTCAGAGGTCGAAGAGTCGATTTGGATCGACGACGATTCCTCTTACACCTGGTTTTTATCGAGTCGGAGAAAGTTCCACCACCGGAAGTCTGTCGTCCCCTGAGTCCACTTCCCATCCTCCTCGTTCGGTTTTCTAGTGAGTCTCTTCTGTTCCTCAGTCTAAAGAACATCTTTTCGTACGTTGTCTGGTTAGGTACGAGTAACAGAAGAAACCGAAGATAACTTCAATGAGATTCTATACCATCTTTTACCGAACTTCTAACATGTAGGGTTAGGTGGGGGCGGGTGTACCAAGGCGATGACTACGGGGCCCCGAACGAGAACACAAATCCGAGGACGAGAAAGAGACCCTTTGGAGTGGGGATACCTGGAACGGAAGTCAAAAAGATACAAGGGAAGACATGTTACGGAACAGGTTCCTGATTAACTATTGTTTTCGAGTCAGTTCACTTACGAATCTGGTAACTTATAGAGTTGAGAAATGACGTGTTGCCTTAGTAGACCCCTCGAAACATTTTTACGGGTACAGGGTGGGGTGAAGTCTGGTCTATTTAGTAGTAGGGCCCGACCTTTGTCGTACCTCTTCGTAATTTTCGATCGTGTCAAGCTCCGTTGGAGGTTGAGACTCACTTTAGTCTCTAAGAGTTTAAACCGAGTTGAAGTTTCGAGAAAAGAAACTTAAAGTTGAGAAATCCTCGGGGTCTAAACCAACGTATCGAATCTCTCCAAATTATTTTGGGTAACGGGTATTAATTTTTTCTGAGTACATGGGGTCACAAGCCCGAAGGGAACATCGAGTCAACCATTTCTTAGTGGATGTTACGTCCTCTGGGTACAAACTAACGACCCATCCCTTCTAGGGGACCCTTTCCTTTACCGTTGGGTGAGGTCATAAGAATGGACCTCTTGGGGTACCTGTCTCCTCGGACCGTCCCGAGGTACCCCAACGTTTCTTAGTCCGCACTGACTCGTTGATAGTGAGTTACGTATATATACCTTAGATCTTGTTACCATGACTACTAGGACAAATGTCTCGTCTGTATCTCTCGTCTTGACACCTGGGTCAGCCCCTTCCTCGACCTCCACCCCCTACTTAGCTCTGTCATCTTGACTTTATACATGTAATGGTACACATTTTATCTATCGATTACCCTTCGACGACATATCGTGTCTCTCGAGTCCGACCCCGAGACACCGTTGGATCTCCCCACCCTACCCCAACCCCCACCCTTCCTCCAAGTCCTCCCTCCCCTGTACACATATGGATACCCATTAAGTATAACTATAGACCTTTTTTGGTTGTGTTGTAACATTTCGTTAATGGGAGGTTAATTTTTAACTTTTTTTTTTTTTGGTTTTATTTGTTACGGACCTAACGAGGGACATAGGTGATTTAGTCTTAAAAACCCTCTCCCTTGGTCCGTGACCATAAAAAGTCTAAAGGGTCTACGGAGGTTTCGGTCTAGACTCGTGGTTATTTAATTTGCTATTGTTAGGTTGGGTTTGTGGTTCCCAGACACATCCCGTGGGTCTTCCATCTTACGGAAGGTTCGGTCCCGGTCCTTTCGTCGTCTCAGACCGACCTCGAAAGACCCACCATAATTGTTTAGATTTCTATCTCCCACAGTTGGTCTCCCCCGACAGACGTACCTCTCTCCTGGACCCTCAGTCCCCCTTCCTGAGCGGTTCCCCTCTCCCGTGCCCACTCGACTGTCCTTGTAGGTCAGGAAAGACAAACCGTCCAGGTAGAGGTTTCTCACTCACTCTCGTACCCGAATTCTTGTAAACTGTGGAAACTGTACTGTTGGTAGGGAGATTATAGGGGCGAGTCCGACACATGAGTTCGACGCAAGAGTAATGGTGAACGGAAGGATAAATCAAAGGACGACCCTCTCTTGCACAATCAGTTCCACTGTGTTTACAGGTGAGACGAATCTACACGAACAAAGAGTGACGTTTCATTATTTAACACTGAACCCAAGTATACCGACAGAGAGTCTCTAAACTGAATACACATAGACAGGGACTCTAGGTGAGAGCGACCAATTATTCAGACGTTTAGTTACGTGGTTTCGCTGTGGTGGAGTTTTAAGGACAACGAATCGTCTCTTGAAATTTTTATATACATGTATATATATATAAATCGACGAAGTCCAGAATCAACGTTGTGTTCCCTAGAAAGTGACGTTACGTGCTCGTAGGGAGTTAAATACCGTGCCCCCGAGGTCTCGAGTTTTAGAGCCATCAACATCATGTGTGTGAATTAACGGGGTCCCGTAGACCCTAGAATGAACAGACTGGTCCCTAGTTTGGACATAGGGGACTCAACTTTCCGTCTAAGAATTGATGATCTGGTGATCCTTTTAGGGATCTTGGAAAAAGTACTATTAGAGGTGGTCCACTAGGACCGTCTGTCTCTAGTTATAACAGAAGAAGACACATAGGAGATATGGGTCCAGTCACGACCCTGTAATACCACTTTTCACTTTCACAATCAGTGAGTCAGCACAGGGTGAGAAACGTTGGGGTCCCTGATATCGGGTGGCTAAGAGGTCCGTACTTATGACCTCCCCCATCGGTAAAGAAGAGGTCCCCAAGAAGGGTTGGGTCCCTAGGTTGGACCCAGAGGACGCAACGTCCGTCTAAGAAATGGTAGACTCGGTGGTTCCTTCGGGACCCTATAATATCCGTCCTCACTACCAGATTTATAAATGTGGGTACAGACACCGTGACAGGAAAGGTGTATTATACTCAGAACTACGACCTCGTCTCAGAACTTCCAGGGACACCCCGGTCCACACTTAAAGTATCCAGGAACTAGATACTCCACACTTAGGGTCCAGGTCTTAGGACCCCCCACGAACCCAGAATCCCTTAAGTCCTCCATATCGCCAGAACCGTACAGACCCCGTCTCCCCCTGTGACCTCTCCAAATCCCATCACTGTAAAATGGTTAGTCATACTTCCATAAAACTATAAAGCTTTTGACCATACACACCGGTAGGACCATGACTCGTCGATTTATCGTCGGAACAAACATCTATTGTTTATAAACGACTACTTTACTTGCGGAGAGTGATTTCGTAGGAAGAGTACCACCAACCGTGAGGTAATAGACAAGGGGGGTTGGGGGTCGTTTACGGTTTCTGAAACGAAGGGTCTCGAGGAACTGTAACCTGGGCACGTCTCACTCATTCGTACCAGAATCGAAGTCCTGTGTATTGGAGTCCTCGACTAACCAGACCACTGACCCTACACTCCCCCGTCTCCTCCTTCCTCGGGACGAGAGGAAAATTAAATTTTTCTTCAATATCCCCGGAGGGGACCACCACGTCCCCAACTCTTAGGTGGACGGTTACGTCCCTGTGTCCAAGTTAGGGGCGAGACCAAATGAATGACTAAATAAATGAATAATCCACGTGGCTCGTCGAACGTCCGAGAATCAAGGGATTGGTTCCTAACTTGGACCCGGGAGACGTCACTCTCGTGTCGCAGGATTGGTGACCCTTCGGTCCCTTAAGGGTCAGGGACGAGAGTCTTCTAGGGTGTACGGTACCCGTTGATTCGGACGTACAGCGTTGATGGTTTCGGCGGTTACTCTTCGGGTCTGCAGCGTTGAACGGTGTTGGGCTCTTTCGAGTGCGTCGTTACTTCTGGGTCACATCGGTTTTTATTTATTTATTTAAAGTTTTTTCTTTAATATCCCTGAAGGGACTCTCAGGTCACCAATTCTGAAACGGTAGGTTGGGTCCTCCATTCCTAAACTAGGGACCAGTCCCTCGGTTCTGAGGTAATTTTTTGTCTTGTATTTTTGTCTTTGTTATAACATTGTTTAAGTTATTTCTAAAAAATTTACGAGGTCTAATTTTTTTTTTTTTTTCGAATATTTTTTTATTCAATGTCTTCGAGTATAGAAAATGTCGACACTTTGAGGGACCGTTTTGGGGACAAGAAACACACTATAAGTTTTCGATATGAGATTATGTTTTCGTTTTTTTCGGGTAATCAGATTGTATATACCGAACTAGTCTACAGTTGTTTTGAAGACTAGGGGAACTTTCGCCTTAGGTGACATTAAAGGGCTGTTTCACTGATTCTTGAAAGAGAAATCGAAAGACGAGAAAAAAGGATGTAAACTAGAAGATGTTCACTAGCAATCAACCTCCCACCCCCCAGAGTGACCCACTCTTGTGACCTTTTACGAACAAATTGTATAGTAAGAACGAAACAGTAGAAGTACCCCTGATCAGGTGAAGGGTGGAGCCCAGTGGAATTTCCCTGTACTCGTTAGTTGCTTTGTCTTTCTAGATCTCAAGAAAAAAATTTCTAAAAATTTTTAACTTTATTTTAACTAAATGTTACAACACAAACGAACAAATAAGTAATAAAAAAACCGGTGTGGGACGTCGCACACCCTAGAGCCAAGGGACTAGTCCCCAATTTGTCCATAGAGGGCGTGACGTTCCATTTCAGAATTGATAACCTGACGTTTCTTTTAGGCTCTAGATCTCAAGAAATACCACTTACCACAACAGTGACGAGTTATATTTTTATACAGGGAAGTACCTGTACATGTGTGGTGATATAAATTTTACCTATTGGTTGTTCCTGGATGACACATCGTGTACCTTGAGACGAGTTACTGTACACTTACCCTCCCCACAAACCCCCTCTTACCTATGCACATATACATACCGTCTCAGGGAAGTGGACTTTGATGGTGTTGTAACAATTAGTCGATATGAGGTTATGTTTTTTTGTCAAATTTTTTTAAATAATTTTTTTTCTTTTTTATCTATACAGGGAAGTATCAAGTAGTAAGATAGGTTTCAAAACCGAAAAGTCTAGTAAAGGAGTCGATAAAATGAAACGGATATGAGGGGTCGGTGGATTTAAAATCACTTGACGTAGACCAGTGCGATAACTCTTTACATCGGATCTTTGCATAAATCTCTTCAACTCATGAGGAGGATTTTATCAAGTAGGACAGTGAGTATGTATTTAATAAAGTATGGAAGACTCACAGGTGCTAATCTTACTCCCAATAAGCCACGGGTAATTGCTACGAAATTTTTTTTGTTTCTACAGATTTGTCTACCTATGGATAGTTTGATGTCGTCGTCTTAAATAGATCTTGTCGAGACTTCTACCCGGGGTTGTTGTTCTGTAAAAGGGGGGTTCATCGATAAACCCACAGTAGAGTCTTTCGAGAGCCGACTCTTTCCTTGTCCTTTCCAAAACAATAGGTTTTCCTTTGTAGATAAGACAAAATATTCGGGGCTTACTTTGGTCGGGCACTTGAACCCCGACGGTCGCATCGGAGCACGGTCGACCAAGTTACCCGTCTTCACTCTTACAATTATTTGTGAGATTACTTTCCTTCAACAACCTATCATTAATTGTATACGGTAATCATAGACAGGGAAACCGGTCTGCGACGTCTGTCCGACTTGGGTATGTATGTTTACTCACAGACGACCCCGACGTGTCCCTTCTTTTCCCCCTGGGCCCGTAACACTCGCCGACCACAACAGTCGTCGAAATTTAGTGTCCGGTGAATCATTGTTTTTGTCTCTTCCGAAAACACAAGACCTTGTTAGTACCCTGACTTTTAAAAAAATTACAATTATTTGTAAAAAAATAAGAACAAAAGAAAGTGAAGTTTTGTACGTCAAATATGAGAAAAAACTTTTACTTTTATGACTGTCGAAAAAAGAAACCGTTTAGTTACTCTCGTCCTTACGTTGAATCCCGAAAAACTAAAAGTTGGTGTTAAAGGATTAGCGAGGTCCTTTTCTGCACTAATGTTCTCAGAGTACCCGTGGGACCAGTAACATGAAGAGTTCTAAATGTACTAGAGAAAGACTAACTGGATTTTGCCGAACATTTAGCATGGGTGATGAAGGTCTACGACGGAGAGCTTTGTGTCACCTTTCAGTCTTGACTTTTGTTCCACTGGTCAGTCGAAGTTATCGGAAAAAAAAAAACCGGTTACCCTTTCACTCTGAACCTTTCCACAGGGTACAGGAATTTCGTGTCCGGACCTTGAAAGGACCACCAGGTCACCAACCTTGAGACGTCATGACTTCCCCCGTACGTAAGTTAGGGACCAGTCCCTTGATTCTAGGGTGTACGGTGTTGAGTCGTTTTTTTTTTTTTTTTTCGTATCCGGACGAGATCACTGGTAGTCAGTTCGAACAAGGGGGAGATCCGACATGATGGGACAACGAGTCAAGAAAGAGTGAAACTGGTACTGGGTTTCTCCGTAAGCTTTCTCTGGTTTGATGTAAACTAGGAGGAAGTACACAGAACTAAAAGACCCTCGCGCGTTCACATCACTCCTCCCCCCTGAGTTACAAAGTCTTTATGGTCCTCGTATCTACGAACCACGGTGAACGGTTACTTTATAATCCTCAATTTTGATCTTTTAGATCGTTCTTGTTCCTAATCGTCCTTTTCTTTTCTTTAACTTTAGTCTCTCAAAGGTCTTTTTATACTCAACTGTGTCTGACTACAGTGTTTAGTCATCCTCGAAGACCTTCTTAGTCTACACTTTCGATTATTACTAAGATTGTCCAAATAAACTTACTAACTTAAATTCCCAAACACTAGTAATTTTACCACTATCTGTCCCTCCGGACCGCACGACGCTAAGTACCCCAGCGTTTCTTAGTCTGTACTGACTCGCTGACTTGACTTGACTTTCAACCATCTTGATAAATGGTGTCGGTTCTGTGCCTTCGTTGGATCCACAGGTAGTCATCTACTTACCTATTTATTCTACGGCATGTAGATACGTTACCTTATAATGAGTTATTCCTACTTTAAACGTCGGTTTACCTACCTAGACCTCTAATAGCATGATTCATAATCTGTTCCTGTTTATAGTGCACAATGGTGAATGCACACCTTAGATTTTTTCTACTATGTTTACTTGAATAAATATTTTATCTTCATCTGAGTGTCCGTATCTTTTGTTAAAATACCAATGGTTTCCCCCTGCCTTCTTCCTTATTTAATCCTCATCCCCTAATTTCTCTGAAGGGACATCGAGTTTACCATTTCTTAGACAGACGTTACGCACTCTGGTCCCAAACTAGGGACCCAGCCCTTCTAGGAGACTTCTTTCTTTACCGTCAGGTAAGGTCACAAGAACGGACCTCTTAGGGTGTCTGTCTCCTCGGACTCTCCGATGTCAGGTGCCCCTACACTTTTCAGCCTGTACTGACTCTTTCATTGTGTGCGTGTGATTGTCTATGTATAGTACAACTATACATAAGTTCCAACAACGAGAAAGAGGTACTTGAAGTCACAAATGTCCGAAGGGACCACCGGGTCGGTCATTTCGAAGACAGACGGACGTTGCTCCCTCTGAACCCAAGTTAGGGACCCAGCCCTTCTACGGGACCTCTTCCTTTACCGTTGGATGAAGTCATAAGAACGGACTTTTAGGGTACCTGTCTCCTCGGACCATCCGATGTCGGGTACCCCAGTGTTTCTTAGTCTGTACTGACTCCCTAAAGTGAAGTGAATTCTCTAATTTTATATGTGTGACGACATATATTTTATCTATTGGTTTCCTGGATGATATGTCGTGTCCCTTGATATAGGGTGTAGGTCATTATTGGATGTTACCTTTTCTTAAACTTTTCCCTATATGATAAACATATATACATTTCTTATATATCTAACTATATATACTTAGTAAAATAACATGTGGTCTTTGATTGTATCGTAACATTTGGTTGATAGTCAAGTCAAGTCAAGTCAGTGAGTCAGTACAGGTTGAGAAACGTTGGGGTACTTGGCGTCGTGTGGTCCGGAGGGACAGGTAGTGGTTGAGGGCCTCAGATGGGTTTGAGTACAGGTAACTCAGTCACTACGGTAGGTTGGTAGAGTAGGAGACAGCAAGGGAAGAGGAGGACGGGAGTTAGAAAGGGTCGTAGTCCCACAAAACTTTACCCAGTCGAGAAGCGTAGTCCACCGGTTTCATAACCTCAAAGTCGAAGTTGTAGTCAGGAGGGTTACTTGTGGGTCCTGACTAGAGGAAATCCTACCTGACCAACCTAGAGGAACGTCAGGTTCCCTGAGAGTTCTCAGAAGAGGTTGTGGAGTCAAGTTTTCGTAGTTAAGAAGCCGCGAGTCGAAAGAAATATCAGGTTAAGAGTGTAGGTATGTACTGGTGATCTTTTTGGTGTCGGAACTGATCTACCTACAACAACCGTTTCATTACAGAGACGAAAAATTATACGAAAGATCCAACCAGTATTGAAAGGAAGGTTTCTCATTAACAGAGAACTAAAGTATCGACGTTAGTGGTAGACGTCACTAAAACCTCGGTTTTTTTTTATCAGACTGTGACAAAGGTGACAAAGGGGTAGATAAAGGGTACTTCACTACCCTGACCTACGGTACTAGAAGTAAAAGACTTACAACTCGAAATTCGGTTGAAAAAGTGAGAGGAGAAAGTGAAAGTAGTTCTCTGAGAAATCAAGAAGAGAAAGACGGTATTCCCACCACAGTAGACGTATAGACTCCAATAACTATAAAGAGGGCCGTTAGAACTAAGGTCGAACACGAAGAAGGTCGTGTCGCAAAGAGTACTACATGAGACGTATCTTCAATTTATTCGTCCCACTGTTATATGTCGGAACTGTATGAGAAAAAGGATAATATGAAGTTAAATTTTTTTAAATTCAACTGAGTTTAAATAGAAACACAACAGAAACTTCTCTCTTGAATAATTTGGTTGATTTCCTACTTGTTTTATGTCTGTTTAATCAAATTGCATGAATTTAGATTGTTTTATTGAAAGTTCATAATAAGTTTTATGAAAATATTTTACGTTACATGACGGAAATTTGCTCATTGAAGATGAACGATTTTATCTGGGTCTTTTTGGAAGTAAACGTGGAAAAGTCATCGTAAGGAAGTGGAGGGTTGGCATTAATTTTTTATTTCCCGAGATAAAGTCCCACCCAATTTTGACGGAGAGAATCTCTTGTAAGACACCTCCCCATATCGGTTGAGTCTCCTACCGTTCACAAGAAAAAGAATGAAGGACGTGGAATCCTTTGAGAGTCAGTTAGACCCTCTTGAAGATCCTCCTCCTCCGTTAAGTTCCGGTAGTCTCTCGACACCCTAAGTTCTCTCGGAACGTCTGCCGGGCGTTTCAGGTAGTCCGTCGACCGGAAAAGAGATTTGTGTAACCGGACAGAGAGTCGACCACTACAGTAAATACGTGATTATACACGTGCACACACACACGAGTCAGCACAGGCTGAGAAACTCTGCGGTACCTCACAACGGGTGGTCCGAGGAGACAGGTACCTTAAGAGGTCCGTTCTTATGTCCTCATCCAACGGTAAGGGAAGAGGACCCCTAGAAGGGTTGGGCTCCTAGCTTGGGTCCAGAGGTTGTAACGTCCGTATAAGAACTCCCCTCGTCAGTTTTCTTTTTCTCAAATTTGAAGTAAATAGGACATTTGAATGTCCAAGTACCACAGGGTGTGTCAGACCGTCACCCATATACAAGTGAGTTTCCAAGTATCCGACCTTATATTTACAGTCGAGAATGTCTCTACGACCTTTAGTGGGTCATATTGAGAAGACACATTGTCTTTTCTTGACTTCCGACTTCTTCTTTTGTCGAGATAAGTGTCAACAGGTCTTCTGAGACCCGTGTCAGTCGGAGGTCCCAGTCTGAGCACGTGGTTGAAATGTGTTATGTTGACTGTTTGAAAACGAAACTCCTCTTTGTCGAACTCTCAGTTATCTACACATAATGTTCCTTTCTACTTAGTTCTGTCGAAATGGATTTTGTGTCTTCTGGTTTGTCATTGAATTCCTCTATAGAAAGAGTTAACACATACTTACGAAGAAAACTTTTCAGAACTAATCTACAGGGAAGAGCTCCGAAGTCACACTTGACTTGTGTGACTTTAGGTCCGTCTCACTGGACCTAATCTGTTCCCCTCCTTACCACCCACTTAAGGTCGGACGGGGGGGTTCACCTGGGAGTCTAAGAGAGGACTTTTATAAAGGTTGTCCTCTCTTCTGGTAAACAGGGGTCAAATCCTTGTTTCCACCGGCCGTCCACTTGTGAGTCCAAGGAGGGATCCTAATGTAATGGCACCCCAGTGGCCGCTGCTCGAGTGGAAGGGCCCGCCCTCCCTCTGTTAGACTCCTGTCACCGAAGTCGAGAGCGACACAGAGAGGTCCAAAGCTTTGGATGTCAAAGTCAAACCCCATCAATAGACTGTCTTTAATTTTATTTCATATACTTTTTTTATATATAAGAAAGTTCTTTTTTTTTGTCAACATATATATACACAGAGACATATGGGTTAATTATGAAAATTAAATGTAAATATACGTGTATATGTCTTAAAAAAAGGTTGTTTTTAACATAGTGTGGTACAAAACAAAACATTGAACGGGAAAAGTGATTTGATGAATAAAAACGTCTAAAAGGGTACTACCACGGTACACAGCGTTCCATACTTATATGAGGTCAAATAAATTAGTCCTGGGTCAACCACTTGTAAATCCAACAACTGTTAAGAAATGAAAATATTTCTTGTAGGTTAATCGTAATCCATTGAAAGAAAATTTCTCTTATAACAGAGAAAAATAAATAAATAGAAAATAAACGAACATAAATAAATAAACCAACACAACCCAGAAGCTCCCGAAGAGTGTTCAACACCACTAGTCCGAAGACTCGTGTCCTCGAGTCTTCAACGACAGGTGCACCAAGCGACGAGGGTCCGTACGTCCTAGAATCACATTGCTGGTCCCCCGATGAGCATTGCTGGTCCCCCGATGAGAAACAGTACGACGCCACATACCCGAAGAGTGGCGCCACCTTAGAGAACAACTCCTCGGGTCCGAGATCCGCACATCCGAGTCATCAACACCGAGTGTCCGAGTCAACTGGGGTTCCGTGCACCCTAGAAGAGTCTGGTCCCTAGGTTGGACACGGGGGACGTAGCCGTTTACCTAAGAATTGGAGACCTGGTGGTCCCTTGAGCGGTCCATTGAAAGAATTAATAAGAAAGAGAGTGGGGGACGAAACTCGAGTCAATATATTTAAGTGAAGGTATAGAGTCAGGACTATATTTACTAACGTAAAGTCAAGACCTGATCAATTCATCGACCGACATGGTTTACTTCTCTACTCATATTTCATCTCCTTTCCCTCTGTCGTCTTCTACCCATTTCCACCCGACCCTTCCTGGGAGACTTGACTAGGACCTACTTACTTCTTTACTTGGTACGGAAGGAGCGTCTCCATTGTGGATACCGGACGCACGTACGACGCACCCGATTCGACGAAGTCATCACAGGATAGAAACACTGAGGTACCTGGTGTCGGGTGGTCGAGGAGACAGGTATCCTAAGAGGTCCGTTGTTATGACCCGACCTAACGGTACGGGAGGAGGTCCCCTAGAAGGGTTGGGTCGTTAGTTTGGGTGCAGGCAATCAGAGGACGTGTTCTGGTGGACTTATCATCAGAAGATTGGACAGATGGTTCCCATCCTCCTTTTCGTTCCTCCGACCGTACCGACCTTGTTCCACTCGTTCTTCATCCTACTCCCCCACCCTTCCTGGGTCCCCGGTCAGTACCCCCAGAATCTCAAAGTCTCTAAAAAAAATACCCACACTCGTCTGTAGATTTCACTCAAATCCCATCTCCTCACTGCCAGACCGAGTGTTAATACTAGGACCACAATGTCTACCCTTTAGACTCCGACTCTCTCCATTCCTTCACCGGGGTACAGTGTGTCGACCTTTAGCGTCTGGGACTCGAGGTAGTACAGTTGCATTCACATCGGGATACGAGGACTGGTAGACGGAAGGACGGAGGAAGGAATGTGTAGATGTCACACTCGGTTCGTCTCAGACTACGGTCGTCCTTTTTTACAGAGACCGCGTGTACAAGGAACGGACTTCTCTTCTGGCTAAGAACGTGGGACGATGACCTCAGTAAGAGAGAGAGAGAATAAAAAAATTTAAAATTTCATAAATAAACAAACCGACGTGATCCAGAATCAACGCCGTACGTTTGAGAATCAACGTTGTACGTCCTAGATCAAGGGACCAGTCCTATCTTGGGTCCTGGGGACATAACCTTCACGCCTCAGAATCGGTGACCTGGTGTCCCTTCGGGGACCTCAGTAAGAGAACTGGAGACTCGACGTCCTGGAGCCGGTCGGAACGGAGAAGGACAGAGTAGACTGAAGACTAGGAACGGAAGGAAGACTCGGATTACCCGGTCTGTGAGTGAGTCGAAGATCTTAATGAAAGATCAAAGACCGGAATCTAATAAATTAGAGGTACCGGAGAATGTCCTGAACTCCTTTTCACCACTACCACAAGTAACACCGGACTGTGACAAACCAGAATTCTGGACCGAGACAACGAGTACCGACACACCGGGACCCGTTCAGTGAATCGAGAAGACTCACGGTTCAGCGAAGTCAGCACAGGATGAGAAACGTTGGGTTACCTGAGATCGGACGGTCGGAGGAGACAGGTGCCGTAAAGAGTCCGTTCTTATGACCTCACCCAACGGTACGAGAGAAGGTCCCCTAGAAGGTCTGGGTCTCTAACTTGGGCTCAGAGTTCAGAGGACTTTAACCGTCCGTCCAAGAAATGGTGATCGGGGTGGGACCTTCGTCAAAGAATAGATGGTTTGACCCTGTTATGGTTGTCGTGGAGGACCCGACAATACTCCTTGTATAAATAAAATCAAATCAAAATCCGGTATGGTGTACCGTGTACCCTAATCAAGGGGCTGGTCCCCAACTTGGGCTTGGACGACGTAACCCTCGTTCTTCAGAATCGGTGACCTGGTGGTCCCTTCAGGGGTATCACTTCTTATTCCCACTTTACCCGTATCTCGAGGGACCCGTCACAGACCTCTCCACCTACGAGTCGTCTTCGCTTGACGCTTCTCCCGACAAGAGGGGTCAGAAGGCGAGGAGACGGAGACGGGACGAACAGACGACCAAGGTCCAGGGGAGAGGGTGCACACGAGAACGTTACAACGTGTAAAGGCCACCTGGTACACTTTTGGACTGCTTTTTATGTCCTCCTCCTCCTCTTCACCCAAATGGTCCTTCTTCTTGGTGCAACAGGTAGAGAAAAGTAAAAGTGAGTTTTACTCAGATAGGTGTCGAAACCACGGTGTAGGAGAAAAACTCCAATATAGTTCGAGAGTCAAATATCCTTTTAATACCATGCGAAATATCTAGATATTCATTATTCTACCTTGTAAGTTAAGGAATCTTTATTAACTGTGGTTTCTTATATGCCACGTGTCCCGAATGGGGGGTCTCAGTGAATCGATGGAGGTACCCGGAGACCATCGGTAAAGATCTTGTACACGCGTAAAAGTCCCGATCACTCATCGTACGCCTTACACTAAATCCACAACACTAACCTGACTCCTTAGTTCGTCTCCTTATGCAGGTTCTAAGAGTAGAAAATTTTTCCGAATAAGAAAGACATATTAAAATCGGACTGTTTTTGTACAACGGTTTTCAGGTAGGTCGTTCAAGAGTCTATTTGATGTTAATCGAAGGAGATTATAATTGTGAAATGTATTAGTTCTACACTGATTGTTACAACAGATTTGTAACTACATTAATACTATGACAATTGAATCGACATCTGAAATAAGGGCTCACCGAGTCCATCATTTCGTAGATGGACGGTTCGTCCTCTGGACCCAAGTTAGGGACCTAGTCCTTATAGGGGATTCCTTCCCTTACCGTTGGGTGAGGTCATTGGAACGGACCTTTTAGGGTGCCTGTCTCCACAAGCACCCTGGTCTCGACCTGCCCTGACTCACTCATTGTGTGTCTGAACTTAGTTTAAAGGGGTCAAAAGGGTAAATGTGGAAAAAGATCAGGTCCTCCGGCGTAGTGTCGATCAAAAGTACCGAGGAATCAGGGAAGGTTAGACAGTGTTAGAGAACTACAAAGGAATAGAAGACACTAGAATTGTCAAAACTTGATATGATCAGTTCATACAGCCTCTTCCGTTACCGTGGGGTGAGGTCATAGAACGGACCTTTTAGGGTACCTACCTCCTCGGACCACCCGACGTCCGGTACCCCAACACTTCTCAGTCTGCTCTGACTCACTGAAGGGAAAGTGAAAAGTGAAAGTACGTAACCTCTTCCTTTACCGTTGGGTGAGGTCACAAGAACGGACCTCTTAGGGTCCCTACCCCCTCGGACCACCCGACGGCAGATACCCCAGCGTGTCTCAGCCTGTGCTGACTTCGCTGAATCGTCGTCGTCGTCGTCGTCAGTTCATACAACATTTTACAGGAAATTAACCAAAAAAAGACTACGAAGAACTCATCGAATTCCAATATTTAAAACCCCTTCTTGTGTGGTACTCTACACGGGAAGAGTAACATGGCACAGTCCCTGATCTATAATAACCATACAGAATTAAGGGCCACTACAACGGGGAATAGCAAACAGACGGTCCCAAGAGATGATAGACAAAGAGGAGTTTGAAAGTGAGTGATTAAAATCGTAGGTATTCACCAAACACGGACAACGTCAATAAAGACACCACAAGTTTACTAGGATAGACTTCATCGGAATTGGTCCTTTCACTTTTAGATTTTGACTGTTTTACTATAAAAATTCTGAAGTTTTACCATTTATGTTAAAAAAAACTTAAAAATTAAAACATAACCCCATATATCGGGTAATTGTTGCAACACCACCAAAGTCCACTTGTTGCTTCCCTGAGTCGGTATGTATACGTACATAGGGAAGAAGGGGTTTGGGGTGAAGGCAAGTCCGACGGTGTATTGTGACTCGTCTCAAGGGACATGAGACGTCATCCAGGACCAACCAATGGGTAAAATTTATGTCGTCACACATGTACTGGAAGGGTTTGAGGTATTGATAGGAAAGGTGGGTTGGTGGTATTCAAACAAAAGATTCAGACACTCAGAGAGAGACTATTTATTAAAAATTGTTTGTTTTAACCGGAGTTTGATTATTTGAATTTTAGACATTCGTTTACTTTTGTTTGTAATCAAATTGTTGTTTTTAATTCATAAATAATAATCTTCGATGGAGAGAAGTAACCACCAAATAGAAATTAACGTTTTAAAGGTCGTCTAGAAACGAAGTTCGGGAACTGTAAACTTTGTAAACCTATGAACTATTCCTTTAATATGAACGAAGATCTTAATATTTTTAGAGTCGAAATATTTTTACAAGAGAATTACCAGCAAAGAGATAACCACTAGTTGTACATTTTAAATTATACCAAGATTAAACCTTCCTGACTGCGACTTCGACTTTGAGGTTATGAAACCGGTGGACTATGCTTCTCGACTGAGTGAACTTTTCTGGGGTTACGACCCTTTCTAACTTCCGTCCTCCTCTTCCCCTGCTGTCTCCTACTCTACCAACCTACCGTAGTGGCTGGATTACCTGTACCCAAACCCAACTGAGGTCCTCAACCACTACCTATCCCTCCGAACCGCACGACGCCAAGTACCCCAGCTTTCTCAGCCTTTACTGACTTACTTACTTGACTTGACTTATAGAATGACCTCACATGTGTACAAAGACTCATTCAAATTTTTTATTTTGTCTAAGTTTCCGTCCTTTTTAAAACTTAAATATTTAAATTTAAGACCTTCCTTCTCAACGGGAAAGAGAAAGGAAATAAGTAAATGTTGTGATATTTGAGTACCTATAAATGAAACAAGAAACGTAACATTAGGGTACAATAACAATAAATAAAACAACAAGTTTAACAAAGTCGAAACCGATAACCTTCGTGAAAGTCCAAAGTTGTTCGGGGGTTGGAACCACAAACTCGTGAAGGAACAAAATATCGGGATGCTCTACAAAGTCCGAGTAAAATATAGTAGTGACGGGGCGAGGACTTTAGTTACCCTACGGATCCCGGTGGACCCTACGGGAACACCACTGGATCTACCTAACCCTCCCACCCTCTCTCCGAGTTCTCCCTTCCCTATAAACACATGTATACCGACTAAGTGAAGCAACATGTCGTCTTTGATTGTTTCACCATTTCGTCAATACAAAGTTATTTTTATTATTTTTCTAAGGAGGTACAAGAATGTACCTGGTGTTCAAACAAGGAAAATTGATGACTCATCATAAGGTGTATACCTATGTAGTGTCAAGTAAATAGATAAGTGGTCAACTTCTTGTAGTCTACAAAGCAAATCCCTTTAATATTCATTTTGACGACACATTTATAGGTGCGTATCCAAAACACCTTCGTAATTCCAAAGTCAGTACTCATTTATAGATCCTCACCCCAACGACCCAACATACCATTCATATATAAATTGAAGTATTCTTTGACCGTTTGACAGAAGGTTTCACCGACGTGGTAACACTTAAAGATGGTTACTTCACATTCTCAAGTAGGAATAGTCGTGTATTTCCACAGTCAAAAAAAGAACAAGAAAAATTTTGGTAAGATTTTAACACATCATTAAGAGTAACACTAAAATTAAACGAGTAGAGACACTTCTTCCGACTCGAGGTTTCTCAACTACGAAAACTTGACACCACAACCTCTTCTGAGAACTCTCAGGGAACCTGACGTTCCTCTAGGTTGGTCAGGTAAGACTTCCTCTAGTCGGGACCCTAAAGAAACCTTCCTGACTACGATTTCGACTTTGAGGTCATGAAACCGGTGGAGTACGTTTCTCAACTGAGTAACCTTTCCTGACGCTACGACCCTCCCTAACCCCCGTCCTCCTCTTCCCCTACTGGCTCCTACTCTACCGACCTACCGTAGTGACTGAGCTTCCTGCACTCAAACTCACTTGAGGCCCTCAACCACTACCTGTCCCTCCGGATCGCACGACGTTAAGTACCCCAGCGTTTTTCAGCCTGTTTTGACTCGCTGACTTGACTTGACTTGACTTTCTGATTACTGTAACTCGTACAAAGTTGTTAGTACATAATCGTCCGAAGGGGCCACCGAGTCGTCATTTCTTAGAAGGACGCTACGTCTTCTGTGCCCAAGCTAGGGACCCAACCCTTCTACGGACCTCCTCCCGTACCGTTAGGTGAGGTCGTAAGAACGGACCTCTTAGGGTACCTGTCTCCTCGGACCCCGATGTCAGGTGCCCCAGCGTTTCTCAGTCTGTGTTGTCTTCCTTACCGCGTGTGTGTGTGCGTCCGATAAACGGTGGACTTACCGAAAAACCACTTTACAGACAAGTTTAGAAAGCAGACAGGTAAAGGAGTAGTGGAATACCTGGACTCTGAGAGTGGGGATGAAGACAGAGAGAGGTAGGGGTGGGTACCCCCGAAGGAACAGAGATGGAAAGGGGGTAATATTAGTGTCTAAGAAAAATCCACAGGGAGGTAGCCGGTTCTACCAAACCACTTAAAATGAGAAACACCATACACAATACGTTCGTAAAATTTAAACGTCGACATCCTGATATGAAAGTATAACCAGATGAAACAGTTTGGGGGTGGGGATTCTAAGACTGTACTCAGGGAGTCCCTATAACAAGATCGTAGACAGAGGGTCACTGTGCCGGGTAATCACAACGGTTCTCTGAATTCCCTTTAACCTGTACGGGATGTCGTCTCACTTCGTAGAAGTTCCCTGAATTACAACCCACGACCCTCCTAAAGGTATGTCCAAAGAGTCCATCTCGTCTACCATTCATACATTCATACAACTCCTACTTCCCTTACTAAATAAAGGTGTCCAAAGGACTGAAATATATCATAAACCCCTGAAGGGACCACGAGATCACCCATTCTGAGACTCGAGGGTTACGTCCTCCGGACTCAAACTAGGGACCAGTCCCTTGATCTAGGGTATACGACGTTGAGATCCTGGGGTGTACGGTGTTACTTCTGACTTCTGGAATGTACGGCGTCGATTCTATACCACGTCAGCTGATTTATAAAAAAAAAAATTCACAAACCTAGTTCGAGTGTGAGATGTCACTTTACAGTACTTAATATTAATTTTATTATACTTCCTCCCTTCCGTCCGAGGGGACACGGTCTCAGAGCCATAAGTAAGTAAGTAAATTAGGAGTGTAAAGCTCTCCAGTAAAAGAGGGTCAACTGTTTACTCTTCTGACTATAAGGTCTCGGACCGGATGTAGGGACCCGAGTTTGCGGTCCCGAAAGTGAGAGAGGTGTCAAAATAAAATGACGGAGTCCCAGATTATAATCTTTATAATATTTAAAGAAAAATCTTTAATCATAATCTTTATTATAATCTTTATCGTAAAATTTTTTCACCGTCAAATCTCTTAGTGTCTCTGAGACTCTCCACCCTCGACCGATACCGACCCTGTCTTGAATAAAGACCGGAAATGAGTAAACGACACACTTAAACCTCTTCATTAGGTTGTAATAAAACGAAATCAAACGGATAGAACTAGACACCAGAGGTTTGACAAAAATAACGTGTAGAGTAACCAATTTTTTTTTTTTACAATACCGTACGAACGAATATTTCACAAATGGATAAGGATTTTAATATATGTATATTTCGAGGTGATTATAAATACATACAAAAATTTTGTAAATGAGTATGTCTTTAAAGTTTTTCTACTCTCTCTATTTTATTGATGTTGAGACGAGAGTGATGATAAAAATGAACCCTGGTACACTACGTAATCTAACGAGAACAAAAGTGGAGTATACTGTTTACTCCTTAGCTCCGCGGACGAGACGGTATAAGGACAACAAATGAAGACAAACGTCGAGAATAATCGAAATGAGAGACTAAGGTAATCTCTTTATTAAAATTCGGTAATCGGATAAAAATAGTCCCAATCAAAATAGTTTTGATCGAATCTTTAGATAGTTAGGTACGTTTGACGGTGTGTATTTGACGTCACACAGGGTGTTATTTTTGTTTATACAATACCCCTACGATAATTACAGAGGTTTAATACCCTAAGGGAGTCCAAAAGAGGAGACAACAGGTCTTGTGGACTGGAAAACTGTCCTCCCGACTCTTTCCTCTGGACACAGTTGAGTAAATAATTCGTGATTAATTTCGAATTAAAAACAAACAAAATCTATTTTTATTTAGATTCGACCTTATAAAAGAATAAGACGAGTTTTCGTAACAGAACGTGCAGATGGTCCATGTTTCTGAAGTAAAATCCCGGGTGACTAGATATTTTACTCAAACACAAGGGAGGTTCGTCTCTTTTGGATCCCCAGTTACCATACTCAAGGTAAATTGTAACAACTTAATAAGTCTCCTTCCCGATTTTACGGAAATTCTTTTTATAATAGCGTAGAGATTTGATTAAAACGACGTCCTTAACTCCTGTAGATTCCCCCTCCTACTACAATTGGCTTTGACCCCGAGTGTAATTTACACTCAAAGGACGTGAAGACTTCTACCGGACGAAGGACGACATGGAAACTGTGACCCCAGCCAAGATCCTTTTACCTCTTTCGATGAAACAACTGCAAAGAAGACCAGTTCCTTGAGTCTACTCGAATACTGGGTAAGTCTCAGAGGAAGAGACCTAAGAGAGAGGGTAGAGTCTTATAGATTTGGAAAATTTTTAGTTAGACCGAATCTTGTTCGATCTGAGTCCAGGGGTTCCATCTCTTTTTGGGGTCTGACCAGGTTCATTCTATTGAATTCCGGTCGAATGTCCTCGTCGGGGAACCTCTCGGACTCGACTCAAATTGAGATTGGGTTCCCGAACCTGACTTTCACTCAGTTGAAATCCTTACGTCACTTAAGATGTAAATCGGGTTTCAATCAGTAGTACCGTTTTTCACCATCTTGGTACCGAAAACAAGCTGGAGGAAAAGTCGACGTTGTTTCATTGACCACTCTTGTTCCCAACCTCTTCCTCGTCCGATCGTACTCAATTCACCTTCGGGACCCTGTTCCGCTCGGGGGTTGTGGCTCCGTTTTACGACATACCGAAATAACCCACAGAGAGAGTCGATAACGAAATTTTTTTTTTATCAGAACGTTATCCTCTTCATTTTCTTTATATACTACTTTCCTGGACGTTAAATTTCATGAGGTTCGTTAGGTGTTAAGTTACCGTTCTTGTATTAAATTTACTGGACCTCCTTTCCTGTAAAAATCAAAGACTTCATCTCAAGCACAGGTGATCTTGAAGTTGTCGATTCCACTCAGTCAGTCGTTTTTTTTATGTGTATAAGATGATTTTTTTAAAAATTATCCCGAATTATAAACCTTACTCTTTAAGAACATGTGTAAAAGCAAATTTAAGTGTTGAACGTTGTCTCGGATTATTTTCAGAGGGAAGACTGTTGGGTAGGAGAGTCGGTGAATTAAGGAGAGGTTAAGTCTCTCTACGACTCTGTCAAGCAGAAAACAACTACAACAACAAGTCAACGATTCAACACAGACTGTGAAAAGCTGGGGTACCTGGCGCCGAATGGTCCGAAGGGACAGGAAGCGATAACGGGTCTCAAACAAGTTTGAGGACAAGTAACTCAGCCACTACGATGGATTCGTAGAGTAGGACAGTAGGGGAAAGTAGAAATAACCGGTTGTTTACACACTGAATACCCACTTAACCAGACCGAATACTCCTGTCCGTCATTAGGTTCTTGTTTAAGATCATCTTTACATTTCAACAATTTCTTCGTGAAAAAAAACTTCCTAATAAAGTACATACGTGTTATATTGTTGTAGTCATCGTAGTAGGGGACTATCCTTCGTGTTCCTTTTTGGCATCTCCAATGGTCATGAATCCTCCTTTTATAAAACTGCCTTACGCTTCTCTATTGTATTGAGGGGAAGAAAACTAATAGATGACTTACAAACCGTCGAAAACTGTAACTCCTAGAAATACATTCATGAACTCAATCTCAAACCGTAGACCAACTGGACTTAACGGGTCCATGTCGAGTGGGATTAATAATACTCCAGTGTACACTGTTCTTTCTAAAAAGAACCGAGACCTTACAAGGTTTGGTAGTCTACATTTCAGATCGGTAAAGAGTAATTTAAAAGGACAGAAACCTATACCAAGATCTCAGAGGGTCGGTAATCTGAGACGAAATACCTTCTTCAAGGAGTGTAGGGTCTAAGGTCCTTGGGTTCCTCACTACACAGTATTAAATTCACCAACGGTCGATTAGAGGAAAGGGTCCCCCACTCTCTCTTTCTTCCATCGTCTTCAAGAAAGTCATTGACTATAAAGTGTACGAAATTGAGTAAATTATTGTCTACGGGTGGGTGAGGAGAATATAAAAGTCACATTGTTTACAGTACTTTACTTTGACAATTTCTGAATGTCGATACCACATATATAGGCCCAGGAGTGGTAAGGTCTTTAGTAGAGATCGAACTTCCGCACCCCTTCTTTACCCCACACTTTATCATAAATGATCCGTTTTTACACCCGAAGGGTCCACCGAGTCACGATTTCTTAGACGGACGATACGGCCTCTACGTCCGCTGAGGTCAACCTAAGGACCCAGTCCTGATAGGGGACCTCATCTGTTACCGTTGGGTGAGTCCATAAGAACGGACCTTTTAAGGTACCCATACCCTCGGACTGCTCGACGCCAGGTACCCCAACGTTTTCTGTGCTGACTCGTTGACTTGTGTGTTTGTGCACCCGTTTTTACATACTTATGTCAATGTTTACTGGTGAACTCCAAAAAGTTTACAGGGTCCCCAGAAAGTCGGCACCAAATACTTTGAGGCATTACAGAGGTCTAATATTAGGAGATATGGTGGTCGAGGTTTTGTTCAGTGGTAGTAAATTTACTGTTTACGTGCGCTGTTTGACAGACTCATAACACTGTTGTGGGTACCGCTAACTCACAAATGAGCGACAAAGAAACCTAGCCGAGTGTCTGACAACCTTGCAGTGAGAAGGTCCGATTATAAAAAGTTTCGAGTCAGTACACGTATTTAGAAGTATGGAAAAAGTTACCTTAAAACTTTTAACATAGTTTTACTATAACGCGTTTGTCACTTGCTAAAGACATAAACAGTACAGACTGATTAAGATATATAGATCTTCAATAGTGAAAATCGTGAAGATTTAATAAAAAGACAAATGGAGGTTAAGAAATAAAAAATGTTGTTCAGGATTACAAAGAGAAACTAAAAAGAAAATTACAATCGTAATAAATAACTAACTGAAAACACCGTCTAAGTCTAGTTCGAATTAAAGTTATAGGGAATGGGTTGACGGTGGGTGCGAAAGGTTGGAAGGGGTAAGAAAGTTATCTTCGTAAACCTATTTTAGTTATAAGTCAACTACAATGAAATTCCGACTTTTGTGATAACTGTAGACTCGGTACATCATTTCACACAAAGGAAAAGGAAAAGACCTGTTTAAAAACAAAAGGAACCCTTTGTAAAACGTCACAACTATTGTCATGGTCTCAACCTATTCTAAAGAATATGACAAAGGGGATTATGTGGAGGTTTGAAAGGGAATCAACGTATTTAGAGAGACGTAAGTATAAGAACCATAGTGTTGTCAAACTAGAAGAATTTCTGAAGAGAAGACCTCAGAAGACTTGTCGACCTACTCCCCCCCGTCAAAAGACCGGGAAACCTCAAGATGAGGAAGGATTTGTCTAAAAAAAGGAAAGTAAATTTTAATTAATTAATTTTTTTAATTTAATACTTTCATACTGTTGTGTAAATGACCTCTGAACCTTTTATGTCTTGTTCTAATGTGCATCAATGTGATATATAGTGTTAATAAAAATTCATCTATTTAATTCGAAAAATCAATCTCAAAGTTATAGTTCGAGAGTTTTTAATTATCTTACTTACATACCTCTTCATCTACCTATACCATCTGGATCTTTCGTGAGACTTGGTTAGGTTCTATTGATTCTAACTATATTAAAAGTGTCCTGTCATCCCATGTTCAAGATAAGTTCAAAGGTATCTGATATTTGATCCTCTGTGACCTTGTATTTTTCTTCCATGTTTTTAAAGTACCGGATTTCCATAACTTTAGTATGTCTTAGACAAGAGGATAGTGACACCTTAATACAATCTTTAGTTATAGTTTTCTATGAACTTTTATTGGGTGTATAAAAGTTCACGTTACACTGTAAATGGTTCTCTCTAGATTCGTCTGAAAATTTGCGAAAAGTAGAATGGAGGGGCGGAGACGAAGGTCTCCATTAACTAACATGTTTAGGGATCCGGAAAGTCCCCAAGACTCTACGTTTAGTCCAACCGACAGTTGAAGTGGGTGACGACCGAATCCTAAGTTGAAAGGGTCTGGCTGTAATGGGGTACAGGTAGAATCTACAGATCAAAGACTCTAAAACAACGGTATTATAGAGAGAGAAAAATAAACATAGTAATCCACGTAATCTAGTAAACATAGTAATAATCCTCGTTTAACACACGATAACATGTACGAAATTTTGTTTAGGAAGATTTGGAAAAACGTGACAACCATCCTTACATTTAGCCATGTCGGTAATACCCCTTGTCATATCTTCAAGGAATTTTTTGACTTTTGTCAATGCTATACTAGGTCGCTGGACCCAAGCTAGGGACCTAACCCTTCTAGAGGACCTCTTCCTTATGGTTGGGTGAGGTCATAAGAACGGACCTCTTAAGGTACCTATCTCCTCGGACCCTCCGATATCAGGCACCCCAGTGTCTCAGTCTGTGTTGAAACGGACACACATATACTAGGTCGTCAGGGTGAGGACCCGTACACAGACCTTTCTTTGCATCAAGTTTTTGTGTACGTGGGGTCACAAGTATCATCGTGATAAATGTCATACGTTCGGCACTTTCGTTGGGCACAGGTGTCTGTCTACTTACCTATTTCTTCTACGTCACACACTTGTGTGTGTATGTGTTACCTGATAATGTGTCGGTCTTTTTCCTTACTTTATTACGGTAAACGTCGTTGTATCTACGTAGATCTCCAATAGGATGATTCGATTCATTTAGTCTCTTTGTGTATATAGTATACGATAGCGGACATACACCTAAGATTTTATATTATGTTTACTTGAATAAATGTTTTGTTTTGTCTGAGTGTTGGTATCTTTTGTTTTAATACCAATCGGTCACCCCTTTCCCTCGTTCCCCATTTAATCTTCGAACCCTAATTGTATATGTGTGATGATATATACCCCGAAGGGACCACCGAGTCTCCCATTTCGCAGGCGGAGGTTGTACCCTCTGGGCCCAAGCTAGGGACCCAGTCCTTCTAGGGGACCTCTTCCTTTACCATCGGGTAAGGTCATGAGAACGGACCTCTTAGGGTACCTACCTCTTCGGACCATCCGATGTCAGGTGCCCCAGCGTTTCTCAGCCTGTGCTGACTCGCTGAAGTGATATGATATGGTATGATGATATATATTTTATCTACTGGTTGTCCTGGATGATATATCGTGTTCCTTGATATGAATTGTAGAATTTTTGGTCATTACTTTGTCCTTCGTTTTTTTCTTATATATATTGACTGAGTGAAATATGGGTTTTATTTTTAAAGTTTTTGATTTAGACAGATTCGTACAGTAAAATGAAATAAAATGGAAAAAGATTCCTAATTTTTCGTAAAAATGACCTCACATCAACTAAATGTTACAACACAATCGAAGACGACGTGTCGTTTTATTCAGCCAATATGTACATAGATGAAAAAAATTTCCACTAAAAGGGTACATCCAGTAATGTCTCATGACTCATCTCAAGGATACGACATGTCATCCAGGAATAGTCAATAAGTAAAATATATCTCATCTTATTTATGTGTAAAATTTGACTTTTCAGAAAAGGTAAAAAAAGGGTTACCTTTAACAAACCTTATAACGAAGGAATCATCAAAAGAAAGGTAACTGAACTAAAGACTTAAAATTAAGTAGGACAACTTATTATAAGTACTTTAATACTAACCCATATTAGTGTAAAAGATTTTATCTAAAAGATTTTATGTGAATGTATATAATTTTTTTTTTTTCAGACCATATGGTGGTCACCACAAATGAGGTGTATACCTTTGTAGTGAGACTAGATCTCATCTTTGATTCCAGGTCCCTCCAATACACGAAATCCAGTTTGTTCTCCGTCTTGATCCTGTAAGAAACCGAGAGGACTTAGGGAATAAACAAGAATAGCCATTCGGTCCGACGGACTCGGAGATAGATCTGCGTGAACAATTAATATATGGAATGAAGAAATCGAGAAATGATCGTAAATGGTACAGTACGGTAATAGTTTAGTAGGTCGGTGATTCATTATCAGAAACAAATTTCGAGTATCAAGGTTTATACTTGGCGAACATCGGGACTTATCCCTCTTTTTAACCACCTTTTTTAGTTACTCCAGTCATAACGGAAGATGAGTAGACTGTTCTTACCAATGAATAATTCATTAGCTCAAAAGGTAGCACCGCAGGTTTTCAGAATAAGTAAAGTGTTATTTATTTTCTTCCCGTGGTCTCATTACATACAAAAACAGAATCGATACACGATATGTGCCCTGGAGGTTCAGTGTCTCTGAAATGTATAAAAGGGGTTGTCTTCCATCACGTCAAACATTTACCGTCTTAGACAAACTTTTGTGTGAAAAAAGAGGTTCAGGTAGTAAATTTATCTTTACCGAGTTTCGGTCATAATGAAGTTCGTATCCTTAAGAGTGTATCAAATAGGAGTGGTTATTTAAGACGTTATGGTTTAAATCGAACCACTCCGGTCGTGTTGCGACTTTTATGAAGGAGACGACAACGAACCGTTACAAATTATTTTCGCCTCGTCTACAACTTGATGTCTCCGTCCAATTTAAAACTCTAATGTGTGCAATAATATTGATTAATTTAGGTTTACTTTCTGTGGTTAAACTCTTACTGTTTCAGTAACTTTATCGTGAAACCTCAAATTGTCCTGAGTTAGACACATTATATTAAACCAGGAGATATCAATATGAAAAGTTGATAGTGTCAGATTGAAGTTTATTATAGTAAGGTGAACTTCATATCATATTTTTAGAATATTGTCATACAAAGATAAAGAAGGAAGAACGGAAACACGATAAAAGTATATAAAACGGAGTTGTATACAATACTTAAGACATATGTGAGACTGATAAAAACGAAATTTATCGGTTAGTGACAAATTTCTTTAATGTATAGATAAATGGCAAAGATCTGAGATGGTAGTAAGATCTGAGAACATACCATAGGATGGACTTTTTGAAGGTAATTATAAAGTACGTCGTTTCTTGAAGATCACTACTCAAAAAAGTGGAAACTCTTCAAAAATAGAGCGAAAATATAAACTTTGTACAAGTGATCCATAATATGGGTTCTAACTGTCAAAAAGAAAGTAGTGAAACTTCTACAACGAGGGGGTGTCGAACGACGATACGAGTAGACTCTCTACCGTTCACCTGGACTCGGAGTCTACCATTCCTGGACCGTTTTAAGTTCGGTCCTTGTGACCACCCGGTGTCGACCTATTAGGATGGATGCCCGAAGACCGTAAAGGTACTCGACGGTTTACATACAGTCACCTCCGTCCCTTTATCCGTCTCCATGAAGTACGACAGGACTTGTGTTTGGTTTTAGAGGAAAGGACACGGAACCACCGTTTATGGAGGCACCGAGGTTCCACGACATCTTTTCCGTCTCACCACCGAAGTGTAGAGTGTCACAAAGGTGAGGAGGTCAGGAACACCTTCAAATTGACACTAGATGGTCAAATGGTCAAGTTCGGGACCCATTGATGGTCGTCCATATATGTCTCTAACCAATACTGTACCCTCGTGGGTGTCGGAGTTCGACGACGACCTAATTAATCCCTTTTGACAACGACGGAAGTAAAGGGGACCGACCGAAACCTGAGAGAAAGGGTGAACATGAAACCGTCTCTACGACTTACGACTACTCCATCGTGAACCTAAGGACGGTCTTCTCAGAGATTAATTCCGTTAATCCACTCTCGACCTCGCGTGACATCACTCAGGACGTCACCCCGGTTCCCAGAGGACCCAGTCCTCTGGTGCAACATCGAGACGTCGACTACCTGGGGATCCCCCTCAGAGTTACTTTGGTTTTGTTCTTCTTTAGTGGAAAGGAAAACACTTTGTGAGGTCCCACAGGTTTTGTTACGTTTCACTGTCACTGTCCAGTTATGTCTCGTTCCTATTATATAAAATGTCATAGTTGAAGTAAAGGATCAACTACTTAAACCGTTCTTGGCGTAGTGACTGTCTGTTTAGTACCATTTTAGTTACATTTTATAAATTTTTACTTATAATATCTCTCTGGTTATCACTGGGAAAAACACCCTTTAGTGATGTACCACTTAAGAAAGTATCTCATGAAGAAATAAAGACGTTTTTTTTTTTTTTTTTTTTCGTTAATAAGGGTAAAATATCTATACTTCACTCCGAGTTTCTCCAACTTATTGGTGTTTTGATCGTGAATCTTACGGGTCCTTCTTAGAAAGAAGAAGTAGTCTCACGTACGACGGAAGGTAGTCATATGGTACGATGGAAAGTTTCCAATTACTGGTGGGCTGAGGACGGTGAGTGTGTGCACATGAATTCCTTTCGTTGACTCTGCGGAAATGACATCCTTGAACCGGAAGACTGAGGTGAAAGATCAACAGAAATTTTGAGACTTGTTTCCCGGAGAAGGAGAGGTATCATCCGACACCATAGGTCGTGACAAAGTGGTTTTGGTATGGTCCCCCTTGATGGTTTGTCCGTGTAAGTACTGTTACTCTTTTCGACCGATTATTGGTGAAAAGAAAGTCATAGTGTCCCGGGAAATTAACGGTTTGCGAATTGAAAAAATGACACTATTTTATATACATTGTATTTTTAAGGGACCACCGAGTCACCATCTCTTAGACGGACGGTTACGTTCTTTGTACCCAAGTTAGGGACCAGACCCTTCTAGGGTGTGCGACACCTTTTTGATTTAGGCACACGGTGTTAGTGGTTCGGACACGAGGTCTCGGACCCTTGACGTTGATGACTTCGAGTACTCGGGATCTCGGGGTGAGGTGTCATTCTCTTCTCTGACGTCACTCTCCGAACGCGGGGCGTAGATCTCTCATCGGGGGTGAACGTCGTTGATCTCTTTTTGGGTACGTCGTTGTTTCTGGGTCGTGTCGGTTAATTTTTTCTGTTTAAGGGGAAATTTGCAAAAGGTTCACATGGTAGGTCACATGACTCGTACAGCTGTGACAACGCGTCGGTAGAAGTGGTAAATAGGTGTCTCGAAAAAGTAGAAGGGTTTGACTACAAAACAAAATAAAAAATTAATATGCACCTTATATCAATTAAATGTTACGACACAATCAAAGACGATATCTCGTTTCATTTGGTCAATATGTATATGTATATGTATATACGAGAGAAATAATCCAAGAAAAGTGTATACCTGGTAATGTCTTATAACTTATCTCAAGGGCACGATATGCCATCCAGGAATAATCAATACATAAAATATCTATCGTCACACACACAGTTAGAGGCAGAGGGTTAAATACGGGGCGGTATGCTGACGGGTTTGACTTCGTAACGACATGGGTAATTTGTCATAGTCGGGTAAGGGGTTTGGGGGATTTGGACTTTTCGGTGGTAGAATGAAAGACAGAGATACTTAAACTAATGACGTCTGTGGAGTAAACTCACCTTTATTAGACACTGTATAAAGTAAACGTACTGCAGTGTTCCAATTAGGTGTAATTTCGTACACAGTCTTAAGGGAAGGAAAAATTCTGACTTATTATAAGCCAATATACATGTGTGAAAAAATTAAGTAAGTAAACACGTACCTGGGTTGGGTGAAAACTTGTTGAGAGACCCAATCTTTTGGGAAGGAAGAAAACTTAGGTTAAGACAAAGGAAGATTGGACACAAGTGTCTAGGATCGAGACCGAGAGTTTGAATGTGTTTTATTCCACTTAAGGGAAGAGGTACAGTCAAGAGATAAAGGAATTTTGTTTCGGTTCAACTAAGATACTAGATGCTCTACTCCGGACTCTTGTTTGTAGGTCACGACCTCCTCGACGAAGTCTCCCTCTGTGGAGGCGGGTAAGTAAGAGACGGGACTCCTACCCCCTAGAAGTCGGGTAGTGGCGTGTAGTTTCCGGGGGATGGACCTCTCGACGAGTTCCCCCACTGAGTAAAGTGTCACAGGACAGATGGCGTGAGTGGGGTTTCGTATCTCCCAGTCGTCTTAGAGGGTCTATGGGTGAGGTGGTGGGAGGGGGTCGGTCCATGTCGAAGGTGGACAGAGGGGTCGACCACCATTAGGTCGACCCTCGGGTGTCGGTGATCGGGATGCTTTCCAAAGACTTGTAGGTAAGTGCGGAGGTGTTTAATAGAGGGTCTTACGTCATTCCTACGTCTCTACATTTCCTCTCTGCGGCCTCATTCTTTGACTTACCCAATGAGGGCCTTACCGGCCCCGGCCACCGAACGGGGACCATCTTTCTCCTCTGCAGTGGGGAGTGAAGAGGGGTCTCCTCCTCCGCCGCTAGTCCAACGAGGGGCGAGGACGGGGTGGGGCTCCTTACCTGAGTCACTGTCACGTCCGGAAAAAGAAGAGACGATAGAACCTCAGGTCCGCGGCGCCACTGGTTTGTCCAGTCCACGTCCCGACGTTTTTCGAAACAGGGTTGACGGCTCCCTCCTACACCGGTTGTAAGGATCCAAACAAACGTTTACACCGGGTCTCTTCTCCACAGTCCTGTCTCTACGACCGTCTCGTACGGGCATAGGCCTCGGGTCAGGAAGGGAGGGCGGGGTTTCATAAAGACTACATAGGAAGGTTGGGTCTACCTGTCCGTAAAGTGTGAGGTCCCGCTTTCCCCTAAGATGTGAGGTTTGAGAATAGTCCCACCCGAGAGATTATCCTATAACAGGCAATGTTGTCTTGAGACAAAAAGGTCTTGAATCTTTCGATAGTTACCTGTTTAAAGGGACTATGCATAAAAAGTCTAAGAATTTTTAAGTAGAGTCCACAGATAATGAACCCGAAGGGTTCACCGAGTCCCCATTTCTTAGGCGGACGGTTACGTCCTCTGTGTCTTCTCCGTCCAATTTAGGGACCCAGTCCTTCTAGGGCCCTCCTCCTTTACCGTTGGGTGAGGTCACAAGAACGGACCTCTTAGGGTACCTGTCTCCTCAGACCACCCGATGTCAGGTACCCCAGTGTTTCTCGGTCTGTGCTGACTCGTATGTGTGTAGATAATGAATGAGTAATAAGTGAAAACTTTGGTAGTTTTTAATGTAGACTGTTTATCGGAACTCTACTAGTGTAGTTCCTGGATCTATATCTTCAGTTCACTATTTTACCCAACTTTCTTTCTTCGTTTTTTTTTTTCTTCTTCCTTCCTTCGTTAATAGGATCCTCTAAATTCGATTCCTTCATTACTTTAATGTTTACTTCAAATCGAGATCGAAGGACCGTTACTTTCTCTTTTCTTTTTTTTTTTTCTTCAATCCGACGCAGTCAAGGTAATAAATTAATTTCTCTTGTATATGTGAGTAATCCTCTACAACAGTACTATTTAAAGTTCGTTCCCCAATAATCGTTTTTGACCTAAATTTACACCGAAAAATCCTTAAGTAGATGACACACAAACTCTGGATAGACGTGCACGTTCACAGAGACACACACATACCTACGTATATAGATAGACAGGTAGTGGGGAGTCGAGAAACACACAGACACATAAATCAACTAAATTTTTTTTTTAGACAGTCCTCGGAAACGTTCCGAAGTAGACAAAGTTAAACATCTTTGCCGAAGGACAGTACTCTTTCTCTGACCACCCTTTCTACCCCCGTTACCACAGGGCATCGGGGTCCTGTGGACGTGTGAAGGAGACAGGACAATCCATCAACTCGACTAGGATGTGTTCGGCCTCACGAACGATTCAGCGAAGTCAGTGCAGGCCGGGAAAGGGTACTTGACATCGGGCGGTGCGAGGAGACAGGTGTCCTAAGAGGTGCGTTCTTATGACCTCACCCAACGGTAAGGGAAGAGGTCCCCTAGAAGGGCTGGGTCTCTACCTTCGACACAGAGGTCGCCGAGGACTTAACGTCTGCCTAAGAAATGGTGACTCGGTGGGCCCTTCGGGGATGTGTTCGGATGACGAAGTATTAGACCCTGGAAACCGGTGATCACCCCCTTCCCCGTCACCAGTCAGAACGACGGGATGTCGGTCCTAGGTCCGTGGAGTCCTTTCGAGCAACCGTGGGTCCACGGGACGTCGGTTTCGTAGACACAGACTTGCGTGGGGCACCCGGTTCGGACCGTATACTGACCCGCGGACGAGCCGAGGGTGAACCGTGGCGGCGACGGACGGCCGGGACCTTGGGACGGGGTTTGGTGTCGACGGACCGTACCCCGGACTGTCAGACGGGTGAGGAAAGGTCTCATAAGAGCGAGAGAGGCGTCCCGACCTCAGAAGTAGTGTGGGAGAGGAGACGACGAGGGTCCCCAGGACGAAGACGGGAGTCCCGGGTCTGTAAGAAGGGGGTAGATCGGTGAACGGACAGTGCTTACAAGGAGTCGACCCTTTGGGATTCGTAGGGTGTGGAGGTGTAGAAACAAGTTTATGGGACCTTCCAATGTGGGAGGAGCAAGTGGTTTGGGGAACCCCTTAGTCTACAACTAAAGTCGGACAGGGGAATTTTTCAGTCGGGTCGAGTTGGGGACCGAGGAGGGCAGAGGGGTGACTCAGCAAAGAATTTGTCCAATACTGTCGTCCCTGAAGGGACCACCAGGTCGCCTAGGTGCGAGGGTTACGTCCCCCGGGTCCAAGCTAGGGACCAGTCCCTTGATCTAGGAAGTACGACGTTGATTCTCACGCGTACGGTGTTGATTTCTATGGCGTACACCGTTGTTTCTAGCCTCTGGGACCCTCGACGTCGATCCTGAACCACGTCAGTTTGTTTCTTTATCTATATAAAAAATTTTTCCAACACTGTCGGCTACCTCCAGAGTAGAAAGGATCTCTCATCGGGTGTCTCTCCCACACAGGTCCGGAGGTCTGTTCACCCTATAAACACCCCCCGACAATAAGTTGGAATACACGTCCATCCTCCCTAACTTTTCCCAGGTTTTAATGTGTAACGTAACCTCACTTGTGTCAAACGACTGAAGAGGACCGGTCCGACGGTACCTCTCTGACTCCGACACAGGGACCCTGGTAAGAAACCTCCCTTTATGTCCCTTTTCAACGGAAGGACAACGTGGGAAATCCCATTCGTTCTCGGTCTCCTTCTCTACTCGATAAAGACCTGGGACTCCCCGAAAGATATTCTCCTTTTGTGAAACACCACCCAAAAATCGATTTAGGTTCCGACCCCCGTCCCCTTGACACCCTGATATTCCCGGTTAATACAAGACTTCATCTCCGATGTCCACGGGGGTCGGTACCTGTACTGGTCCTCTACACTAGAAGTCCTAGGGTAGTCCCTTAGGACGGTTCGGGTCCACTCCTCGACACACAAGGGACCCCGACTTCGTAGGGTCTCTTGGTTTGTTGGTTAGTTGGTGGTTCTGTCTGTGTCGAACTCGGGGTAGACGAACTTTCTTTCCCTATAGACATTGACTAGTTTCGTCCAGATGTCACGGACCAGGTAAAACGACAACAACTCAGTGAGTCAGTACAGACTGAGACACACTGGGGTACCTGACTGAGACACACTGGGGTAAGAAGAGGTCCGTGCTGATGACCTCACCCGACGGTATGGGAGGAGGCCCCCTAAAAGGGTTGGGTCCCTAGCTTGGGTTTAGAGGACGTAACCGTCCTCTTAAGAAGTGGTGATTCGGTGGTCCCTTCGGAGCGAGTCAGGTGTCTCCCGTAAGTTATTTGCAAGTGTCGATGGTGGGTGGTCTTCAACTCCCCGACGCCACCTTTCTCCCTTGGCGGGGGACTCAACCGTGCACGTCGTATACCGTGGGTCCCGAGGAGCCCCATTCGACCGTGACACGGGGAGATGTGGAGACGACTCCGGTACCGAGACCCTCTCTGAGACTTTTCGGTAGCGGTGTGCCTTATCAAAAGAGACCCAAGGATGAAGAGGGGTTGAGACGGAAGGTCCCTTTGTAAGGATACCCGGTGTTTCCCCTTCGCTCGGCTGTCTCCGGCTCCGTTTGCCACTCTCTTATTTTGTCACTGCCAGTGACGTCAGAACAAGAAGATCTCGTAGAGTTGCCGTACTCGACCCGGGGAGAAGACATTGGAGTCCACGTTCACATACCCTTAAATAAAGGTTCACATACCCACATCACTACCTTTTCGTCTATTTTAAGTAGTTGTCACGCGACGCACGGAGGGAAGGTCACCTCGTCATTTTTTTGTCAGTAATGTATTTCCTGAGGTAAACTAAAATCTACACGACCTTTCGATTTGTTTTATCTTTCCTTTAGGTAAAAGTCCGTTTTATTCTGTCCCTCACTAATACCTGTCCGCTCAATAAAAATAATTTTCTTCTTACCGTCCGTGTGACTTCAGGATTGGACGACACACCGGACTCCCGAAATTCTACCCTCTTGTGGGTTTAGACGGAAAGGGTAGGAGAAAGGGGACACCACTGGTTTTTCTGAGTTCGTGGCTGAGAATGCCCGACTCCAAAGACGACACTTTTTCACTGACGTCCCGTCCACTACGACCCGACTCCGATCCCTCCGGACCCGCGGCACCGGTCGGGACACCCAATGTCCGGACGACGGACCTTTGGTGTCTCCCTTCCCGACTCCGGTGCACCTGTCGTTGGTGCCCTCTCTGAATTATGTTCCGTCTTCGCTTTCCCTGTTCCATTAATACTTTGTCGTTTCTAGCAAAGTTTCGTTTCAAACGTTTACGACAGGTCTACTCTTTTCTACTGGCGAGTTTGTTATCAAAAATTTTAACTGTAGGTGAAAATTTTTTATCAAAATAAATAAATAAATACCCACACAACCCAGAAGTAACGACGAGCCCGAAAAGAGATCGACGCCGCTCGTCCCCGTTGAGAGATAAACACCACACGTTCCAAGAGTAACGACACCAAAGTAGACAATACCTCGTGCCCGAGATCCCGGGAGCCCGAAATCCTCTACACCGTGCACCTGGGTCATCGACGCCGAGGGTCCGAGATTTCGTGTCCGTGTGCCCAAACCGACGACGTGTCGTGAACCCTAGAAAGGCACAGTTCCTGCCTTGGGCACAGAGGACGTAACCGTCCACCTAAGAAATGGTGACTCGGGCGTCCCTTCGGACTATAGGTGAAAGTTTAGTAGTTTTGTACACGAACCTCTTGTTAACGGGACCAAGTTACAGCGAACACACACCCTTAACTCTTTTACTTGTCTCTGGGTGTCGCCACGACCAAAAGTTTCACACTAGGTGTTTCGAAAAGGGAACTGAGTTCCCACGGTGTCTCAAGACCCGGGACGAGTCTTGATGACTCAGTCTTCGAGACTCTCGTCCCGGGTCTTTAGACATAAAAAATTCAAACAAATTCATTAAAACTTTTGGTAATTGGGTTTTCCCATTTTTTTCTTTAAGACTTGTAAATAGTGAGGGGGTGGGGGTGTACGTTAAACGTCAGTCCGTATCGAGTCGAACATTTCTTAGACGGACGTTACGTCCTCTGGGACCAAGCTAAGGACCCTGCCCTTCTAGACGACGTCTCCCCTATCCGATGGGTGAGGTCATAAGAACCCGAAGGGACCACCGAGTAGACCATTTCTTAGATGAGCGTTACGCCCTCTGGACTCAAACTAGGGACCCAACCCTTCTAGAGGTCCTCTTCCCTTTCCGATGGGTGAGGTCATAAGACAGGACTTCTTAGGGTACCTGTCCCATCGCACCATCCCGAGTGTTTCTCAGTCTGTGTCGTCTTGTTGAAAGTGAAGTGACATTTCGTGTAGTCTAAACCTGAGTTTTACGAACCCAATTTCAATCCGATGAATCGGAACTCGCTAAGTGAATTAAAGAATGTCGAGGTTAAAAGGAGTAAACATTTTACTTTTAAGATGGGACTCAACATTTATAATTATCTGTTTCTTACAGTCTCGTAAACGTTTCATTTGCGATGTCCTAACCATGTTTGCCAAAAAATAATAATAGTACCTCAAAGGGTCCACCGTATCACCATTTCTTAGGTAGACGGTTACCACTGTGTCCAAACTAGGAACCTAGCCCTCCTAGGGGACGTCCTTTTTTACCGATGGGTGAGGTCATAAGAACGGATTTTTGAGCGCGTCTGTGTCCTTGGACCGTCCGATGTCAGGTACCCCAACGTTTCTCAGCCTGTACTGACTCGTACGTTCTTTCATGTTCTTAATAATCGACAGTACCATAATTATAGTGTTCAGGGATGGGTACCACGGTCGTGGCATCAGATTCGCTGACATATAGAACGGACCCACTGAGATTATGAAGGAGGATTTGTTCGAGAAGGGAGGAAGGGGAAGGTAGAGTATGAGACGACTATTACGTTGGGAGAGTGAATTTTGGAAGTTTTCGAAGGACAACAAGAATCTTATGTTTCTAGAATTGTTTTGATCGAGAAAAGGAATGGTTCTGGAACTAACTGAGACTCTCTTCCATCTAATTTTACGTTTTGTAGGTATCATAGCAACGAACAGGTCATTTTTAGGTGAGCCGAATTGAGATCGGGAACCCTCAGTTCCGTCGTTTTTACGACGTGTCTTCAGAGTTGACCAACATCCCGTCCTAATTTTTGTTTCGGAACTAGAGTGTCCGTACGGACTCCGTTGGGATAACCTTTTTCTATTTTTCTATCATAATTTTTACATCCGAGACCTGATACATCCGGATTTCTTTTCTAAGATTAAACATCACAAATATTGTGGTACTAATTTATAGCAGATTTCCGAATTTTCACAAAAAATTATACATTTCTAAAAACGACTATCCGTAAAAATAACTACCTTTGTAAAAGGTAAAAAATTTTTATTTGAAAATAAAATACTGTCAAAATATAAATGTCTTTTCAATGTCTTTGTCAGATCTCCCAAGGACATCTGGAGACTGGACGAACGGGGATTATAGTAAGAATGATTTGAACCGGTGTAAATAGTTTACATTCTTTGGTCACAACCGAGTCATGATTTGAGGCCTGAAATAAGTCTAAGGTGGTCAAAAAGGTACTTGCAGGAAAAAGACTAGGTCTAGATTAAGTCCTAAGGTACAACACAAATCTACAGGACAGAGAAACGAGAGAAGACTAGGTACTGATAAAAAGTCTAAAAGGAACAAAAACTGTTGGAATTATCAAAACCCTTCCTGACCAGTCCACTAAGTAGCTTTCAGGGAGTCCACCCAAACAGACTACGAAAGAGCACTAAGCTGACCTAATATCCTTAGATATTGGATTATTCCCACAGACCCCTCCTTCTGGTGTCTGCCCTTCATGATAAAAGTAGTGTAGACAGTTCCCATGTACGATAGTTGTACTCAAGAATAACAAACAAACGAAAATTTATAAATAAATAAACCGCCGTGTCCCAGAATCAGCGTCGTACACCCTAGGTCGAGGGACAGGTCCCTAGTTTGGGCCGGGAGACGTAACCCTCGTGTCTCAGAATCTGTGACCCGGTAGTCCCTTCAGGGTAGAATAGTAACAAATACGGTTAGTTGGGACCAACGGAAAACCTCCATCATGAACGATCTGAAGAGGTGGTATTTCAATGAAGAACGATATATAAAACCTTAGTTCAGTGATTCCTATCCAGAGAGAGGTGTGACTTTCACATCACACACAATCCCCAACCCCACCCAAATTCGAGGTTGAGGACCTCACCCCTCATCGACACACTTAATAAACCTTAAGTAGACATTCCCATGAAACGGAGAAGAGGGAGAAGGAGTAAACAAATAAAGAAGTTGGTGAATAAATATCATTTTATCTAAGTACCTATAAATAAAATATCAAACCTAATATTAGGTGATGATAGACAGTGAATTTAATAAGGTCGAAACCAGTGACCTTAAAGAAATTCTACCAGTAAACACAGTGAAACTGTACGGGATAAGAAAAAAAATTTACAAGTATATAAAACAAGATATATAAAATAAATATATCTGTTTATGTATATGTGTGATTACATCTATTTCTTATCTATAGATCGATCTATCTGTATGTATACTATGTACGAGTCAGAACAGGCTGAGAAACGCTAGGGTACCTGACATCGGACGATCCGAGGAGACAGACACCCTAAAAAGTCCTTACCCAACGGTGAAGGAGGAGGTTCCTTAGAAGGTCTTGGTCCCCATCTTGGGTGTCGAGGACACCGAGGACAGAACTATCCGTCTAAAGAATAGCGACTCGGTGGTCCCTTCGGAGACGGGATAGGAAAATAAAAAACTTGAAAAAGAATAAAAGATCGTAGTGTTCTATCACATCCAAGTAGATCTTAAAAGGAACGGGGTCCGGATCTTAACCGGTAAAAGGGTACCTAGAGACCAAGGAAAACAACCTCTTACCATAAGCTTTGGTTCTAGACCAGTAACTTACTTTTAATAAATCTTAAAATTCTGTGAAACATTCCTTAAGGAACCGTTAGGTACCCAATCCTGAGAAGTGAAAGTGACGGTTCCCGTACCGAAGTGAGAGACCAACCCCATGCTTCTAAGACGTTCGGCATTCTGTTCTGGTGTTTATTTATTTATTCAAAAGTAATATTTAATTATATGTAACAACCTTTTTTAAAAGTTCGTCATGTCTTTACATAGTTCATTCTGTATTTTTTAACGGTGGATTCAAAAGGGATTAAATGAAAAGTTTTGATATTATACCTCATATAAGGACCAAAAAATTTTAAATATTTAATCACATATAAATATCCTGTTCTAAACTTTTGATGATTTCATAGATTTAATTATCCTAAAAAATTATAAACATAAATATTACTCCTTTTAATCTTTACAGTATGAAGTGGTTGTTTACCCCCTAAATCAACTTTTATAAAGTAAGGTAGGTATTTTACATTAGGATTCTTGTTGTTTTTGGTACATTTAAGGATGGGCGTCCCTTCCTTACCTCTACGTCTACACCTCTTCCTTTGAACACTCGCTTCGGGCCTTTCCTCTCCCACCCTGCCTAACTCTTTCATAGTAACTATATGTATGTGGTGGTACACTTTGTCTCCCTTACCCTACTATGACATAGTGTGTCCCTCGGGTCGGACCGTGAGTCACTAGGACATCTCCCGACCCTTCCCTCCCTTCGAGTTCTCCCTCCTCTATATATATATATGTATGGATGTATGGATGTATGTATCAGTGATGTTCCTCTAGGTTGGTCAGGTAAGACTTCCTCTAGTCGGGACCCTAAAGAAACCTTCCTTACTACGATTTCGACTTTGAGGTCATGAAACCGGTGGAGTACGTTTCTCAACTGAGTAACCTTTTCTGAGACTACGACCCTCCCTGACCCCCGTCCTCCTCTTCCCCTGCTGGCTCCTACACTACCGACCTACCGTAGTGCCCGAGCTACCTGCACTCAGACTCACTTGAGGCCCTCAACCACTACCTGTCCCTCCGGACCGCACGACGCTAAGTACCCCAGTGTTTCTCAGCCTGTGCTGACTCGCTGACTTGACTTGACTTGCCTTGACTTGACTTTACTATCAGTGATGACTAAGCGTAACAACATACCGTTTTTGGTTGTTTTGTAACATTTCGTTAATAGGAAGTTAATTTACTTTTCATATCTTTTTTTCTTTCTTTGGTACATTTTCTTTTTGCAAATTAATGTCTTCCTTTACAAGTGTTCTGTAAATAATTATTCTTTGTCGTCTATTGTTTTGTCATACAAGTCATAATAAAGGGGGCAAAACAATTTTTTTTAATTTTTGTATAAACGTGTCTTTTTTTCCTGATTACTCTACATATAGTTTTACAATCGAGACTGAACACAACATTGATGTCCATTAAAATGGAAAGAAGGGAAGAAGTGTGCACAAAGGGTTTAGGAGACGTCAGTTGTACGTAACGAAAACTTGAGTCCTTTGTTTCGCCAGAAACGGAACACGTCGTAGTACAATTGACTTTGAGACGTGCAACCTTGACACTGGAACTAAAAATTATTGACGTCAGTAATTTTTGTGTAATTTTTGTATTATGTCTCATACTTTTGTTTACGATCACGAGCCTTGTCTTTAACTTACCTGTGTAGGTGAGTTAGTGAGTTGTTTATAAAATAACTCGTAAATGGTTCACGGTCTTTGACAGTATCCACAGTCCCTATGCCGTCACATATCTGAGGTGACTTAATAAATACGACCACTTTGTAATTTTTTTTTTGTCTTTACAGCTTTGACGTAGACTTTTAACGCAATATCGGTATTCGACCTTATTATTCATTGGTAATTTTTCGTACAAGATTGTCTGAATAACCGTGACATTTACGAAATTTATATAAATATTACCTTTTTCTCATCCGGTATTTTTCATGTCTCGTATTACAGTAAAAAATTGATCGTTATATATATGTACATAAACAAACACATTTTTGTACAAAAATAAATATGGGTATCAGATAGATATAGATTCATTTTGGTAGAGAGAGGGGTCATCTCTGATCTCTTCTCTATTGGGAATTAGTCTTACGATTCTTTAATCATTTGAGATTTCACTTTGGGGTCTCGTAAACATTTAGGAACCCACACCATAACAAAACGTATTCTTTTTTCCTTCTGTAGACTCACGCAAGACTCACCCGTCTCTTTCTTACCACCTTCATCTACGGTAGACGGAGAGGAACGAAAGTCAGTTCGGTAGTACGTTTCTTGTACTGGAATAACACACTTGCAGATACACATATAGTTCTATTTATCCTGAAAGGACCGACAGGTCACCAATTGTGAGGAGTGAGGGATACGTCCCCCGTGCTCAAGTTAGGGACCAGCCCCTTGATTCTATGGTGTGTGGTCCTCCGTGGATTCGGGTGTACGACGTTGAGGACTCGGGTCCGTGAGGCCTCGACGTTGTTTTATAGGACGTACTGTGTTGGTTGGAAGACTCGCGACGTTGATTCTGGGTTGCGTCAGTTTATTCACGAAAAAATTTTTAATTTATTCGTGACGATGAATGATCGACACCCTGGAACGCGTCGAATAAATTTACACGGAGTCGGAAGAGATGACATAATAAATCCTTATAAACCTAACGTACATTGTCTTTTGGGTTGAGTTTCACCGAAGTTGTTTTTCTCTCAAAATACCAAGTAGATTAACCGGGTTCCCACAGGCCAGTCTAGGGTCTCGAATATCACGACGACGAAGACATAGAATCCCGACTAAAGGAGGTACGACCTCAAGGTGAGAATGTATCCAAAGAAGGGACACCACCGGTCCAGAGAAGACGTCCGGGTCAGAACGTAACAGGAACGTACGTGCACATCTACAAGTTAGCACAGGTTGAGAAACGCTGGGACACCTGACATCGGGAGGTCCGGGGAGACAGGTACCCTAAAGGGTCCGTTCTCACGACCTCACTCAACGGTAAAGGAAGAGGTCCCTTAGAAGGACTGGGTCCCTAACTTGGACGTAGAGGACACAGAAGACCCAAAGGAAGTAACGTCCGTCTACGAAATGGGAGACTTGGTAGACCCTTCGGTAGACCGTAGGATACGATAGGTGATGGGACCTCCTTTCTCTTGAGAATAGAGTATAAAAAAAGACCGTTTTAGAGTCCTAGTAAAACATACTAACCCGTCGTGGAGAAAGTACCGGTGAGAATTTGGATCCCTACCTTAGTTAGGGTGGGTTAGTGAACCTTCTTCTCATCCTCCCCTAATTAGTTACTTTTGAATCTACAAGAAAGGTCCTTTTTGTTTACCCATGATCGGAAAGTCTTTGTCGTCGACAGATTATATCTGTCTGTGTGTGAGAGTGTATGTGCATTTTGTATGTACAACCAAAGGGACATAAGACAGACCAACGAGAAACCGTTAAAAGGTAGTAAAATAACCTTTCTTGAGAGATTTTACGTTCAGGTCAATAGTATTGTCTATTCGAAGTTCTCGTCGCTAGTTGAGAACGGGTAGAAGTCCCGAGTTCAGGATTGGGTCACGGACCATGTTCCAACTACGAGTCCTTAGATAACTTACTTACTAGAGTAAACTCGGAGTCTTCACGGTCCTCGAGGGACCCGTTTGCACTATTGGTACAAAGTATACCGTTTTATTTATTCGGGCCTCTATTATTTATATTTCACTTAGATGACCTGTGGTTCTACTCAGTCTCCACCCCAAAACTGATATAGTACTTTCCATCTCTTGCACACATACCGGTAGTGTCTCACAGGGTCGACTCGGTCCTCTTACCATCCAACCTTTCGGGGTAGTACTCGTTCCTGTTCTATCAGGAAGGACGTCAGTCACACATTCTTTTGTTCCCAAAACGAGTCTAAGATCGTCTCTTTTGTCCGGGTGTCTTACTGAGTCACTACACTATTCGAGTATGGGAGGTGGCCCACAAACGGGTACAACCGGGGACACGTCCTTACAAGAAATGTAGTAGTCAGAGGAAAAAGTTTTAATAAAATAAAGTAACGAAAATCGACATGTACCCGAAAGAGATCAACACCTCGTGTCCGAGATCCCACGTCCCCGAGTCATCGACACCGAGGGTCCGAGATCTTGTGCCCGAGTCAGCAACACCATGTGTCCGAATCAACGAGGTCTCGTACACCCTACACTCTAGAAAGGTCTCGTCTCTAGTTTGGACACAGAGGACGTAACGTTCCGTCTAAGAATTGGAGACCTGGTGTTCCCTTCGGGGTAGTCAGAGGTGAAGTAAGTCCAAAGTCGTAATTACAGTGGAGAATCTCTCCAAAAGGGGCTAGAACTCTGAATTTCGTCATGAGTGTCGTGGTACTGGGTCGACAGTAAGGAAGTCTTACTTCAATGATGGACTTTAAGGGAACGAGTGAACGAATGACAGAGGGAAAACGGTATCCTCATATTCAAGACAACCTCGTCAGTAGAAGGGGTAGGAGAAGTAATCTATAAAAAGTTTGTTTACTTATTCGTTTCTCTTACTGAGAAGACCGAACTCCGTTCAATTTATTTAGTGTCCGAAATTTGTACAGGTCGAGTCGGTTAGGAAGTATTTCTTGTCAATAATATTACTGATAATAAATATCTACAGTACTTTATAGTCTTTGGGACTGAAGTCACCAAAACTGAGAAGAATTTTCGTCCCGGTCCCGTCGTCTCTGACTCGTCCGTTTTTTACACCTCTCTTCCTCGCTTCCGGACCCACCGACGACGGCGAACGGACGCTTTCCTAGAGTCCCCTTCCTCGACGCGTAGACCCCTTCTACTCTGTCCCCACCCCCGGGGTCCCTGAAGGTCTTCTTCGACCCTCAACCCAGCACCCTCCACTCGAACCGTATAGGATTAGACTCAGAACAACATTAGTAGTGGACTACTACCGTTCCTGAACAAGGTAAGCCGAAGTTTTAAGGTCTCCCATACACAACTCCCAGAGATTCAAGTCTCGTGAACGACCGGGGACTCGTCCCCTCCACTCGGTCCATACTGAGTCCGGGGAGTCCTGGGGAACTTCCTCTGTCTCTCCACCCAGTGCCGTTTGATACTCTCAATTGATCGGGAGATGATATGGGTCAAACCTCTTCCTTTGCCGTGGGGTGAGTCATAAGTACGGACCTTTTAGGGTACCTGGCTCCTCAGACCACCCGATGTCAGGTACCCCAGCGTTTCTCAACCTGTGCTGACTCATTGAAGACACACACATATGGGTCACTTCCAACCGTACCAGAATATTTCCTACGGAACCTTTCTCTCACACCCCGATCGTTTTTCCTATTTCCCCTAAAAAAAAAAAAAAATTATTTGTCGAGAAAAAGTGTAAAATAGAATAAAATAAAAAATAAAAGAACCGAGTCGGTGTACTGGTACACCTTAGAATTGATAGGTTGCTTCCCTTTAAACTTGGGTACGGGGAACCTTCGCACCTCAGAATTGGGGACCCGGGGGTCCCTTCAGGGTTTCCCCTAGAAAGCCTTGTCCTAGTTTAGGGTGCAACCACTGACTTTTGTCTTTTGAGTCCCCTTTATAGACAAAGTGTCCATAACACTAAAAAAAAGTGACTAGAATACAACTGTTCAAGTCCCAGTGGAAATTGACCGTGACCACCCTTTTCTGGTAAAGTGATTCTATCTGACCCGAAGGGACCACCGAGTCTACCATTTCTTAGACGGACGTCACGCCCACTGGGTCCAAACTAGGGACCCAGCCCTTCTGTGGGACCTCTTCCCTTACCATTAGGTGAGGTCATAAAAACGGACCCCTTAAGGTACCTGTCTCCTCGGACCGTCAGGTACTCCAATGTTTCCGTCAGATACCCAGCGTTTCTCAGTCTGTGCTGACTCACTGATTGTGAAAGTGAAAGTGATTCTGTATGGTACTTAGACTTCAGTCGTTTGAATAGTCATTAACCAAAAGCAGAAAAGTTTTTGTCTTCTTCGACTTTGGGTTCTTGTCCCTGACTACTGATAGACACCCTGAGTAGTTTCGACTCGGTTCGAGTCGACCAGTGTACTACGAGAACTCAGAACTCTGTCTCAGGACTGGATGAAGTGTCCTTTTTGCGTTCTTCTTGAACAGTGGAGAGTTGGACTGGTACGAGACCCAAAGTCGACTGAGACGTTTTTTGTTAGCTTATTTTTACAATAGAAGGGTACTAGTCTTTTATAAGAGGTACTCCTGAACAGAATCCTGGAATTTAAATAAAAGAAAAAGAGGATTTAGAGATACTGTAAAAAAATTAAAATAAAAAAGTGAAATGTTATGACATAACCAAAACGGTATGTAACTGTACTTAGGTGGTGTCCACATGTACTCAAGGGTTGAGACTTGGGGAGAGGGTGGAGGGAGGGGTATAGTAGAGAGACCCAGTAGGGTCACGTGGTTGGGGTTCGTAGGACATAGGACATAACTTGGATCTGATCACTAAACAAAGAATGTACTATCATATGTACAAAGTTACGGTAAGAGGGTTTAGTAGGGTGGGAGAGGGAGAGGGAGACTCAGGTTTTCAGACAAGAAATGTAGACACAGAGAAAACGACAGAACATATGTTCCAGTAGTAATGGTAGAAAGATTTAAGGTATATATACACAATTATATGACATAGCCACAAAAAGAAAGACCGAATGAAGTGAGACATATTAGTCGAGGTCAAAGTAGGTGGAGTAATCTTGACTAAGTTTACATAAGAAAAATTACCGACTCATTATGAGGTAACACATATACATGGTGTCGAAAGAATAGGTAAGTAGACGACTACCTGTAGATCCAACAAAGGAACAGGACCGATAATATTTGTCACGACGTTACTTGTAACCCCATGTGCACAGAGAAAGTTAAGACCAAAGGAGCCACACATACGGGTCGTCACCCTAACGACCCAGTATTCCGTCAAGATAAAGGTCAAAAGATTCCTTAGAGGTGTGACAAGAGGCATCACCGACATGATCAAACGTAAGGGTGGTTGTCACATTCTCCCAAGGGAAAAGAGGTGTGGGAGAGGTCGTAAATAACGAACATCTGAAAACCTAGTGTCGGTAAGACTGACCACACTTTACCATGGAGTAACACCAGAACTAAACGTAAAGAGACTATTACTCACTACAACTCATAGAAAAGTACACAAACAATTGGTAGACATACAGAAGAAACCTCTCTACAGATAAATCAAGAAACCGGGTAAAAAACTAACCCAGTAAATAAAAAGACCTTAACTTGACGTATTCAACGAACATATAAAAACTCTAATCAACAAACAGTCAACGAAGTAAACGATAATAATAGAGGGTAAGACTTCCGACAGAAAAGTGGAACGAATAATAATCTTTTAGTAATCTCGATTAGTTACTTATATCATTTCGACGTCCTATATTTTAGTTGTGTGTCTTTAGGGAACGTAAGGATATGTGATTATTACTCTTTCGTCTTTTTCTTTAATTCCTTTATTAAGGTAAGTGGTAACGTTGCTTTTCTTATTTTATGAACCCTTGTATGGATGGATTTCTTTGATTTCTGGATATATATCTTTTGATATTTTGTGACTACTTTCTTTAGTTTCCCCTGTGATTGTCTACCTCTTTATATGGTACAAGTACCTAACCTTCTTAGTTATATCACTTTTACTCACATGATGGGTTTCGTTAGATGTCTAAGTTAGGTTAGGGATAGTTCGATGGTCGTCATAAAAAGTGTCTCGATCTTGTTTATTAAAGTTTTAAACATACCTTTATGTTTTTTGGAGCTTATCGGTTTCGTTAGAACTCTTTCTTCTTACCTTGACCTCCTTAGTTGGACGGACTGAAGTCCGAGATGATGTTTCGGTGTCAGTAGTTCTGTCATACCATGACCGTGTTTCTGTCTTTATATCTAGTCACCTTGTTTTATCTTTCGGGTCTCTATTTAGGTGTGTGGGTACCTGTGGAATAGAAGCTGTCTCCGTTCTTCTATGTTATTACCTCATTTCTGTTAGAGAAATTGTTCACCACGACCCTTTTGACCAGTTGGTGAACATTTTCTTACTTTGATCTAGTGAAAGATNTTTATCTTTCGGGTCTCTATTTAGGTGTGTGGATACCTGTGGAATAGAAGCTGTCTCCGTTCTTCTATGTTACCTAATTTCTGTTAGAGAAATTGTTCACCATGACCCTTTTGACCAGTTGGTGAACATTTTCTTACTTTGATCTTGTGAAAGATTGTGGTATGTGTTTCTATTTGTGTTTTACCTAATTTCTAGATTTACATTCTAGTTTTTGATATTTTGAGGATCTCCTCTTGTATCCGTTTTGTGAGAGGCTGTATTTAGTGTCGTCCTAGGAGATACTGGGTGGAGGGTCTTATGACCTTTATTTTCGTTTTTATTTGTTTACCCTAGATTAATTTTAATTTTCGAAGACGTGTTGTTTCCTTTGATATCTGGAATTTAAATTTAACAACTTTAAGAAATATGGAAGATGGGAACAGAGGTCGGAAAAACTTTACCTCTTAAGTAAAAATTCCTTTTTAGACGTGAGATAATATACGTACCATCTTCGGTTCGGAAATCAATTGTGAGTTTTTGGGGTTTGTAAAAACGGAACATGAGACATATATCGTCGTTCACATAAGATTCTTTTCCTTCTGAATTCTGTGTGACTGCATACCTATCGTGGGGAAATTTCTAAGACTCACAGTTGGTGACTTCAACTAACTTTTACTCAATGTATTTTTCTTTTGTTTACTTTGTTGTACTCATTTGCAATTATCTTATTCTTTGGATAGTTCCTATTTCACCAGTAATTCGTGAATGGTATACAAGTTTTGGTGAGAGACAAATGGATTCGTGTCATGTTCAATAGAGGTCGAAACGTGTCTTCCACACACGGGTTCAAGTAACTATCCAACATAAAACAAAAAAATTGAGTCTTATTTAAAGAATATCCGTACGTAGAAACAAAGGATAAAATACACAATAATTACTATCTGAAAACACTCGATCGAATCCCGTATCCGTTGTATAACACACGTACCTTTCACAGTGGTGCAAAGTCCAATATCGAGTCAACGACCCTGAGTGGTGGGACGAGGGAAAAGGACTGACATCTTTTTTGGTCTTGTTACTACCCTTCTCGTCATAGTGGGGACACCGAAGGTTACAGACAAAACTTGAACCGAGGAGGAACCCCCGAGTCGGTAAGACAGTCGAGAATTCCTTTTTTAAAACACAAAAACAAACGGAAACACAAACCCGGAAGCATCCTGAAGACCAAACCCTGATTTGTAGAAGATAACGTCCAATTTAACCTGTAAGAACTGAAGAGAGAACTTGGATACAGGAGAGGTGACCGGGAAACTACACGTTCTCGAGATGTCCAACCAGGACTAACCCTTTCCTCTACTACCGTCCGGTAGTCCTCTATTCTTTCAGAACCGACCGAGTCACCAGACCCGACTTACCAAACGGGTCCCGAGGAGTCCTATTCATCTGTCTCAGACCCCATGGACATTATAGACAGAAGTCGAAGGATGGAAGTTCGTCTCCTGGGTAGTGAGTCGGGAAGTCTACAGTCCCTCTGAGGACGTGGTTGAACTCTTACTCTCTTCCCCAGGGTGATTCCTTAAGTCTACGGGACCGAAATGGTTGTTAGTAGTTTCAAGAGAACTAGTCGTGGATTGTAGGTGAAGATCCTGTTCAAGTCTCCGTTAAGGTCCTCACCTTATAGTTCGGTAAGGACACAGTCACCCGTACGAGGCGGCAAAGTCGAAGACGTCCCGGTCTTACTCCTGTACGACTCACTGAGACCCGTCCGGAACAGAGCGACCTCAGCGCACAAGAGGTTGGCGGGACGGTATTTACCCTACCCTGGTTAGACTTCGTCTCTAAGGGAAACCGACCAAAGGTTTCATCTCAGACTAGTCTCTTGAGGTTTCACTAATGTCTCGACACCTACCCCCTCTCCGTGACCCATGTACCTTTTAACTCTTGGAGTAAATCAAAATGTTTTACGTAAAGGTTCCCGGACTATATCTGAGTCCTATAAGTCTTCAAATATATACTTTAACAAAAATGGTGAGGGTTTCTTACCATCTTTCCGTTTTTTCTTAACGGATTCACCCTCCCTATTTAACTCTCTAACCCTAACTGTATAAGTGGGATGAGAGATACTTTATTTATTGATTATACTTGGACAACCTATCGGGTCCCTTGAGATAAGTTATGAGACATTACCGGACATACCCTTTTCTCAGATTTCCTTTCTCAATTATATGCACACACATATTGACTAAGTCAAACGTCATGTGACCTTTGATTGTGTTGTAACACTTAGTTGATATAAGGTCATTTTTAATTTTTTTTCTTAACGGATTCATCCTTGGTCGTCTTTGACTCTTTCTTTCCGATCTAGGATAAGTCGCATATCCTCTTACTACCAGCCCTTAAGTTCAAGTTACAATATGAGTCCTCAATAAGTTTTGTTCGAGTTTAGGTTAGAACCGTCTATGATTTCAGGTTCTATCTGTTCGACCACCCTCACGGTTTAAACCCGTTACAAATTCAAAGACGTCAGTTATTCTTGAGAACTTATCTAGTTCCGCCTCAACTGTGTAGTCTTTTCTAAGACTCATAAATAATCTTCGAATAGGATCGGGATCCCAATTTTCGACTATAGATGTGGAAAACTACGTCTAGAAAGGAATCTATGTGAAAAAAATTTTTTCGACTTTAGTTGGACTGTTTTCTCGTCTGAGTGGACAACCGACCTAACTAAATCCCCAACTAGGTCCGAGTTCCAGATAAACAGTCCGATTAGTGTGTCCTTCTACCCTACTTCCGGTGGTGTGTCGTGATAGTGACCGTCAATCTAGACAAAGGTAGTTACGTTCGTATTCAGTGTCGAATCGGAATATCTCGTGGAGAAAGTACCCCTCTTCAATTCAGATAATCAGCCCTGAGAAGAGCAACGTTTCCTGTCTTTGATTTCAGATTCCATCTGTCGGTTTTCCATGTAATCATTTTGAAATCCTTACTGACCGAGGTCCCTGAGTTTACTATATTAGATCCTATACTGGAAGAGGTAGAGGACGAAAGAAGACACAATCAAAGTTATCAATCGAATCTCAATCGAATCTCAATCGAAGTTGTCAAGTCTACCTATTCTACTGGTAATTGTGAGGGTCCGAATGAAGAATTGAATGAATGTGGGAGAAAGTCACCTTTGTCTCCGGGATCATTTAAGGTCTTAGGTCAAAAATAACGGACCAAACTAGAAGTTTAGAAAGGACTTGGTTGGTAATACAAGTCTTACTATGACACTAACCGATGTGAATTAATGTAATCCGTTCGAGATCACTTAGTGTATCTAATTCTTAATCTTTTCTCCGTCGTATGAGGAACTGTATTTAGTGTCGTTCCAGGAGACACTGGGTGGAGGATCTCTTTACCTTTGTTGTTTTCATTTGTTCATCCTGGATTAATTCGAATTTTCTAAAACGTGTCGTTTCCTTTGATATTTGTTCTACTTTTCTGTTGGGAGTCTTACTCTCTTTTATTATTGTTTACTTTGTTGACTGTTTCCTAATTAGAGGTTTGATATGTTCGTCGAGTACGTTGAGTTTTGGTCTTTTATGTTTGTTGGGTTAGGTTTTCACCCTTCTTCTGGATTTGTTTGAAAAGAGGTTTCTGAATATCCACCGATTATTTGTGTACTTTTCTACGAGTTGTAACGAGTAATAATCTCTTTACGTTTAGTTTTGATGTTACTCCATAGTGGAGTGTGACCAGTCTTACCGGTAGTAGTTTTTTTAGATGTTTGTTATTTACGACCTCTGTACACCTCTTTCCCTTGGGAAGATGCGACAACCACCCTTAAGTTTAACTATGTCGGTCATACCTCTAAGGAATTTTTTGATCCTTATTTTGATGGTATACTGAGATGTTAGAGTGATGACTGTATATGGGACTCCTTTGGTATTAACTTTTTCTGAGTACATGGGGTCACAAGTAGTGTCGTGATAAATGTTGTCGATCCTGTACCTTCGTTGGATCTACAGGTAACTGTCTGTCTACCTATTTCTTTAACACCAAGTATATATGTTACCTTAAAATGAGTCGGTATTTTTCCTTATGTATACTCAGTCAAGATTACTCCACCTACTTGGATAATATGTCACTTCATTCAGTCTTTCTCTTTTTGTTTATAGTATGTAACTATAGTTGCGTACACATACCCTAGATCTTTCTACCATGACTACTTGGATAAAGGTCCCGTCGTTACCTCTGCGTCTACTTCTCTTGTCTGAACACCTGCGTCAACCCCTTCCTCTCCCACCCTGTCTAAACTTTTTACATGTAATGGTATACATTTAATTTTTCGGTCACCCTTAAAAGACACACTGTGTCCCTCGAGTTTGACCCACGAGAGACTGTTGGATCTCCCCATCCTACCCCACCCTCCAGCCTCCCTCCAAAATCTCCCTCCCCTGTATACAGATACCGACTAAGTACAACTACCTACCGTCTTTGGTTGTGTCACAACATTTCGTTAATAGGAGGTTAGTTTTTATTTATTTAAAATTTTTCTTCATCTTTCTTCACCAAGCGATACCCTTAAGTCGTATGATAACAGTCTTCTAGACCAACCCCCTTTCTGTTCTGGTTTTCTACGGGTGATGTTACTCACTAATTGATTATAAGACAATCCGTCCCAGAGAGACCGGACCAAAACCCGTCTCGACTCGGACTTCCACTGGTCACTGGTAATTACAAACCCGAAACAATCTTACGACGACGACGACGATTCAGCGAAGTCAGTACAGGTTGAGAAACACTGGGGTGTCTTCCGTCGGGTGGTCCGAAGAGGTAGGGACCCTAAGAGGTCCGTTCTAATGACCTCACCCAACGGTAAAGGAAGAGGTTACGTACGTACGTACGATTCAACGAAGTCAGCACAGACTGAGACACACTGGGATACCTGTCGTCGGGTGGTCCGAGGAGACAGGGACCCTAAAAGATCCGTTCTTGTGACCTCACCCAACGGTAAAAGAGGAGGTAACAATCTTATCTCTCCCTGATTATTTTAGTACCATACTATCTTTCGTTGTCGTCCAGAATGTTATTTTACAAGGTCAGAAATGGTTCACGAAAAGAGTTTCTAAAATAATAATTTATAATAAATTAATTTACTTGATGTATTATTCTTAATGTAGAGGGAATATCCCTACCGTTTTAACTCCGAGACTTTTGAATTTGTTTTTCGAGAGAATAATTGTCCATTAGACCAATTTCGTATTTTGGTCGGAGGTTTAAGTAACAAATAAATGAGGTGATGTTAACGTAGACCCCTTTTATATAAAAGATTTACAACTTCCTCCAAACCCGAGAAAGAGGTACTCCACTATCCCTACTAGTAGATCACTCTGTTATCGAAACTTCCCTATCAAGTTCCTATTGGAGTTCTGTTTGTGCACCTACATGCATACGCACTACAATTCGGACACAAATTTTTAGACTAAAATTTTTTAATTTTATTATCCTCATAGAATGTTTGGTAATTGACAATGAGGAAAATAGAGACACATGTAAATATTCGCTACATCTTTTTATGAATAAACAATTTTTTGAGGGAGCACTTTAATAACTGTCTCTTTTTAGTTCGTAAATATTTTTCATCGGAACTCCCTTTACCCTTAAAATTTCAGTAGATTAATTAACAATTACGTAATTGTTTTTATCATCTACTATACGAATATAACCATTACCCTACAGTCCCTTTTTATGTTGACCCGCAATAAATTTTGTACGGTCAAAGATACCGAATAATTCTACCGATAAAGTGGTGCGAGTACACAGACATCTGTTCACAAAGTTTATAAAAGGTGTTGAACTCTACTCAAAGTCCCTAAACATCAATTAAGTAGTCCTTCTCTCGAAGAACTCTTTCGGATCGGACATGGTTCAACCGTAGATACGGTTCTTGTTTTGATTATGGTATCTGCCAAGATAGAAAGAATGATCCTGGATCCTCGGTGCTCATGAGGATAATCAGTCCCTCCACAAATATGAAGACAACAGTTGAGGTTATTATGTCAATAAATTTGCTTTGAGAATAAAATAACAGCAGTACTCATAAATTATAACATAATTTTTAAGATGTTGATGCGACTTTAAAAATGGTAGATAACATTGGGTCGTCCATGGGTTTGAATGACTGATGAAAATAATAATTTACTGATGAAAAAATAAGTCTATCATAATTTCGATCTTTTATAATAAATTTAATAACTCAGAGGAATTGGTATGTTGTCGTTGAACTTCGGAGTGATTACTTATTCAAGTAAATAGAAGAAACCCGAAATCGGGGACAGTTTGTTCCCCGAAGTCTACAATCTTGAAGGATCTTGTCTGGAGGAGTATTCCAACAAGATGTTGTAAGTTTAATACAAGAAGAACTCCGTTTGACAAGTGAATCCATGGAATTTCGTGGAGGTCCGGGAGAGATGGGTGTTGCGAAGACGAGACTTAAGACAGAAATGATACCCATAAAACTCACAGACACTGAGATATTACTACATGTCAAAAGGGGAACCATAGTCTCCCTCAACCATGGTCCTATGGTTTTAGACTTCTATAAACTCAGGGAAAATATGTTACCGTGTATGTTATTCGGGAGACTATAGGTGTCTACACCTTGGGTCCCTATTCTTACAGAATCATTTACGGTGTGAGAAGTGAAACATGTTTCTGTTCCAAAAGTCCGTGTCCTTTATAGCAAAGACCAAAAGAAAAAACCATTTCTTGTAAGGATATACTATTGACGGTGGGAACCCGATACAAAAGATATTCGACTCTCATATATATATCATCCACATCCGAGAATAGATATAGTGAATTGAAAAGTCCCGGGGTCTTGTTTGTCGTTGTTGTTGTTGTTATTGTTGTTGTTTTTCACTTTTAAGGTGTGGTGGGGGGAGGTTTTTTTTTTGATAACAAGTGATAGGTCAAGAACTTTAACGTCGGAACCGAATTTGGTGCTACTTATCAAAAGTTGTATTGACGGTCGAAACTGACTATTACTGTCTACCTAAGATCCTGGTTTAGGTCCAAATCGTCCTTTTCACGACAACCCTCCTATAACTTGGGACGACATTACGTTCATGGGGTCCTTCTTTTACGAAGATTTGGTAACTGTCGATGGACATGGTAGCACTCCTACTTTGAGATTTTCATCCACTTTTGAAAATTCCTTTCCTCTCCCCTAGTTGTCTGCTCCGCCTGTGAACCTCCTCCTCTCTACCCGTACGTCGACTCCCCCTGGCCTCTAGAAGTGTCGACACCGATCGATTGTCGTTTTATTTCGTCGCAACCGTCTTGTCTTAATAATTTCTCCTGAAGCTCTGCCCTGAACTCCCTGAGGGGACTACCAGGTCACCAATCTTGAAGCACGCAGGTGGCTCCTCCGTACCCAAACTAGGGACCACCCCCTTAATTCTGAGACTTACGGTACGACGTTTTTTTTTTTTTTTTTTTTCAAGAACTTATTTTTACTTTTATGTTGTATAGTTGAAATTTATTAACATACCCTTACCAGTTCCAAATTTTCGTTTTCCAGACCTGAACTCACCTGAACTCCAATAAGTCCGTGTCACAGGTAAGAACGACCCCGGTCGTGAACGATGTCACAAACCCTATCCCACTGCCGAGTTAAAAAAATTACTTAAAAAAACTTACTTACTTATAGAAAAAAATTTGTTAATTCCTTTCGGAGAAAAGTGACTGTTCTCTGTTAAGGAGACTGGTTACTGAAATCCTCACATGAGGAAACTCCCCTGTTCTCTTGTGCTCAAAGTGACCAAAGTGTCTTTCCTCGTCTCTGTGTTGTGTTATCTAGACCTCTCTGTCGTACTTCTGTCTACACTCTTCTCGACTTGACAAGTGGTCAAGAATGCGCCATTCACCTGTTTCTTTATTGTTTTATTTACGGTTTTTCTCTAAGTCCCGACGACTCACGAGGACTCTACACACCCGTCTTTCCTTTTCGACTTCAAAGATTCTAGTTTTTGTTTAAGGAAAGAAACTGTTGGAGTATGTGTAAAACAACGACAAGTCAGTGATTCAACACGGGATGAGAAACACTGGGGCACCTGACGTCGTACGGTCCGAGGCGACAAGAGGTGACAGAGAGTCTCAAACGAGTTTAAGTACAGGTAACTTATGTGTTTGTCTTCTAGTAAGAATACTTCCTTTTTCGTTTGACCTGAAGGGGTCACCAGGTTACCAATTCTGAGACCCGAGGGTTACATCGCCCGTACCCAAGTCAGGGACCAGCCCCTTCATTCTAGGACGTTCGAAGTATCGTTTTGTTCTTTCGTTTCGTTTTGTTCGTTTGTTCTTTTGTTGGTAACGTAACATACTGTATGTAAGGACTTTTTAATAACTAGTCTTCCTATTTTCACAATTTTACCGAGGTCCTCGTTCAAAATATAGGGTCTTCGACTTTAATATAGATGGGTCTATTTGTTCCTCTATACCCCTCTCCGTTCAGGAGTTCTGACTTAAACAACAGTTGTGACCCTGGCTACCCCATCTCTCCGAAATAAAAGAAATGAGGTTCGAGAATTGAAAAATTTGTGTGTCGTTTTTGTTCGCAACTCAAAAATTAAGTTCACTTGTTCAGTTCTCATTTAGTACGAAGGTATAAAGTACAAAGTATAAGTACAAGTATAAAGTACTTGGTCTGACCGTTGGTCTGACTCAATGATTCTTCAGTCACCATTCCACTTAAGGTCCTTGAGACCCATGTCTAATTTAATATCCTAGACTTTCACGAAATACTGAGTTCTGAAAGAATAGAATAGACCTAACGTTTAAGGGATCCAACCGTGTCCGAAGAATATTGGCTCTATCAGGAAACATGGTGCACGAGTTACTATGTACAAAATATTTTTGGTCATCAGGTGATGACAGATCTTGAATGTATGACTTAACCTAATGGAAAGACTCCAGAAATTTGTCTTGCGGTAAATTGATTTCTTTTCGACATTCAGTTTAACTGCATAAGAGAGGTGTCGACAAAAATAAAACACCGATAAAGACAACATGTTTGGAGACCAGAGTCTGGAGGACCCAAACCTAGGACTAGGATGGTGAGGTAACCGACACACTGGAAGTCAAGTCAAGTCAGTGAGTCAGCACAGACTGAGAAACGTTGGGGTACTTAGCGTCGTGCGGTCCGGAGGAACAGGCAGTGGTTGAGGGTCTTAAGTGAGCCTGAGTGCAGGTAGCTCAGGCACTACGGTAGGTCGGTAGAGTAGGAGCCAACAGGGGAAGAGGAGGACGGGGGTTAGGGAGGGTCGTAGTGTCAGAAAAGGTTACTCAGTTGAGAAACGTACTCCACCGGTTTCATGACCTCAAAGTCGAAATCGTAGTAAGGAAGGTTTCTTTAGGGTCCCGACTAGAGGAAGTCTTACCTGATCAACCTAGAGAAACGTCAGGTTCCCTGAGAGTTCTCAGAAGAGGTTGTCACTGGAGTCCATACAATAAATTGGAGAGACACGGTCACCACGAGTAGAGGTTTCATCCTTTTTTATCGTGGATAAAGTGTCTCTATGACATTCCTGATTTACTTATGATAGGTAATCAAATAAATTGTTTATGGTAACCGAGAAGTTTAGGTACCCAAGGTGTGGACTCCTAAATTGGTCGATGTCTAGTTTTTACAAATTTTTTTTTTTAGTGACCCCTGAAGGGACCACCAGGTCACCAATTCTGAAACGGAACGTTACTTCCATCACGCCCAAGTTATGGGCCAGTCCCTCGATTTGAGGGTGTGTCGAGCGTCGGTTTTTTTATTTTTTGTATTTCGTCTTCGTTATAACAGTGGCTGAGTTATTTCTGGAATCTTTACCAGGTGTAATTTTTTTTTTTTTGAAATTTTTTTTATGGTCCTATAAGATTTTTCGTTCTAAATTTATAAGACTCTTGATCAATAACTCGATAAATGTGGACGTGACAGAACGACGACGACGATGCAGCGAAGTCAGCACAGGTTGAGACACGCTGGGGTATCTGCCGTCGGGTGGTCCGAGGGGGCAGGGACCCTAAGAGGTCCCATAATAGTTATTAGATCTTTATTTCAGATATCCTCCTACACGTATCAAATGTACGTTTATGATCCTGAAAGTATATTTCCTGAACTCGTAGGTACCTAAAACCACAAGTGCCCTCAGGACTTTGGTCTGTGGGCGTCTATGGACCCCTGGAGACTTGCGAAAAGAACTCGTGGTTCGTACACAGTCCGTGACCCAATTCAAGACCCGTTTTGTCTGTACTCGCTTTATCCGTCTTCATGGGCGGGAGTACTTCCAATGTAAGGTTGGTCTTTCTGTCTGTTAAGTGATCAGTCGTTCCCGTATTTTTTACAGTCTACTTCCTCTTTTGTGTCTCCTCTCCTCTGCCCTACCCCCGGCGAGAGGTCTCGCGGGTCCCTGTCGGAGTCACTCCGCTGGAAACTGCGATTCTTATTATAGACAACGTATTTATTCGTAAATTATTAACAATCGCGACAGTCGTAATAGTGATAATTAATCTGAGCATAAATTGGCTTAATCGAATACTGTTCGAGGGTTCCCTTGATTTTTGTTCCAGTTTCAGGACGGTCCCTCTAATATTTACGATATCCGACGACGTGGTTACCAGTGATAAACGAAACCGGCGGATATCAGACAGGAGTGAGAAGGAGGCTGGGGGAAGGACGGTAGAGGGGACGTGGGAACTGTAGTCACGAATTTGTGGTATAAGGGTACACGAAGTCGGACCCTTACACAGCATATGGTCGCGTCGTGAAGTGTTCAAAAGAAGCATCGTAAAGAGAGAGGATAGTATCAGAACGCGACAAATAAGAATAACCAGACGGAGGGGTGATCTGGCATGAGATGTGCTCCCGTCTTTGTCACAGACGAAATAAATAAAGACAGGGGTGGGGGAGATATAGACCGGACCCTCTACCTGTTCACATACCAATTTATAGGGACGAGTTCTGAAGGGACCACTAGGTCACCGATTCGGAAACACGAGGGTTATGTCCACCGGACCCAAGGTAGGGACCAGTCCCTTGATCTAGGGTGCACGTGGGTGATTCTGGATCGGACGGCACTGATTTCTAGGGCGTACGGCGTTGCTTCTAACTTCTAGAACACACAACGTTGATTCTAGGGCGTGTCGGTTTATTTATGTATTTATAATTTTTTATTTTTCTCTCTTTCTAGAAATGAGTTGACACGGGTATTAATCCGTTTATTAACCATCCCATGGACGTAAAACCCGTAGACCTAATGCATGGAGAACGTGAAAGTAAGTTACATCAAACTTGAAGGGTAGTAAAATTGTCATCTGTTCTCTGCTCCGAGTAGATATTCTGTTGGATACTTCTTTACCTATTATTGACGTGTCTACTTTCTTGTTTCTTCGTTCTAATGATGAGATCCCTTTGCTTTCCAGGGGGTTCCTCATCGTCAGTAGAGTAAACAAATCGGACGATAAACCTTGAAACACCGTATGGGAATAAAAATAAAAAACCGGCACGGTGCACCGTACACCCTAGAATCAAGGGACTGATACCTGACTTGAGAGTAGGGGAAGTGACCTCGACATCTCAGAATTGGCGACCTGACAGTCCCTTCAGGACTATATTAGCAACAAACTACAGTAAAAAGACTTTGTCGGTATTCGTAGAACTGCTCTGTTTGGTAGGTTTAAGAATTAAGTACTATATACCTTTTTCTAGTAGGGTAGGTCTAAAAGTCACTAATGGGTATTCTGTGTGTCTCTAACAGTCTCACGTGTGTATTGTCTTGACCCCGTTTAATTTCGACCAGACTTAACCAGTCTACTTCCCCGTTTGAACACACAAGACTAAAAAGAGATGTTTCGTCCCAACGATCCCTTGTCATTATTGGTATAGCAGTTGAGGGTCCCATAGTGTCGTGTGTGTAGGGTCTTCACTATTCTTCTCCTCCCGGTTGCGGTTTCTCCTGTCTCCGTTCCTCGCTAGAAGTCTTGTACCAGACTGAGTGGGCCTCGTCTTCACTTTGATAACTCTGCCCGGTCTTTTAAACGTTTTGAATCATGCCGATCCCTGACAGACAGACCAAATATCTAATAGGCGAGGGAAGCGGAAGGAGGGGGCTGGGATGTAAAAAGATTTATATTCGGAACTAGTAAGAGGTAGTCATCTATTCGTCGTTAATCTTGTCAGAAATCAACGGTTGGGAATGAAGTTCTATCTCACAGCAATCGTAGAATTAATCTATGTCCAAAGTAAGAAGGTTCGACTAAAAATTTAAAATAAATAAATTTGGAAAAGAAAACACAACCCTATATTGGTCAAGTGTTTGTCATGACACTATCAAAGTCCACTTGTCGTTTCCCTGAGTCGGTATGTATGTGTACATAGGTAAGAGGGGGTTTGAGGGGAGGGTAGGTCCGACGGTGTATTGTAACTCGTCTCAAGGAGCTTCGATAAAAACGAAATGAAGACCCGGGTGAGAGAGTGTCTTATCTTGACGTTCTAGTCTAACAGCGAAAAGATGTAGATGCTACCCCAAAGGGTCTTCATTTCCTCTCACATCGACCCCCTTCCTTTCGCACCCAGACGTACCTCGGACCCGGTAGGATTCCTCCTCCCTTCGTAGAGTCCCCACTTTTCAACTTCCCCTCCCATTTCTTTTACCGGTCCCAAGTCTTTCACTGAGTGCGGTTCTTGACTCGATCTCCCTTGCAGTGACGGAAATAGACTTCGTTCTCGGTTCCGGTTCCCTGTCCAACTGTGGTCCCTCCTCTCACCTGCGAATTGGCAAACGAGTACCGAAGAAATATGTTTCGTTTACTCTTAGTGTCTCGTTCGACGGTCTAGGTTTCTCCTTCGAGTGACCTCTCCTCGGTCGCCCCTTCAACACCCCACTTCCCGACCCCACCCGCCCCCAGTCCGTCCCTTCCCTAGTTGAGTAACCGGCACTAAGGTCTCATTCGGCTCTACCGTCAGAGGGGACCCAGTGTCCCCTGGTCGGTGCTGTACTAACTAAAGTGTGGGACCCTCCCTCGTAAGTGTTTCTTCGGACCGACCAAAACTTTATACTCCGGTGCCACACTGACTGACATGTAGAGACCGATAAAAAAAGGACGTTCCGTTAATGTAATTCACGAATTGTAGTAGGTCCCTCCTTTTTGCTCTCGTACCGTAAAACCCACCCTTCCAACTCCTTCCTCCAGACTCGACACAGGGACGGTATTTGTTTCCACGTGTGAGTCTTCTACTCGGGAAAGTCTGGGACTCAAGACTGCTGTCCCCGTTCCCTTGTGTAGTTCTGGGCTCTCGAACTCCCTCACAATCAACACAGTTGTCAACGTGCGACGTGTGCGACTTCCCCTCACGTTGGACGGTTCGCAATTACCTAGACGACCTTCACCTCTCTTGACCCGTGGACGGCGCGCGGCGGACTGGACCGAGAGGGGTGGACTCGCCGTCGGTTTGCTCAACAAAGAGATAAAAGAAGAATGCGCAACCCAGTTTTCTTTCCAACGAGGATTCACAAAAAGTCTTGGACCGGACTGGGGTCTCAGTAACTGACTATACCCTTCAGACGACCCGTAACCGACGGCTCTTTCTTTCCAGTGAACGTTCACTTTACGGGTCCCCTTAGGACTTTGGGAGTGAGGCTAGTAAGGAGTCTACCCACCACAGGGTAGTGCCTCCCTGTCGGGTCGCTGGCATCTTTGCCCCCAGGGGTCCTGTAAAATGCCTTGTACCCGTTTCCCGAGCATAGTACACTTCCTTTATGTGTTTGACGGTCCCAATAACCCGAAGGGTCCACCGAGTCACCATAGTACCCCAGTGGTTCTTAGCCTGTGTTGACTCTCCGACTCGTGTGTGTGGTCGGCCCCGATAATCGAGTGGGCCTTCGTCGTCTGCGACGGATTCGGTATCCTTCGGGAGTCTCGGCTGTGACGTGAACATTTGGACTACTCTGTTAGGACGGGAAGGTCTTTGTGGTCTGTTACCTCCTCCGGTCAGTTTATCTCTTAGTGATTTTCTTCAGATATGTCCTTTTTGATGTAAGTAAAGTTTTCCAGGTTCCTTCCTCGTATTACTGCGTCTTATAAGAGAAACATAAAAAATTAAAAAATTTATCTGTAAAAGTTTTTATCTCTTTTCATCTTATTATCTTACTGGGGGATGGGGGTGGGGGGGTACATGGATAGTGAGTCGAAGAAACTCGTTATAGTCCCATACAGGAAAAATAAAAGAATAAAATGGACCAGGGTAAGAAGAAAAAAGGACCTCGAAAAAACAACAACGAAAAAAAAAAAAAAAAAGTCGGTGTATCGTACACCCTAGAATCAAGGGACTGGCCCTAGCTTGGGTACGAGTGAAGTTACCTTCGTGTCTTAGAATTGGTGACCTGACGGTCCCTTGAGGAAAGTCCTTATAAAATTTCTTTTTAGGGAGTGAGTATTTATAAAGACTTATATAAATATTTACTAAGAAAGTGACTTAAAAAAAAATTGTCTTTAAAGATAGACTTCATAACTCTTACATTTCTCTTTTTAATTCTCTATTCCCGGAATCTCTCCGTTATCCAAGAACCAGAAGGGTTTCGAACCCTACCTGATGACAAACGACTCTAAGGTACTTTGTAGGTATTAGAAAGATTATTTAGGGTAAAAACACACAATCGATCGGTCGTGTACTGAAAATGACAACGTCGGTTTTCTTGAAATGATCTTGAGAGAGCCCTTCCTAGGGTGTCGGATCTCTACGGCCGTCGTGTTTTGATTATATCACTGTTCTGACGATACTTTGTTTGGGACCTACCAAAGACGTCGAAGGGGTCGTGGATCGTGTCACGAGTTGTGTCTCCCTAACAAGTTGGATAAACAACTGATTTGACTTATAATTCGTAGGGTCATCTCTTCTAACCCCTCAGTACCTCGTTCAGAATCGTAGAATGATCTTTGTACCCAAACTGTGACTGAGACGATGAAAGAAAGAGACACTCACTCAGTGAATTGCAGAAACCTGGAGTCAAAGGTGTAGACATTTGACCCCTATTCTTTGAGTCGGTTGGAATGTCTCTCCGAGTTTACTCCAGTACGATATACTTTCACGAAACATTTGATCCGACAAACGCTTACTTTCAACAATAATAGAAAAGGTCGACCCTAAGGTTAGACGGATAGAGTCGGAGAACCGGACTCTTCGGAAATCCCGTTTTCACCTACTATTTGACGGAGGAAGTAGTAAAAAAAAAAAAGGAAGAAGGTAAGACCCGTGAAGAAAAATCGGACCACAGACGAACCTCTTGGGGCAAAGATCAAATTTGCCACTCTTCGGGTTCTTAAGACAGTTCTAAGACAAAAGCCTTTGGACAACGAAGAAGTAAGTCAAGTAATACAGGAGTCGCGAACTGGTGCAACTGACCAGGTGTGTGGGGAGACTACCAGTCACCACATTTCCGACACCGAACTAGGTAACGACACTGGGAACCCTCTGTATGAGTGAGTAGAATGACCCTCCTCCCGGGAGACCTTTTTGATCCTCCGTCTCCTCGTCCCTTCTATTCACAGTCAGAGTTCCGAAGGTCCGAGTCGAGGAGACAGATCCTCCGGTGTTCCAACCGTTCTTCGTCCGCCCAACAGGAGCACGGACTCAGTTCTTTGCCGAACTTGAAAGAGTAGTGGACCTGTCGGGTTGTGAATCTCTTGTAACCACGTAACAAGACACAGGAGTCCAAGGGCCACCGTCCGGTTGGGGCCCCGGTACAGTCGTTCGGGTATCGACACGCCTAGGCAGAGATGGAAGCCGGGAAGTAGATTAACTCAGGTACCCCTGCAGTAGAGTACTACGACGATGGGTTCCTTCTCCCCCGCCCCGACACCCCCTTCCCCTAATGTAGTAGTAATAATAACAATAAGTGAATAGTCTACTAATAATTAATATGAAGTTAATTTCCGAACGTGAGAAATGTTCGTACTCGAGTGGTCGGGAGTGTTACGGGTTTCCTCCAGGTCTTGGCCCTCTCACGACTAAACGAGAACTTACGTCGACTGAACTCAAAGTCTCTAGGACACTAGTAAAAAAAGGAGATACAGATCGATGACCGGTGGAGGGAAACTTCGGGGGTTAAAGGGATTCCATATCCTCAGTCTGTACACCGGGTGTGACGGTGACCGATGATATTTTCATCGTTCCTAACTTAAAAAGAAAGTGTTGGAAACGTACCTAAACTTTTTTTTGTTTTTTCCGTTTTCTATTGGTCCGCGAGGTTACATCGAACGAGCGGGAGTTCTATTTACACAGGTCCCTCCATTGGAGTGTCAACTTAGCCGGGGACTTAAAGTCACTTCGCCCTCGTCAAACCCCGATCCCAGAACCGACCTCTCAATCTACCCCGGACTTCACACACGTGTGCACACACACGAGTCAGCACAGACTGAGATGTTGGGGTACCTGACATCGGGTGTCCGAGTTGACAGGTACCCCAAAGGGTCTATTCTTATCACTCACCCAACGGTAAAGGAGGAGGTCCCTGAGAAAGGTTGGGTTCCTAGCTTGAGAGTGGAGAACGTAGAGGACGTGACCGTCCGTCTAAGCAATGATGGCCTCGCCCCGGCCGTAACCACTAGTTTTCGGCAAAACAATGACTCCAGTTTCCTGTCTCGACTTCCCACCTCCCTGCCACTCACCACTCGCCTCAGTCTCGGAAAGTCTTCCGCGTCTCTCCCCGAGTCAGTTTCGACCCGTCGGTGTCGCAGACGTCTGAAACACCTTACGTTCAGGGGTTTCGTCGTAGGGACCCCTGGTGTTGAGAGGTAGAGCTCCCTTATGAGTCCGTTTGACGTTCGGACTCCTTTCGAAAGGGAAATTGCATGCCTACACGAGTCAGGGAGTCAGTGCAGTCTGAGACGCTGAGACACTTGACATCGTCGGTCCGAGGAGACAGGGACCCTAAGAGGTCCGCTCTCAAGACTCACCCAACGGTAAAGGACGGGGTCCCCTAGAAGGACGGGGTCCCCTAGAAGGGCGGGGTCCCCTAGAAGGGCGGGGTCCCCTAGAAGGGCGGGGTCCCCTAGAAGGACGGGGTCCCCTAGAAGGGCGGGGTCCCTAGCTTCGGGTCAAAGAACGTGGGTGACGGAGCCGTTCGCCTGAGAAACTCCTCCCACCGGGCAAATAGAAAGAGAAAAAGGAAAAAAAAAAATTCTTCTCTTACCTCATCCCCCACCTCACCTTAGAGAATCGTCCGTCCCCATCCATGGTTAAATGCATGGTTAAGCGAATCACTCGGTCCATGGGGTAGGACGTCGACGGTGGGGGTCGGACCGTTGTCTGAATTATTCTGGACTTCCTTTACCTTTTCTCTCAACATCTTTGGACTCAGGGTTTCACGGAATAGAACTTTCTCTAGTCGTAAAATCAATTCCCTTTCCAAATGATTAATTTTTCAGGACCTTTCTTCATTTATTAATGTGTGTGTGGGATGTGGTGGGGGAGGGGGAAGAACTCAACAGGGTCGACCAAACCCCCCTCCCCTCCACCCCCAACCCCTTCAGGACCCCGAAACAGGTGTTCCCCATCCCCGAAACGTCTTCGTAAAACGGATTTTCCTCATTCCCGAAATGAGTCGAGGAAGGTGATTGGAATGGGTTACTCCGAACATCGCTAGATTAGACTTTCTCTATTTCGGGTTAAAGGAGTCGAGACCTCGACTATTTGTGGTGTCGTTGCTGGTCGAGACAAGTGTCTCCCTATTAATTTCGAGAGTCCTTAGGTTGGTCACCAGTTTTCCTGTTCCTGTTTGAGTATAAAGAGTTACGGTAAGACCCGTCGACACTCGTGGACAGGAAAACGACCTTAAATTGGGTTACCTTAATCGTAGCGGTAGTGGGTGCAGAAATACCCAAGTCGACCTTAAATTATCAGGTACTCGTCAGGTCGATCGCAGATCGAGTGGTTCGTGTTCGTGGTTGACACGGGGATTGAATCGTGAGGAACCCCTCCGCTCTAAGTCGTTTTTATTTGAGATTGTGCGAAAGAATGACTAGTTCCTTTTCAGATTCTAAGGTCTTTAATATATTAGGGTGTACCTCCATACCACTAAAGAAATAACTTTTTTTGTGTGTACCGTTACATAAAAGACTGTGACAACGTCAAGTGCTCAAGACGTCTCGTTCAAAACAATGAACCTCACAAACCTAGGCCATGTTTGCACACACATAGTACTCTACACTCCAGTCTCTTTCGTGTCGTTTTCCTTTGTTGTACGCACAGGTACGAGAGTTACGGGTCTCCAAAGAGTTTCCCTCTTTGGGACACTCTTCGTCCTCCACTCTCTTCTGTCTCCTTGTAGGATGGTCCTTCAGTTCTATTGAATCGTACAAGGGGGCTCTTGTGTGCACGGTTGTCCTTTCCCTGTCAAGAGGTAACCTTAGTCTCGACTAGGATCCCTGAAGGGGCCACTAGGTCACCGATGCTGAGGGTTCGAGGGTTAGGGTGTCCAAACTAAGGAGTAGTCCCTTGATGTAGGGTGTACGTGGATCCTCAAGTTTACGACGTTGACTTCTAGGGGTCCCGACGTTATTTCTAGATTCCGAGGAGTACGGTGTTGATTCTGAACTACGTCGGTTTATTTATTAATTTGAAAAAAAATTTTTCAACTAGGACCCGACCCTGTCTTTTACACCCGTACCCGTGACTCACCAACAAAAGAGAAGGTGTAGTTCATCTATGTGATGCTTACGGAAGGATCCTGATTCCCTCTCTGTCTCCGACTCGATTCTGGAGTTTCCAAGAGTGAAAAAAGAAGAGAATCCGTGATATTGTTCAGATAAATTTTCTTTAAACAGAGCCTCGAGTTAAGAGATTTTGTCTATCTATACTATAAAATGACACCACAACCTCTTCTGAGAACTCTCAGGGAACCTGACGTTCCTCTAGGTTGGTCAGGTAAGATTTCTAGTCGGGACCCTAAAGAAACCTTTCTTACTACGATTTCGACTTCGAGGTCATGAAACCGGTGGAGTACGCTTCTCAACTGAGTAACCTTTTCTGAGACTACGACCCTCCCTAACCCCCGTCCTCCTCTTCCCCTGCTGGCTCCTACTCTACCGACCTACCGTAGTGCCTGAGTTACCTGCATTCAGACTCACTTGAGGTCCTCTACCACTACCTGTTCCTCCGGACCGTACGACGCTAAGTACCCCAGCATTTCTCAACCTGTGCTGACTCACTGACTTGACTTGATTATATTTAAATAAAATTTGTAAATATAAAAATTGTGAATAGTTAGTTATTCTTGTTCTTCTATTAACAATTCATAATACTACTTGTATTTATGAACTTTAATTCACAATACGAATCAAAATAAAAATAAAGACGTGGGTTTAATAAATAGAGTTAACGGAAACCGGAATTTCAAAAAATACATAAAATTTCATTGACCTTTTAAGTTTAAGTGCGTCTTTCCATCTACGTTTACCTTCCATACCCAAAAATTGTCAAGAGGAAAGTCCCATATACGAAGTTTACTTACTTAGGTTTTTGAACCCGTTCACCAATTTCTCTAAAATCAATGTTTTACGTTAGTGTTGTCTGTAAGGGAACACAAGGTCACCAATTCTGAGACACGAAAGTTACGTCCCTCGTACCTAAACTAGGGACCGACCTCTCGATTCTAGTGTGTATGATCGAACTATACCGGGGTTTGTTAAAAAATATTTATTTAAATTAAATTAAATTTTACAGGGTATTGTAGTAGACTCTTCCGTAGATTACCGACTGTTAGTGTCAAATTTTTTTCATTGGTGACGTTATAAATAGTTCCCGAACGTACAGGGGAGTACCATATTTTCAGTCGTTGTTTGTGGGGTTGGTATTTCATTCACGATTTTATAGAGATCATTTTATCCTACGAAACTATGTACACGGTTTCGATACTCGGAATCGAAACAAAGACTAAATTAACTGGAAACATCATTACTGTTCGTTAAACATGAATTCGTCTAGTCGTCACGGATTAAAAAAAAAATTCACACGTTTGATGGTTGAAAAGTTTTATTACTGTGTGAGTGTTCTCGAAGTTCATATAAGTGGTTTTTCCATCTTTAAGGATGGAGTCTTAATTGAACAGTAGGTTTAACTACCAAGAATTATGTATCTTGACACCATACCTTATGTAAACATACTTATGAAAATTAATATCATAAAATTTATTCCTTTTATCTAAATTTTGTATGTAAACTTAGTTTGTACACATTTTGAGGATTTCTCGGAAGGGAACACTGAGTCTGACATTTCTTAGATGGACGTTGCACCCTCTGGACCCAAGTTAGGGACCCAGTCCTTCTAGGGGACCTCTTCCCTTACCGATGGGTAAGTTCATAAGAACGGACCTCTTCGAGTACCTGTCTCCTAAGACCTTCCGAGGTCAGGTACCCCAACGTTTCTCAGTCTGTGTTGACTTCACTCTATATACTTGCCATTCTCTTTCTTTTCCAGTCTAATATTTTCTGTAAGAGATAGTACCAATTCACAAACTTGATCTAAGGTTCTGAGTTCTTGTTCTGTCACTGTATTAGTCCAGACATAAAATTTCTCTAGTGTGACCGAAGTTACACCTTTCACCTAAAACCACCTCCGTTTCCCCTCCCTTTCCTCCCTCTACTGACTGGTCACTCTTATACGACACCAGTAGGACCGTTCCCGACTACCACCGGTCTTACTTTCAGTGTCGTGAAACTGGTCTTCCTTGTTCCCACAATTAAATTCTCAATAAGGTTTCCGTCTCATTTGTCCTGGGTCAGTAACTAATCTATCCCCAACATCCTAACTCCGTGTTTCATCTTTCTTGTTGCGATATGTCAGACCGCTCTCCCTTCCCTACCTCCGTCACCCTCCCTCCCAGTTCTCCCTCCCCTATATACATATGTATCTCGACTAAGTGACAAAACATGTTGTCTTTGATTTTGTTGTAGCATTTCGTAATGTGAGGTCAATTTTTTACTTATTTATGAGGCCGTGCTCGCCACTTTACCTATCCCATAGGTAGTGGTCCCGTCCTTTAAGTCCTCCTCTAACCCACTCACGTCTCTTCTCTCCACGACTCGAGTCTGTGCAATTCAAACTCTAAGTTCAGTTCTTCATCAGTGTCTTAGGGACATTTTTATTACGACTTGTCTCAGGACGTGTGCTTCTGTTTCTTCGTTATCTAGAGAGGAAATTCCATACTCACGTACACACGAGTCGGAGCATGTTGAGAAACGTTGGGCGACCCGAGGAGACAGGTGCCTTAAAAGGACTGTCCTTATGACCTTACCCAACGGTAAAGGCAGCGTCCCCTAGAAGGACTGGGTCCTTAGTTTGAGTGTAGAGGACACAGAGGACGTAACCGCCCACCTACCTGACTCGGTCGACCCCGAATATTGTTTACATTTGTTAGACTAATATTTCGTCTCTCCCCACTTATGAAACTTCTCCCCGTATAGAAACCTTTTTATTCTCTCCCAAGTATCCGGAATTCTCTACTTATTCTGAACCGAAAAGACCTCGACCTTTTCTCTTTCTGTCAGATCCGTCCCTGTTATTGTACTCGGTCTCTTCCTTCTGGGAGGGGGGGTGTGTGTGTGTGTGTGTTTTCTACACTGTAGACCCCTCACTGATCTTATTAAGTCAAACAAGTCGAATACCATGTCTTATTACTTCCCCTCCGACCTTTCGTCTGGTAGTTCTTTTCGGTGTTGACAGTTCGAAATAACGTCCTTGACGAGACATGGACACCCCTCGGTCACTTTGAGAAGTTGATCCTTTTCGTACTCCAGTACCCAGGGTTAGGGGACTCCGTGCCAAACGAAGGAAGTGAAGACTCCGGTTCCTGAGACTGGTCTCCCCGACGACCCTTTCATTACAGGAGATAAGGGGGTAGTTAGAGGGGTCCATTTACAGTCACAATCATGTTTCCCTTTATCGCCACCGGTGAACTCTTTGGTGGCGTCGCCCCGGCACACCCACTTCAGTACGACAGACTCAGTGGTCGCGACGAGAAATTGAATAAAACCTTAGAAACCAAACACCACACCCCCACCTAATTAACCGTCTTTAATGTCTTCATCGATAATGAGGTAGAACTAAACCCCTCAGACACGTGTCTGAATTTGAGAACAAAATGAGAACTCAAACACGGAATAAGGATATATAAAAATTTTTTCTTTTCTAAGAAAAATACATTACTCTACTTCGAGTGTAGGTCACAGTCATCGAGGTCCTTACGGACTTCACCAAAACAGTAGTCTTATATTTTTGACTTGAGAGGAGGGTCATATTCGTCTGACACCGAACTATTTATGACACTTTCATCTTGTACCCTTTTTCTTTTTCATTCTTTAAGTCACGTCCGTTGATAATTCTGGTAGTGTTAAGATTGGTAACGGTTACTTTTTTGGTACTCTTTATTCAGACTTTTCCGGTCTTAAAAGGTTTAGTTTCTTGAAAGAGGTCCTAAGAGCAAAACAAATAAAAGTCAGATCGATGTAGCCTGATACCCGAGTCGACCATTTCTTAGCGGACGTTACGTCCTCTGGACCCAAACTAGGGACTCAACCCTTCTAGGGGACCTCTTTCCTTTCCGATGGGTGAGGTCATAAGACCAGACTCTTAAGGTACCTGACATATCAGACACCCCAACGTTTCTCAGTCTATACTGACTGGCTGAAAGTGAAGTGAAGTGAACTGTAGTCTGACACTCTATGGATCATATACATGGACACCAATCAAAGTGTGTACTTTATGTGTACGTTCGTGACGTACAGTCTTTCCATTGTTCTCTTGGTGTACATTCCAAGATAAACCTTTGACAAGCAAATTTGCATGAAATGTAAAAAGTCTACTATTTTTCAGGATTGGGCAAACGTTAGAGCGGGTTTTGTAGACCTTCGAATGTACCTAATAAATTATTAGGATTTAATCATACACGATTTAGTGAAGTCAGTACAGGATGAGAGACACTGGGGCACCTGATATCGGGTGCTCCGAGGAGACAGGTACCCTAAGAGGTCCGTTCTTATGCCCTTACCCCTGTGGTACCGGAAGAAGTCCCCTAGAAGGACAGGGTCCCTAACTCGGGTGTGGAGACACAGAGAACGTAATCGTCCTCGGTGGTGATCGTGGTGGATTTAATCATCAGGATTGTTTTGTATAGAGAACGAGGAACCTTCCATTCGATACCGTTTGGACCTGTCGTATACTTTTTCGTCTCTGTAATGAAACGGTTGTTTCCAGGCATATCCTGTTGTTGTTGTTGGTGTTGGTTTGTACACGTGAGACTTCATCCTTTGACTCTTCTTTTAGTCTTTCTCAATAGTTGTCTCTGTAGGTTAATCTTTACTGGGGAGAGCCCTCCCAACCGGGTCTCTTCGTCTGTCGGTCTACCAGAGGAAGTTCACCTCGGTTTGTCTTACCTTGTCATCCACAAAAAAAGGATATTCTTCAATATCCCGCTTATTTGAGGTTTGGGAGGTTCACGGATCCCTATAAGTCTTCTAGTTGTCAAAGTAAAAGAAGTCGTTCAAGGTTTAGTACTTAGTTTCAAAAATTGAACTATACCTCCCTTGTTTTTGAGATTGACGACATCTCAAGGTTTCACGATCCCTGTTTCTAGTTACAAAATACAGGTTTCTGAAAACTGGGTTTATGTTCTAAATCCATTCAATTAGTACATTCCACTTTCAATACGATAAATCAATTAGGGGTGGGAGATGAAGACTGTGGGAGGCGGGGGCGACGGTAATAATGGTCAGACTACCCAAAGTAAACTCTAGAAAAAGATTACACAAACGTTTTTATACTGATATGTCAACAAAACATGCAAAAGTGTATTTACAAAAATATGAGATGTATAAAAAGATATTAAACAAAAAAAAAATTGGATAGTTTGTAGAACCTCTGAAAAGGAATGGTCACGTATCTCTGATTGAGGTCAAAAAAGAACATACTAAAAAAAAAGAAAAATTGAAAAACCCCTTTTAACATCTAAGTATTCTTTAATGTGAGGGGGTTTTAAAAGCCCCTATAGACTTTCCAGTGGGAAGTGGGTCGGAGGTGATTATCAGTGTAAAATTAGACATAAAGTGGTATGAGAAGATACACACAAACAACTATCAAGACACGTTAAAATAATATACATGTCGAAGTGTATTCGTGTGACGTAAAAATTCTACAACAAATTCTACAAATTTTAAACTTGCTCTCAAGTTTATATGAGGACCGACATATAAACCACACATGTAACGATTTCTTTTATAAAAGTTTCATGAAAATTTCCAGAATTTTCAAACAGAACATTTTTTATAACCAATTCCACTAATAGTTCTAATTTCTAAATCCTAGAATTAGTACATAACAGAAGAGAACAAGAAGATAACAAATAATAAACACACATCGACGTATCTATCTTTTTATTTATCTCCCTACCAATCTAGACTAATCGAAAGGAACGATCTGATTTTGTGGAACCCTCCGATCCGATGTTAGAGTCTTTGGACAATTTAAGTGGTACGAAAACGTACACACTACGTACGAATTGTCTGTGGGTCATTTACGGACGACTAATCAATCCGACCAACTAAAAGACCAATCGGACGAATGGTCTCACGGTCGACTTACTCGGTCCGACGCATAAAGGAACATCTTTATACGAGGACCTTTTGAGTTTGTTTTGTAAACGAATACGGTGAGGGTCATATTCTCACTCACTCACGATTCAGCGAAGTCAGTACAGGTTGAGACACACTGGGGTAACTGATCGGATCGTCCGAGGAGAAAGGTACCTTAAGAGGTCCGATCTTGTGACCTCACTGAACGGTAAAGGATGAGGACCCTAGAAGAGTTGGGTCCCTAGCTTGGACGTAGAGAATACAGAAGACGAAACCGTCCGTCCAAGAAATGGTGATCGTGATGGACCCTTCGGGGAGTCATATTCTTCGGAGTTGTTTTATAGGAACCTTTATAATACTTTCGTGGATCTACGATGTCACCATGCAAAATAACTCGGTCGAGTCTTCTACCCATCGATAAATCAAGGTTCGAGGTAGGTTCTGTCACCGTCAAAGGATGTACTGAAGACCGTTTTACAGAGTACTTATAAGTACTCCGCTTTCTAGTCTTTTATGAGCGACGAACAATCAATAGGGCTCTAGGAGGACCCTACGTATACCGTTCCAAGTTCGTTCCGGTGTAAGTAGAGTGAAGACAAGAAAAAGTCCTGTAATAATAACATAATGTATAAAATTAAAGTGACTCCGTTTCAGTCGGTCTTTTTCTTTGGTCTTATAATCGAGGAGTTAACTAACGTTAAAATTTCCTGTAACGTTACTAATAAAGAATGGTTTTTTTTTTTTGGTGTTTTGGACATTTATCTGTTCTTTTTACACTGTATCTTTTCGACAGAAAGAAACGGTTGGGACAAGAAGAAAATTATTGTACCTCGAGTTTAGGACGAGAGAAGAACTTTCGAAGAGATTGGTTTTAAGTCAATAACACCTTATCAGTTCTTACACCTTCGACAGTATTTTTTTATGGACAGACTTGTATCCCCACGTACATAGAAAAACTTAATATCAAAAAGGTCTATAAACGGGTCCCATATATGTTATCTTACACTTCTCACTTTCACAATCAGTGAGTCGGTACAGACTGAGAAAACTGGGTTACCAGACAGGTACCTTAAGAGGTCCGTTCTTATGACCTCATCTAACGGTAAGGGAAGAGGTCCCCTAGAAGAGTTGACCCCTAACTTGGACCCAGAGGACGTAACGTCCGTCTAAGAAATGGTAGACTCGATGGTCCCTTCGGGTGTCACCTTATGATGCGTCGTTAATTTTTCTTGTTTTTACGATAAACGTTGTTGTATCTATCTGGATCTCTAATGGTATAATTCACTTCATTTAGTCTTTTTCTCTGTTTATGGTAAACTATAGACATTATACACCTTAGATTTTATACTGTGTTCACTTAGGTAGATGTCTTGTCTGTATCTGAGTATCTGCATCTCTTGTTTGAACACCAACGGTTCCCCTTCCCTCCCACCCCTTCCCTACTTAACCCCCAAACTCTAATCGTCTACGTTTGATTAGACATCTCTTACCTGTTTGCCCTAAGATGATATAAGTCATAGGACACTATTTGGTATTACCTTTTCTTATAAAATTTTTTCTTAAATAAATACATTATACTCCCGAAGGGTCCACCGTGATTACCATCTCTTGGACGGACGGTTGCGTCCTCTGTATCCTCTACGTCCAATCTAAAGACCCAGCCCTTTTAGGGGACCTCCTTCCGTACCATTGGGTGAGGTCATAAGAACGGACCTCTTAGGGTACCTGTCTCCTCGGACCGCCCGATGTCAGGTGTCTCAGTGTTTCTTGACCTGTGATGACTTCCCGTGTGTGTATACACTATATTGACTTAGTGAAACGACATGTCGTCTTTGATTATATTGTAACATTTAGTTGACAGTTAATTTTTTACTTTTTGTCCCTGAGGGGACCACCAGGTGACCAATTCTTAAGTGGGACGTTACGTTCCCTGTTTCCAAACTAGGAAAGTGACTAGTCACGGGGTCTGAACTCTTGAAGACAGATGCGATGAGCAATTCGTCAATTGGTGCCCGACTGATCTAAATAATCAATCAATGAGTACAAACAAAGTAGAAGGTTTCTTTGGACGGTAGAAGAACTCCTGTTTTAAGTACAGTGTATGTTGACAGTCTTGTAGATCGAGTCAAGGAGGGGGTATCATTATAAAGTCATTCGCGTAAAAGTTTTATCGTGATACGATGTAAGTAACTCGTGACTACTATACGGTCCTATTATATACGATTTACGAAACTGCGTAAATAGGGTAAATTAGAAATGTAATTGGTTTACTCCGTCCGTGATAATAATCTGGATAAACAATCTGCACCTTTGTTTCAATGTTTTCAATATTTTAAACGGGGTTTAGTGTGTCGACCATTTTCCGTTTTGGGTCTGACTTTGGGGTCAGACAGACTAGGGTCTGGGGGACGAAAGGTGGTAAAAACCTATAACGAAGGGTTTAATTTTCTTTTGTTTGTTTGTAAAGAACTAATTAATCTACGACTTATCGACCTGTACTTACTTGAGAAACTTGAGTGAACATTATAGATCCAGTGAACCGTTATTGATCTATAAATGATAACACCTACAACCTTAGACTCTAAATAAGTCAGTCGTCTTTTAAAACGATCCGTACACGGGGGCTCCTGTCTACTCACTTTGTTACAGTGGTTTTGTTCATTAATATTTTGTTACGTGTATCCCGAAATTACTGCCAAATCTTTTTACGAGTACCTTTGTATCCTCTGTTTGAATTAAATTTTATCAAGTGGTATCACAGTCGTAAAAATCCTAAAGACGATACACGGGTCGTGTCACGACTCGTCAAATATGTATAAATTAAGAGTGGTGGTGAGTTGTTCTTCATTCGAAATAATAAGTATAAACGTTTCTTTATTTGACTTCGGACTTCAAAAGTTTACCGAACCGGTTCCAGTGTGTCGATTAATTACCTCGTATCTAACTGAGTACAAATCCAGACTTTCTGTGGGTCCAGGTACCAACCAAGGTCGATGGGTATGAGAATACTTGATCCAAAAGAAGACCCAAAAACGTGATAGTTCTTTGTGGTTCCTTTCGTATATTTATATTTCCTCTTTTTTTTATATATATATATTCTCCATATCCACATACTTCCTCCAAAGTCTAGACAGAGAAATTCCGTGAAACCGGTTGTCTTACTTGGTTGTCCCAGTCCCCCGACTCAGTAACAGACTGAACCTCTTATCTAATAAAGCTATAAAGCGAAGAGTGAAAAAAAAGGGGGAAGTCGACCCCAAACATTAGGGATAACAAGAAANAATCTAGACAGAGAAATTCCGTGAAACCGGTTGTCTTACTTGGTTGTCCCAGTCCCCCGACTCAGTAACAGACTGAACCTCTTATCTAATAAAGCTATAAAGCGAAGAGTGAAAAAAAAGGGGGAAGTCGACCCCAAACATTAGGGATAACAAGAAATCCGACTGTGGTCCAAAACACGAAGGACTAGAACAACTTGTCAAAGAACAGATCAAGGGGATAGAGAAATCATTCGTGCCAGGAAAGACATAAAAAGGGGGTGGGAGAACAGTGTAGTTTTTCCCTCTGAACTGTCAATCAACAAACTAAACGGTAAGAGTACTACTTCCAAAATCTAGTTTCGGTCTCGTGGTAGGCAGTGTAAATATTCTGTAAAATCCTGCTCTTTTTTAGTTCGTTTACACCCTGCAAAGGTCCCCTGGAAGTCCTCTACGGAACCCTGTCGGAATGTCCTCCTAGTTGAGACCTCGGACCACCCATGCAGAAAGTATGGATTGATCCCCTTACTGTTTCCTCCGGGTCCTGACACAGTGGTTTTTTCTTTGTTTTCCCAGTGATAACTACCTCCTGGAAGACCGTTGTACTATGGACACGGAATTTGTGTTCGGGTTGAAACCCGTACCATCAAAGTTAAACTCCTCAGATAAGATTTCTTTGTCTGAACACATGACGTTAGTGGGAGCCACAAAAAAGTCAGTTCAAAATGACTGTGAAAGTTACCGATTCAGTTTCTAGAGAGAGCCATTTCCAGTGTGACGTGAACTTTTATACACCTAATAAAAGTTTATAGAAAACTATAACTAAAGATTGTGTCAAGGTGTCACTATTCTCTTGTGTGAGACATACTAAAGTTATGCAAATCTAGTACTTTAAAAACGTGGAACAAAATACAGGGACCCCGATACAAGGTTACAGAGGATCAAATGTCAGATACCCTTGAACTCATCTTAAACATAAGATGACAACACACTTTTAACATATTTTGAATTAATACAATTTAACCAAGTGTCTCAAAAAGTCCAGATGATATAGGAAGATGAAGAGACAGATATAAAATCTCAAATCATAACTTTGAGGTTGATTTTTAGAATTAAATAGTTGATTTTTTAATATTATATATCACTCGACATACATTAGAACAAAATATAAAAGATTCAGTGGACATTTACAAAATAGTATAAAATTATTAAATTTTTTATTTTTTATTTTGTCATATGTGTGTAGTAGTTATCCTTTTTTCCCTTGTATAAATTGTCAGACTGTTACCTTTAACACAGATACTTAATACTATGTAGGTATGTCACCTTACGAAATAACTCTTGAAGTACAGTATTTTTTTATAAATTACTGTGTCTTTTTACAAAAGGTATATAAAATTAGAAATTATTTTACAAAGTTCGTATATGTTCCATCGTTCTGATAATACTGTTTGGATGGTAAGTCGAAGTTGTTAATGAATGAGTACCTGTTAGAGTAAAACCGATGTTAGTGTGGATAAATGGTGTGATTTTGTTCATGGTTTCGAGAATGGTATTCATAAAGTCGTATAGAGAGACTTTATATCCCGGAAAAATTTTCCGTTTTAGTGTTGTCATAATCGTGTGGATTTTTTAAAAATGGTACTACGAAATTATAGTAGTTGATAGATCTGTCACAAATTTAAATATACTAATAGAGTACTATGAGACCCCCAAAAAAACAAAACAAAAAAACGGTACCGGGTGTCGAACACCCTAGAATCAAGGGGTTAGTATTTAGTTTGGACACGGGGGACGTCACCTTTGTGTTTCAGGATTGGTGACCCGGTGGTTTCTTAAGGGAGGTAAAAAAATTTTTCAACTAAACAGGGTTAATTCTAGCTTCGTGTCAGGTATTGAATGTAAGTCACTATCGAGAGTTTAAAGAAAATCAGAAATCCAAGATGGAGGGAAAGAAAAAAAGAACGATAATGTTAATCAACGAGTTCTTTGGTCTGACAATCCTGAATGACATATCGCGTCCCTTGATATAAGTTATGGAATATTAATGGATATTACCTTTACTTAGACTTTTTCTTACATATATACATACTTATATATACACATATATATACTGATATACATACATAATTATATACACACATATATACTTACATAATTATATATACACATGTATATATACATATATATGTGTGCGTGTGTATGTGTATACATGTGTATGTACCCGAAGGGACCACCGAGTCACCATTTCATAAGTGGACGGACACGTCCGTTGAAGCCAAGTAAGGGACCCAACCTTTCTAGAGGACCTCTTCCTTTACCGTTGGGTGAGGGTATAAGAACGAACCCTTTAGGGTACCCGTCTCTTCGGACCGTCCGAAGTCAGATACCCCAGCGTTTTCTCAACCTGTACGGACTTACTGACGTGTCGTTGTTGTACGTGTGTGTGTGCTGTCTGTGCACACACACAGCACACACACACACACGTCCATACATAATATTGACTTAGTTAAACGACATATGGATTTTGTGACACTTAATTGATATGAACTTATTTTCTATTAAATTTTTTCTTTGGTCTGACACACCTCAAAGAGGGAAGGATCCGAAACGATTGTTGGAGGGATAATTTGTACAAAGAGACACAGGACATAAAGGAGTTGAACTCCAAACTAAAAACCATTTTTGTGGAGCATTTAAAAGTGTCTGAGCTGACCCGGGGAGTAGGGTCAATTAAACAACTTTAGGATCGGGGATCATCGAGTGTTACACTGACGTAAACTTCTACCCCCAGAAGTTTTTCCAGTAGTTCAATTTTACTCCAGTATTCCTACCCGGGATTAGGTGACTCTCCACATTTTCGCCTCCTCTGAAAAAGATAGCATGAAGAAATAAAACCGACGCGAACCAGAAGCAACGGCCCACTCCAGAAAGGAGACCACGCCACACGTCCGAATAGTAGCGCCACCGAAGAGGACAACACGTCGCGTCCGAGATCCCGTTCGAAGCCATCAACGGGACTCCATACACTCTAGAATCAAGGGACTGGTCCCTACCTTGGACCTTGGATATAGGAGACGTGACCGTCCGTCTACTCCTTTACATCCGAGCCTGAGTCATGTCTCCTTTCTGGTTCACTTCTGTCTCGTCTTCTCCTGTAACATTCGGTGCCTTTCTCCTGAGTCGTCCTTGGTTGAGTCGGCTGTGGAATTTGAGTCCGGAGGTCCGACGTCCTGATACTCTTTTATTTGGAGACCAAAAAATTCGGTACGTCAGACACCGTGACTTAATGACGTCCGGACCTTTTTGACTATGTATCTACATGAAGAAAGTAGTCTTCCGTGTGTTGGCTAAGAACTCATCCCTTAAGACACTACCTCTCTTTTTTTTATAATGTTTGACATTTAGAACAAAAATTAGATGTGTCATTCTTACCGATGGACAAAGTCTTGTTTAATACACGGTCCGTGACATGAGATTTGTGAAGTAAAATAATGAACTGGAATGTTGGTCGGGGTGTCTATCCATAATGACAACGGTGAATGTCTATGACTCTACTTAAGTCTCTCCAAGTCTGTGGTTGGGGTCCTGTGTGTCGACCAATTCACCGTCTCTACCCAGATTTCTGTCGATGGTAGACGGACGTTCAGGACCCGGTGAACACACGGTGCATCTACTAGTGACTCTTTAGCCTACGACAGTTTGTCTCGACCCCCCGTTCTGGGTTGACGGTTCGAGGTCGACCTCTTCTTTCGTCGGGTTCCTCTGTACCATGAGGGTCACTCTTTTTTTCCTGGAGAAGAGTCCCGGAAACCGTAGACTCCAGGGTTGGAACTAAAAGTGTCGAGTGAGACGTCACCGCGTCGAGAGACGACCGGCGACGATGTGGCTGGCACTGTCACTAAGGAGGACCCAGCTGTACCTTTTAGTGAGACCGTAGTAGAACGTATCTGGCGGACGGAGAAGGGAGTGGGACGAGCCGGGTGATTATTAGGATTTGAGGTGCACGTGTGAGTGTCGACAAAGGAAGATAAAAGTAACCTAAACCTAGTGTAAAGTTAAGTCTTAATTCCTCGTCACTCATCCTCCGTCATGTCACAATTCCAACTTTCGTACCCGAAACCCCTTTTTTTTTTTTTTGTTGTCTAGACCCAACCCCAGGGACTAGATAGGGAAAATGGAACCGGTGAAATTCACTCTCGGAAAAAAGGAGAATCGGAGTCAAAGGAGTAGAAATTTCATTCTAATTAATATTATGGATGAAGTGTTCCACTGACACTATCGATTTACTCTAGTGCGTATATTTCCTGTGGAGACCCCGGGACTTTGAATTCGTCCATCGAAACTTTATAATCGGGATTTTCTCTTTTCGTGTAATGATTCTTCACTGCCTACAGACCTCCTCGTCTGTGCACCTTTCCGTCTAGACACTGAGACCCAGTGAAACAGTGATTGGTATGAACCGGTCTTTCAAAGTCCTTGGGAACGGAAGGGGTGTAACCGGGGGTCTAGTGTGACTGACGAAAAAGGTGACGGAAAAATCGATCGAATAGTAAGTTAGTCGAGATCTGTTTGCTGTAACCGAAACTTTCGATGTCAGACACATGTCAATTAATTTATCGTCACTTAGATACATTCTCTCGGGTCTCGGTCAAAAGAGGACTTTAAAGACCGGCGAGTGAAGCTAGTCGTTGCCCTTTAAAGGTCGGACACTTCGAGACAAAGTGACACCCTCAGATACAACCGCAATTAGACAGGGTGAAAGGGTCACCCCTTTTACGTAGTATAAATCCTGGTCAGTCCACACAGTTATCGTAAAAACAACTACTGTGGGTCACACTACATCAGTTCCGACCAGACTACAGAAAACACAGATTACAGAAAACAAAGTAGCGGACCTGTAGTCGAAGAAACATGGGACAAACGACCGGACCAGTAGGAACTATCTGTGTACCAAAACAGAAGACAGAAGAAGGACCACCTGAGGTGTGTCGACCCCTTCGCACTACAACCGGACTATTCATCCTGTACAAAGAACCTCTCTACGAGACGGTTCACCTGGAAACGGGATTCAGGGATCTTAGACCCCGACACCCCCCGGAGTTATAGCGTAGGGACACGTACACCTCTAAAAGTTCTGCCGGAAGAGCCGAACGTTTCGGGAAGAGAGGACCCCACCACACCCCACCCTCCACCTCCGACCATATCTCTTTTTCTTCGGTGTCGAAGGAACAAAAGTAAAAGAGACGAAAAACCGTTTTTTCGTACACTCCAATATACAAACTTCCTTGGTCAAGGTCTTTTGTCTTGGTAGACTGTGGGGTGTTTACGGTACTTCTAGGTCGTAAAGACCCTTAGAAACGACAAACGTCGAGTCCCTCAAGTTTACTCTAGACCCTTTCATCGGCCACCAAAAAGAGGGACCCAGTAAAAAAAGGAAATAAAGATGAAGAAGATAAAAAATTGATGGGTTTCTCTCGTTGACTTAACATAAAACGAACCATCCAAACTCCCGACAGAAGGTTCCTTTTACAATTTTAGTCTCACTGTCAGTGTTACTTTATTATAAAGTGGGATACTTTTATTAAACATTCTTTAGACGTAATCCAATGCACAATATAAAGTGGACTTTGCAGGATGTGTCGAAAAAACCCCCCTTCACTACTCGTCTCGTAACCTCCAAAACTTCAAACTAAATTAAGGCGGTTGTTGTCATAAAGTCTACATGAGTCAGATTGTAGGTTCTTAGTGGTTCGTGTATCGTAACTGACGGGTCGTTTTATTTCATTTAGGGAGTAAGGGGGTAAACCCTTCCTTCAATTCTTTTCCCTTCTTTAAAGAGATCAATGAGTCGGTCACTCTGGATCACACCTACTTTGATTTTGTTTGTTTGTTTTTTACATCAAGGGTTGAAAATCAAGAGCCATTACTTTTCATTGGAAATATTAGTAAAAATATTTGAAGACCTTAAAAAACTTTATACCAAGTACTAGACTTAAAATGAGAAAGAACCAGTTATAATCGAAACCAACATACTAATCAGTAAATGAACTCTAGTGTAAAAAAAGGTCTATGTCTAAAAAGTCAAGTCAAGTCAAGTCAACGAGTCAGCACAGGCTGAGAAACGCTGGGGTACTTAGCGTCGTGAGGTCCGGAGGGACAGGCAGTGGTTGAGGGCCTCAAGTGAGTTTGATTACAGATAGTTCAGCTATTACGCTAGGTCGGTAGAGTAGGAGACAGCAGGGGAAAAGGAGGACGGGGGTTAGGGAGGGTCGTAGTGTCAGAAAAGGTTACTCAGTTGAGAAGCGTACTCCACCGGTTTTATGACCTCAAAGTCGAAATCGTAGTAAGGAAGGTTTCTTGTGGGTCCTGACTAGAGGAAACCGTACCTGACCAACCTAGAGGAACGTCAGGTTCCCTGAGAATTCTCAGAAGAGGTTGTGGTGTCAAGTTTTCGTAGTTAAGAAGCCGCGAGTCGAAAGAAGTGTCAGGTTGAAAGTGTAGGTATGTACTGGTGACCTTTTTGGTATCGGAACTGATCTACCCGGAAACAACCGTCTCATTACAGAGAAAAAAAAGAAAAAAAAAAATTTATATTTAAATAAATAAAATTAACCTCCGATTAATGAAAACTTATACGATAGCTCCAACCAGTATTGAAAGGAAGGTTCCTCATTCACAGAAAATTATGTCTAAAAATGTAACATGGTTTAAGATGGGTCTCTGGTTGTCAAAAGAGAATAGAAACGAATTCAGGAAATAAAGAAAAAAGATTTGATCTACGGAGACTCGATCAAAACAAACATGACATCATTTTACCTCCCCAGGTATAAACAATCTTATAGGAACGAATTCAGAACCCACACAAAAAAATTAGATAAATATAAATTAACCTCCTATTAACGAAATGTTATAACACGAAACCAAAGACGTCATGTAGTAGTACTTAGTGGGTATGCATATGTATACAAGGGAAGGAGACCTTGGAGGGAGGGTGGAGGGTGGGGTAGGGTGGGGAGACACAACAGTGTCTCGTAGTATAAACTCGAGGGACAAAGCATGTCGTTTAAGGGTGGTCAATCGATAATTATAAAATGTGCACCATTACATATACAAGGTTACGATGAGAGAGTTAAACAGGGCAGAAGAGGAAGGGGGTGACACAAGTGTCCAGACAAGGGATACAGACGCAAATGTAACCCATAACAAGAATTTTGAGAAACATGAATCTCTCTTTTATCTTGGTTATCTGTAGCACATGGTTATGCAGGGTTCGTGAGATGATCTGTAAATGTTGTACTGAAGTCACTTAGAAGGGATGGTAGATATTCCTTCGATGAAAATACCCCGAGTCTCTTTAATTAATTATGGAATGGGTTCTATTATGTTGGTTATTTCTACCACGTTTAATCTAAAACTGGGGTCGTAAAAGATTGAGGTTTCAGACAGGATTAAAAAATTTTAACTATATCATCGAGTTTAAGGAGTGAAGGTGTAAGAGCGTGTCTTCCCTTGTACATCTATGTCACTTGGAGAATATAGATTTCAAGTTCATCCCTAAAGGGACCACCAGGTCACCAATTCTAGGGTGCGAAAGTTACGTCCCGTAGACCCAAGTTAGGGACCAGTCCCTTGATTCCAGGGTGTACATCACACCACACCCGTTTTTATTTATTTATATAATTTTTTTTTTTTCAAGTTCATTTATATACTCGAGGGACTCCTCAACTGAGAAAAGTATCTCTTAGGTCTTTGTCTAACCTCCGGAATGTCTTTTGTTAAATCTTAAGAGACAGTGTACTATGTATTCTCTATCTAAAATTATTGACAGATCTTTACACCTAGCGTTTGTCATAACAAACCAAATTCTTTAAGAACGAAGAGTACGTGATAGTATTCATTATAATAAAAGTTTAAAGATGTGTCACAGTAATGGAGTCTATTTTCAACGGACCACTATAGATCTTACCCATGGACATGAAGGTCCTCATGAACCGGTGGTTTAAGTGGTCGTTACGTTACCTTGAAGGAAGAGGAGGAGTAGTCAGAAAGTTCTCTCAGTAAGTCAGGAAACGACAGGATGTTAAGATTCGACAAATTACCAAGGTTTGAGACTTATGTCGTCGTCACCACCACCAAATCAGTAGTTCAGCACAGGTTGAGAACACTGGGGTACCTAACATCGGGTGGTCCGAGGAGACAGGTACCCTAAGAGGTCCGTTCTTATGACCTTACCCAACGGTAAAGGAAGAGGTCCCCTAGAAGGACTGGGTCCCTAGCTTGGGCCCAGAGGACGTGACGTCCGTCTAAGAAATGGTTGACTCAATGCTCCCTTCGGGGGCTTATGTCATGACGTGAATTTATCTCATCTTACAGATCAATATTATCTTATCGGAAATTTGTTTGTCAAAGGAAAGTTTCTGGTGTCAGAAGGAGTAGTGGGTCCGAGTTATCGAGTCTTCGTAAGACCTTAGAGAGGACCGGAAACGAGAGATTAAGTCGAGGAATCGTTCGAGATAATTAAGAAAGAAAATTACAAAGATCTCAGATCGTAAATTAAAGGTAGAAAGGGGGACACCGAGAACAAGTCCGGAGATGTTAGAGTATGGGTCTGATAATGTTATTTGAAAATTGATGTGACAGAGTAAAAATAGAAGGAGATTGGGGATTATATGTTATATTCTAATTAGAAGGAACTTTATAGTCAAAATAGATTATCTACGGAGGCAATTTTAACAGACGAAGGTCACGGATATCTATCTCAATATTAAGACGTCAGGTTGGGACACTATCTAAAAAAGGACTCAGTCGAGTCGATTAGACCTTGATGTAAAGGGTTGAGGAAATGGGTTTCCCAGGTCCAATCCCAAAGGGTGTTCTCTTCAAACGTACTATAAACCTTCCTCTTCGTCTTCGTCCGTAAAAAATCAGAGACCCCCAGTTTCCTCCGGGGTGACACCGTCGAGTGTTAGCCGAGAGGACGGATGACCGGACCGGACGACGAGGTCGACGACGGTCAAGGGTAGAAGGTCGGAGAGGTCCAAGTCCCAGTCCACAGACACGTCGAGTCTCCGTTTCCCGAGGACAAAACGTCCGGTGGTCACAGTGACTCGTACTTCACCATTCACTGATGAAGTACCCCAGGTGGAATAAAGATTTCCAAAGTAAAAAGTGAGTACCCAAGGGTAAGTGGGAACGGGAAAGGATCCAAGATAAGTCGAAAAGGAGGTCTAAGGCCGGAGACTAGACACCCCTGGAAGTCTGGGTCAAAGTACTAACCGTTATCGGTCAGAGTATATCTAGACAGGTGGTCGAAGGTGTTAACAGACTCCGGTAGTTTTCGATCCTCTCTCGGTCCTTGTCTCAGAGGGAGTGTCGAAGTCCTCCTTGGTTGGGACAGTTGTGGAACTAAAACTGAAGATCGGAGGTCTTGACACACTGGTAGTCAAGTCAAGTCAAGTCAAGTCAGCCACCACAGACTGAGAAACGTTGAGGTACCTGACGTCGTGCGGTCCGAAGGGATAGGTAGTGGTCGAGGGTCTCAAATAAGTTTGGGTACAGGTAACTCAGTCACTATGGTAGGTTGGTAGAGTAGGAGACAGTAGGGGAAGAGAAAGACGGAAGTTAGAAAGGATCGTAGTCCCAGAAAAGGTTACTCCGTCAAGAAGGGTAGTCCACCGGTTTCATAACCTCAAAGTCGAAATCGTAGTCAAGAAAGTTACTTATAAGTCCTGACTAAAGGAAATGCTACCTGACCAACCTAGAGGAACGTCAGGTTCCCTGAGAGTTCTCAGAAGAGGTTGTGGTGTCAAGTTTTCGTAGTTAAGAAGCCGTGAGTCGAAAGAAATATCAGGTTGAGAGTGTAGGTATGCACTGACGACCTTTTTGGTATCGAAACTAATGTACCTGGAAACAATTGTTTCGTTACAGAGACGAAAAATTATACGACAGATCCAACCAGTATTGAAAGGAAGGTTCCTTGTTCGCAGAAATTTAAAGTACTCACGTTAGTGGTAGACGTCACTAAAACCTCGGGGGGTTATATTTCAGACGGTGACAAAGGTGACAAAGGGGTAGATAAACGGTACTTCACCACCCTATTCTACGGTACTAGAATCAAAAGACTTACAACCCAAAATTCGGTTTAAAAAGTGAGAGGAGAAAGTGGAAGTAGTTCTCCCAGAAATCAAGAAGAAGTGAAAGACGGTATTCCCACCACAGTAGACGTATAGACTCCAATAACTACAAAGAGGGCCGTTAGAACTAAGGCCGAACACCAAGTAGGTCAGACGGTAAAGAGTACTACAGGAGACGTATATTCAATTTATTCGTCCCACTGTTATAAGTCGGAACTGAGGAAAGGGATACACCTTGATCAGACAACAAGGTACAGACAAAGATTAACAACGAAGAACTGGACGTATGTCTAAAGAGTCCTCCGTCCAGTCGACCAGACCATAAGGGTAAAGAAATTCTTAAAAGGTGTTAAACAACACTAGGTGTCTCAGTTTCCGAAACCACATCAGTTATTTCGTCTTCAGTTACAAAAAAACCTTGAGAGAACGAAAAAGCTACTAGGTTGTCTACAACCGTTAGACTAGAGACCAAGGAGACCGAAAAGATTTAGGTCGAACTTGTAGACCTTCAAGTGTCAAGTGCATGACAACTTCGGACCGAACCTCGTAATGAAAGGATCGTACACTTTACTCATGTTGACACGTCATCAAACCCGAAAGACTGGTATGACAACACGATAAACTCGGTGGGTCAAACACCAGTAAACAAGGTCTTCGGGGTCCTTTGATTTTGTTGGGGAACTCTGTAGAAAGGGTTGATCCACCAGAGGCAAAACGATCTCTAGAGGGTCCAGAGACATGGGAGATGAAAACCCTTTCTTTTTCTTGACTGTCAAACACTTTCAGGGTCTGAGACATAATCTCCGAGACGTAAGGAGTAGGGTTAATTGGGAGTCTGTCGGGGATCCTCCATATACAATGATAGGAGTAAAATCTTTACTCGTGTATCACCCTGAAGGGACCACTAGGTCATCAATTCTTAGGCGGAACGTTATGTCCCGAAGGGTCCACCAAGTCACCATTTCTTAGACGGACGGTTCCGTCTTCTGTGTCCAAGTTCGGGACCTAACCCTTCCTTTACCGTGGGGTGAGGTCATAAGCACACACCTCTTAAGGTCCCTGTCTCCCCGGACCGCCCGATATCAGGTACCTCAGAGCTTCTCAGTCTGTGTTGAATCACTGAGTCGTGTGTACATGTGAACGTTATGTCTCCTCAGTCCAAGTTCGGGACCAGACTCTTGGTTCTAGGGTGTCCGACACGTAGCGTTGATCACTCGGACGATGAGGTTCGGGAGACTTCGGACTCGCGGGTTGATCTCTCGAATACACGTCGTTGCTTTCTAGAACGCAGCGTGTCGTTTCTAGGGTCCGGGTGTTAATTCTGGACTACGTCGGTTTATTCGTAATCCCCTCTCCTTCTTTCTTTCTTTACTCGTGTATCTTTGTAATTTATGAACGGGTCCCATTCACTGCCTCCACTTCAAGTTTGGGTGTAGATTGAGGTTTCGGTTTCGAGAAAGGTGCTAAAGTAAGGAGGGGGGAAAGGAACTTTCTCGTCTATCAAGTGTGGAGTTTTGGGAGGACAGGAGACTGCAAAGGGTCAACAAGGTACAAAGGGTTTTCTCTGGGTGTCTCAACGTTCTTTTTGACTCTCCGTCTCAGAAACGAATTGTTTCGAGTCAGGGATGGGAAACATGGAGCCGGGGTATATGAAGGGAGAAAACATCTTTATCAGTTCCTTTAGCCTCGATTAATCTGACTTGGATCTCTTACAGTCCTTCTTTACCTTTTTTTTGCTCCTAAATGTCCTACAGGAATTTCAATTCTAAAATACTAAAAGTTCACATTTACTTTACGTTTCACACGGTTGTGTTATAACGAACCCTCTCTCGGGAACCTCCTAGACGAAATTACTTATTTATACATATAAAACTTTAATCGAAAGATAGCAAATATCATTTGGGGGTACACTCGAACTTTCATCGACGAAAGATTAAGTACTTTTCTTAAAGGGAGATAACAAAACGAATGGGACAACCTTCCTACCACGAATATCTCTTGGAGTTAAGTCCCTTCCGGTGACCACGTTTTAGGTGTTCAGACTCGGTTTCAGTCTCCCGTCTCCAGTTTCGATAGTCCAAATCGGGGCCCTCCCGGGTCCGGGTCTCTCAGACCACTGGACCGTAAGAACCTAGGTCTCTTCGAGTAAACGTCCGGAAGAACGTTTACTCCGGGAGTCTCTTCTCAAGGACTGAACACATCTGAAACGACAATTTTGGTTTCAAAATTGACATATGACAATTGACAAAATTGACATATGACATATCACTCGATGACCTATCGAGTCCTTTGAGATAAGTCACGAGACACGTTCGTACACCCGGAGATTCAGTGAAGTCAACACAGACAGAGAAACGTTGTGATACCTGATACCGGGTGCTCAGAGAGACAGGTACCCTAAGTGGTACGGGAAGAGGTCCCCTAGAAGGGCTGGGTCCCTAGCTTGAACGTAGAGAATACAGAGAACGTAACCGTCCGTCCAAGAAATGACAATCGCGATGGACCCTTCGGGTAAGTCACGAGACGACACTGGATTTACCCTGCCTTTAGGTTTTTCCTCCCCTATATACATATACATATCGACTAAGTGTAACGACGGTTCATCTTTGATTGTACCGTGACATTTAGTTGATATGAGGTTATTTTTAATTATAATTTTTCTAGTTAGTTAGTTATTTTTACTTCTCGGGAACTGAACTACACAACAATCCGAACCGGGGTCGAAGGATAAGTATCGAGACCCGGGGTTTGTGGAGTCAGACCGAGTGATGAAGTACGACTTACAAAAGACGAACGGAGGGTCGGGGTGGGGGTTGGACTAGGTAGTAGGTGGGACGACATGTAGGGTTAGGATTTCTGGAGATTCTTGACGTAGAAACTGGAGAATGGAAGACCGAAGGTAAACCCGAGTAGTTGTAAACCCCATAAATAATGGGACCTAAGGAGTTGTGACCCGGTTCTGTGTAACCATTTGCGAAAGGAGGAAGTTTCCGGTCTCAACGAAAGACCTTCGGGGCAGGGATGTCAATATGAAGACCGGACCATGGAAATCCGAAACGGAGGGGAACGAAGAGATCCGAATAGTCACCAGCACACACACACACACACACACACGTACGAGTCAGTATAGGTTGAGAAACGTTGAGGTGTCTGACATCGGACGGTCCGAGGAGACAGACACCTTAAAGAGTCCGTTCTTATGACCTCGCCCAACGACAAAAGAGGAGATCCCCTAGAAGGGCTGGGTCCCTAGTTTGGGTACAGAGGACGTACCGTCTAGTCAAGAAATGGTCGACTCGGTGGACCCTTCGGGACCGTCCCCACTATCGAAGAACAATAACGATTTGAACACAGAAGGAGTAGAAGATGGGTAAGGAAATCGAGACGGATGTTGAAACGTTCATAAAAGTAGTATTTGGAAACCCACCTGGTAAACGAAAAGACGACCCTGGGATTACCTTTACAATGACGTACAGGTCATAGATTGTAAAACCTTTTATCATCTATGAGGCATTTTTAAACAACGGTCCTTTTTTTTTTTTCTCTCTCTCTCTCTCCTATTACCTACCCATTATCTAAGACGAAGTTTCCCTCTTATTGAAATGAGAGGGAAGTGAGAGAGGGGTCATTGAGAACGGGAGGTGAGGAAAGAAGGAAAAAAAAAAAAAAAAAACGGAGAAGTCGGAAACGGAATACTAGAATAAGGGTTCTCAGGGGTCCCTTTCTCTTGACTCTCCTCTTACTAGATCGGTGTCAATGAGTAGGGGTGGGGGTTTTTCTTGATCTTACCTTTTGAACCTCGTGAGTGTATGGATCAAGGGGTTCAGTCACAAACCTAAGACGGCTTTTACAGTCACTTTTTTACGTTGTGGTCACCTACCACTCTACCCTCTGCAGACACCTACTTTTAGTCGCTTGACCATTTAATCGTCATGTAGGGTAGACCGCACTTCTTCGGTGTTGTCTCTTATTTCGTCCGAACGCCTCCCCTTAATACCTAAGTACATGTGACACGGTCTCTCCAAGAGTAAACCGTAAGATTACACGACTGTTCGACACGACTTTCCGGCAGAGTAAAAGGCCCGGGTATTACTTTACTATTTCCTCACCAGTCAACGGGACCCGGGAAGAAATCCTTTTCGGTGTTTACGACTTAACCATGTAGACCTGCTCCTTTCCCCTGATTCATGATCCTGTGTACTTCAAACAATGGTCCCTGACCTCGATTAGTCGTCACTTTCGGTTCTCCTAGTACAAGTCAACCTCGAAGACCAGGAATATATACTCTCTGTCCCCCGATGACCGAGTTGATACTTGTTTTTCAAACTGGAAGTAAAGAGAAATAGGAGTCACCGAGTCTACCATTTCTTAGGTGACCGTTACGCCCTCTGGGTCCAAGTCAGAAACCCAGTTCTTCTAGGGGACCTCTTCCCTTACGGACCTCTTAGGGTACCTGTCTCTTCGGATCACCCGATATCAGGGACCCCAGTGTTTCTCAACCTGGGCTGACTCACTGATTGTGACAAATAAAAGTACAAATATATTTATGTTCTTCGAATATAGTCGGAGGAACATAATTTCGTCCCTGTAAAAGACACCGAAAGGTTCCTTTTAGAGACACTAAAAGTTGGGGAAGAGGGGCATAGAAAAATAAATTGAATAAAAAAATAATAAAAAACCGACAGACGACATGTCGTTCACCCTAGAATCAAGGGCTACCCCTCAGTTTGGATATGGGACGGGGCACGTCACCTTCGGGTCTCGGAATTGGGGACCTGGTGGTCTCTTCAGGGGGAGTAGAGAAAAAATCCAAAACGAGGTAAACGATATTCATAAACACCTTGTAGTTCTGACAAGATCCAGAAGGTCTATCTAGTCGTAGGGGTCTCTACGGTCGCCCCTCCTCTCCTGACGGAAGTCGAATAGTCGGTGGACCTCGTCCCGGTGTAAACCCTCCTTCGGCTCGGACTCGGGTTTAAGACCGAGAAGGTGCCAATTGATCGATACACTGGAAGTGGAGAGGTACAGAGCCAGGGGTGTACTGAGGTCACCCCTATTAGGGACGTAGTGTCGTAACAACCCTCCTAATTCAATCCGTCGTGCACGACCATGGGTCTTATCAGGGGCCGAGAATCATCCGGGAGTTATTCGCCACAGACATTCCCAGCGACCGACGGCTCGCAGGGACGTAATCAACTGGTGTTTCTGGCACCGCGCCCGCGTCCTACTTTATTTAGTGAAAACAAAAGGGACAGGCCTGTTTTCTTCAGGGGACCGAGAGCAACGCATATTTCGTCGGTTTTGTCTGACTCGCGATTCTCGGGGGAAACAGGGTTGTCTCCGGAGTAAACAGCCTGGGTTTACGACGGGACCGTCAGGACCTACGGACACGGTGACGATGTTTAGACAAACCCAACCTCGTGGGGGTCAAGTGACGACACTACGCAGGTTGAGGGCCCGACCGGTCCGCGTCGACGCTTAAGTAAGTCTCACCGGGACGGGTGCCCCGAGACCAGTGGCAGCCGAAATTTAGGACTCTTAGTCGTTAAGCAAAACTACTGGAGCGAGGAGAGACCCAACTCCACCGGGTCCCCGGGACCGGACGGTCCCCCAGCCTACTGAAGACCTCTCCTAAAGACCCAAGGTCCTCGTTCGTAGGAACCACATCCTTCACTCCCCTGGACCGGTCTAAGGAGAACCACGGACGAGAACCTCGGACACGATCCTCTTTCTACGACGAAAACGAAACATTCAACAATCTCCCTTTTCTCATCTTGAAAGTTGTCTCAAACTCCGTCCTTAAGTCCACCGCAACTACCATTTCGTAAGTGGACGGTTACGTCCTCTGCGTTCTCTACGCCCAACTTAGGGACCCAATCCTTCTAGGGGACCTTCTCCCGTACCGTGGGTTGAGGACATAAGAACGGACCTCTTAGGGTACCTGTCTCCTAGGACCACCCGATGTGAGACACCTCGGCGTTTCTCAGCCTGTGTTAACTCGTTGACTTGTATGGTGTCAAGAAGTAAGACAAGTCTACTTGACGTTTGGACTTCTGTCCCTATGACCTTCGATGATATTGAAGACTCCGACATTTCACGGCTAAGACTCCTTCACCGCACGGCTACCCAATAGGTGTACCCGGAGTGTTAGGGCGGGTACAGAGGGTCCCTTAATGACGAAGCTGAGAGGAAGAACCTGTCCCCACTTATTAGTCGTACTAGTCTTGGCACTTAGATGTCTGGAAGTGAGGTTCACTCGAGTGCTCGACAGAAAAATTTATATAAAAAATTTAAAGGGAAAAATAAAGATTAACACCATTTTATGTATATTTCAAATGGTAGAATTGGTAAGATTCACACATATAGTAAGTCAGCACAAATTGTGAAAGTGTGACAGCACGTCGGTTGGAGGCCTTGAGAAAAGTAGAACGTCTTGCCCTTGAGATTAACAACAACAGCAAGTCAGAGATTCAGCACAGGCTGAGAAACACTGGGGTACCTGACGTCGTGTGGTCCGGAGGGACAGGTAGTGGTCGAGGGCCTCGAACGAGTTTGAGAACAGTCAGCTCAACCACTACGGTAGGTTGGTAGAGCAGAGACAGTGGGGGAAGAGAACGGGAGTTAGAAAAGGTCGTAATCTCAGAAAAGGTTACTCAACCGGGAAGCGTAGTCCACCCGGTTTTATAATCTCGAAGTCAAAGTCTTAGTCAGGAAGGTTATTTATAAGTTTCAACTAAAGGAAATCCTAACTGACGAAACTAGAGGAATGAGAGGTTTCCTGAAACTTCTCAGAAAAGGTCGTGGTGTTAAGTTTTCGTAGTAAAGAAGTCACGAGTCGGAAGAAATACCAGGTTGAGAGTGTAGACGTGTCCTGATATCTTTTGGTTATTGAAACTAATATGTCTGGTAACAACCGTTTCACTACTTTGAGATATGGATAATTTATTATTGAAGGGTAGAGACGGAGGGGGTCGGGGAACTTTTGGTTGTAAAATGAAAACATAGAGATAGTCAAACTAATGAGATCCATGGAGTACATTCGCCTTAGTGTGTCATAAACAGAAAAACACTGACCACATAAAGTGAATCGGATTACAGGAGTTCTAAGTAGGTCCGACGTCAAGCACAGCCTTAACGAAGGAAAGATTCGGACTTACTATACTGTTCAACGGAAAAAAAAAAACCGACACGACCCAGAAGTAACGTCGTGTACTCGAGAAACAACGAAGCGTGTCCGAAAGAGGTCAACGTCGTGCACCTGGGATCTCAAACTCGAATCAACGGGACTCAGTACATCCTAAAACTAAGGACCTGGTCTCCAGTTTGGACCTAAGAATTGGTGACTTGGTGGTTCCTTCAGGGTGTTCAACGGAAAAATTTAATGTCAGGACAATCCCTAGGAATGTTATACTTCCTGTCGTAACCTTCCTGATTATGACTTTGGTTTCGCGGTCACGAAAACCGGTGGACTATCGTTCCCGGTCGAGGAACCTTTTCTGGGACTACGACCTTTCTTAACTCCCGTCCTCCTCTGCCCCTACTGTCTCCTACTCTACCAATCTATCGTAGTGGTTACGTTACCTGTACTCAAACTCGTTTGAGACCCTCTATCACTTCCTGTCCCTTCGGACCACACGACGTCAGGTGCCCCAGCTTCAGTCTGTTCTGAATCGCAGACTTGTTGTTGTTTCCGACCCACCCCTTCTGGTAAATCCCAAACTGCAAAGTATTTCGGATGTCTCTAACTTAGAAAAATACCTATATAATGGCAGTGAATATAAGTTATAGGTGACAGTGCACGACGGGAAGTCCATTAATTACGTACAACTAGTGACCACCACATCTCTCGGAACCCAGTATGGAGTGAGAGACATGACTCAAGACTCCTTCTGGTCCAGAACCAAAGGTCCCCGCTCCCTCCGGGTTGGTGTGGTGTGTCGAGACTGTACACAATCACCACTCAAGGGACTACTCAGTGAAGTGGTGACACTGAAACCATAAAAGTGGACCATAGTTTACTTCTACTATTATCCCGAAGGGTCCACCGTGATCACCCATTTCTTAGACAGACGGTTACGTCCTCTGTATTCTCTGAGCCTAAGCTAGGGACCCAGTCCTTCTAGGGGACCTCCTTCTGTACCGTTAGATGAGGTCATAAGAACGGACCTCTTAGGGTACCTGTCTCCTCGGACCACCCGGTGTCAGGCACCCCAGTGTTTATCAGCCCGTACCGATTCGTGATCACTTGAGAGGAATCCAACCCACCCCTAATTTACTTTCTCATATATGTTTTCGTCGTTCGTACCACGACCCAGTCAAAAGTTGTTTACCTGTAATTTATAATCGTGTTTCGTTTGATTTCTACTCTAAGAAGGGGAGTGGTTCGTCTCTTGGGTCTCACCGGTCGCCGAGAACATGAAAAACTCAATCCCTAGGGAGACTCTCAGTGTAGGTGCCTATGTGTTAGACTGTCACTTAAAGGTCCCTTAAGAACTTAGAATACTACGGGTAAGTACCTAAACGTCGTTACTCTAGTCCCTAGACCTTAGATCTATCGTTTTCTTTTTTGTAAGTGTCTGCCACATCTACTACAAAATGTGTCACACTTCTTTATTTTTCGTCAAATCACGACAAATCGCGATTTAATGTTAATGTTATGATTAACAACAAGTCAGTGATTCAGTACAGGTTGAGAAATACTGGGGTACCAGACGTCGTGTGGTTCGAAGGGACAGGAAGTGGTAGAGGGTCTCAAACGAGTTTGAGTACAGGCAACTCACCTACCACGGTAGGTTGGTAGAGTAGGAGACGGCGGGAGAAGAGAAAAACGGAAGTCAGAAAGGTTCTTAGTCTTCTGGGACTCAGTCCATTTAGGTTAGTCTTTGTGATGTCTATGAGTCTTTAAAGGGTTCTTAAGTCGTGAAGGAAAAGTAAGATGACACTCACCAACGAGAAAGCTAGTGGTGGGAAACTTTCGTGAATAGGAGAACCATCGGTGTTCTACATCGAAAAATTTTTTGATAAAATAAATAAAGAAACCGACGATGGGTCAGAATCAACACCGAGCGTCTTAAAGAACACCGTACGCCCTAGATCCAGGGACTGGTCCCTAGTTTGGGTCCGGGGGACGTAACCCTCGTACCTCAGACTCGGTGACCTGGTGGTCCCTGTAGGGAAGTGTTACATTATGAAGAACCACAGACAGGACACCGAACCACCTAAGTGAAAGGTCAGGTTGGAAACACGGAAGAAGGAGCACAACGTGTGAACCTCTCGGGTAGACACCGACTCACGGAGAGGGTTTCGGAGTGTTTGTGTTGAGAGATTTACTCTAACACCCACCTTTTAGTGAGAACCCTAACAAAATTTGAAAGTCTATGTGTTCTTTTTAATACTGGTTGGATCTATCATATAAGTTTTCGTCTCTGTCATGAAACGGTTGATTCCAGGCAGATCAGTTCCGATACCAAAAAGGACACCAGTACATACCTACACTCTCAACCTGACACTTCTTCCGACTCACGGCTTCTTGACTATGAAAACTTGACACCACAACCTCTTCTGAGAACTCTCAGGGAACCTGACGTTCCTCTAGGTTGGTCAGGTAAGACTTCCTCTAGTTGGGACCCTAAAGAAACCTTCCTTACTACGACTTCGACTTTGAGGTCATAAAACCGGTGGAGTACGCTTCTCAACTGAGTAACCTTTTCTGAGACTACGACCCTCCCTAACCCCCATCCTCCTCTTCCCCTGCTGTCTTCTACCGACCTACCGTAGTGCCTGAGCTACCTGCACTCAGACTCACTTGAGGCCCTCTACCACTATCTGTCCCTCCGGACCGCACGACGCTAAGTACCCCAGCGTTTCTCAGTCTGTGCTGACTCGCTGACTTACCTTGACTTGCCTTGACAGGGTACTCCAAGAATTGACTAAATTATAGTGAGGCATCCACAGAGGTGTCTGCGAACCACTTGTCTGTACCGGAACACAAAGTTCCCCCAAACATAAATACCCGAGTCTACCGAATCGAGATTTTAGGTCGATGGTGGGAGATGGAGTGACCGAATAGACAGATTTTAACCCCTGACCTTATTGTCACCTCCCGTGGTAGTCAAAGGACGGACGGTGGGACCTGACAAGAGGTCGGTTGAGTCCCGTACCCGTAGCGTATTCGTCAAAATGTCCACAATGGTCAGTAAAGTTTAGGTGAAAATTACCGTGACAGAGTTGACGACAATATCTATGGTAAAGACGTGGCACGGGAGGTACCGGATCACACTCGTAAAATGATTTAAAGTCATAAGAATATTAGTGACGAAGTTCGCGTCGTAATTTCTAAATATGCCTTTGTTTTTCGGAGAACAGATTCGTTCATCTCCTTTTTGTATATCCCTCAGATTAGAAGATTAACGGATCCTTGACCGTCCAATGAGTTGAGAGGTTAATCTCTCGGAAACTAAATTCAATTCATCGTTTAGATAATTTAGACTATGGAATCTTACCAAACTCATCGGTATGACAATATTTGATGAAATTTTACCGTCATTAGGATTCTTAGGTCCCATTCTATTCTTTGTTCAGATGAGTGACGGTCTTGTTTGTTATGTTGGCCGGGGCTTATACAGTTGGAAGGTTTAGGTTTCGGTACGTTTTCTATCGTAGCTAGCTTTCCTAAAGATGAGAGAAAGGAGCGTAGTAGAATTACGGTCGTTTAGGTCAAGAAAGGTCACCGTTCTTCTTATTTCGACCGAGATACAAAGTAAACTGAAACAAAAATTTGACGTGAAACGGGGATTAACGTTCTACATAAGTACGAGGTATCTCTTTCGAACCCCTTGTTGTGTTGTTCCATTTACAGTGAATTCCAGAGTAAACGGCCGTTGTTGGGGACATTCATGAAATTATATACTGAAAGGAAAGAAAATGTAAATGGTATCTATTTTTTAAAAAATATTTTGGATACGTGACGACGTGTTCCAGAAAACCAGATGACCAGACAAATAAAGTGAATCGTTGTCTAATATAGAGGTATTGTTATCTGTCAGAGGAATCATACAAAGGATTACCGATGTAAGTCGAGTCAGGAAACGTACATGACATTAGGGGAGCTCAATCTACAATTCATGTACTGTTACAAAAAGACCGTATTTATTCCGAAACTACCCATAGAAATATCCTTGTAGAGATTGAAGTAGAGACTAAAAAGAATCTTGTTAGGATCTTCTCGTTAAGGATAGTGATTGTATTTGTGTACGAAGATTAGCATCCGCTAGAAGTTCAAGAAGAAAACTAAAATACATAAATAGTCAGTAAAGTGGTGGTTTTTTATCGTGATTACACCTATGTTCTGTTTTCCTTGTCTGTACGGAGGGCGTCTGGGTCTCTGTAGTTTGGAATTTCAATAAGCGATTTCTTTGAACATCTCCTGTCTGATCTCTACTCGATAAAAGACTTTTAGGTCGGTCCTTTTTTTTTTTTTTTCCTGATAGACGACTACGATTACCCCTCTAAGTTCTCCTTGTCGGTTTTGTGTTAAACTTTGTGTTTAAAGTTTAACTTAAAGGTTGTGTAGGTTTTCATTTAAGGTACTCCTTCAATTGCGTTGATCCTTTCCGTGTCCATGTGTCTGGTCTTTGTTACGCAATAAAGGTCACTCATTGTGGATCTTAACGACGTTATACACGTCTAATTTAACAGTTTCTATTTTACCAACCCCTACACTCTCAGTGTAGACACAAAAACAAACAAAGAAAGATAGGTTTAACTCGTGTGTATGTAAATTTCTCACTTTAGTAAAATGTTCCGAATGATGTCTTTGTCATCGTCAGTGTGGGTAGGAGAGAGTGAAGAAAAGGAACGGTCTCCGTTCATGAAAGAATGAAAAAGTCGACTAAGAGAACGACAGGAGTAATACGGATTATCGAATAAAGAGATTAATACATAGATTATAAAAAGACTGAAAAATAAGTCGGGCTAATAACTCTAATGAAAAAAGAATCCACTTTTGTAATATGTAACAGAAAGGTGATACTTTCCACTCTTAAATCGAGTGAATAAGAGGTAGTAATGTGAGCATGTAGACTGTTCGATCACCAACGGTTCCCCTTCCCCGGACGACCTCCCTACCTTACCCGCGAACCCCAACCACCACCACCACCAAATCGGCGAGTCAACACAGGTTGAGAACGTTGGGGCACCTGACATCGGACGGTCCGAAGAGACAGGTGTCCTAAAAGGTCCGTGCCTATGACCTCAACCCCAATTGTCTATGTTTAGATAATATGTGTCTTACCTATTTGACGTTCCAGGATGACATATCGTGTTCCTTAAGATAAGTTATAAGATACTATTTAGTGTTGTCTTTTCTTATAACAATTTTTCTTACATATATATATATACTCACTTAAAAAATGTAGAAAATTTTTAACTTCGTATCAACTAAACGTTACAAGACAATTAAAGACGACGTGTAGTTTCAATATATATTATGTATATATATCGACTTAGTGAAACTACATGTCGTTTCGATATATATGTATATATTGACTTAGTGAATCTACATGTTGTCTTTAATTGTCTTGTAACGTTTAGTTGATACGAAGTTAAATTTTTTGTCTACATTTTTTTAAGTGAGGATATAGGAGAGTCATATAATAGATAGTCAGTCAGATACACACGTACACATTGAAACCCATCTAGTCATCAGTCACTAACGTACTCCTATTATTATAATAAGAGACAAAAGACGTGTTACAAACTGGTTCACAAGTAGTAATAAAAGAAACGAACAAAAACAGTCATAACGATAATAGAGGTCTGTAAGTCAACAGACCTAGTTCTGTAAGTCTACATAGTTGAGGACACAGTAAAAGTAGACTCTCAAGAGAGGACCTTTGGAGTTGACGAGGTTAGGTAGACCAAAAGGAGTACGGAGTGTTTCTACGGAGAGGGAGTAGGTCTTCGTCCGGGAAGTGACTCTAGAGGACAAGGGTTTTAGTCCAGTGGGAAAAGGAACTAATTGAGACGGTCCTCTAAAAGTTGTTTCTCACGAACCTTTAATTTGTAAAACACTCGGACTTTTACAAAAATACGGTGGGAGGTACAACCCTAAACTGATCTATATATCTCAGGAGAAGATCTACGTTGACATGGAGTCTTAGAACTACCGTAGTTAGGTAATAATATAAAGTCTTAAGAATGCCTCTTTTTTTCAGTAAGTCTAAAGGTTGGGAAACACCGAACCAAAAGCGGAGACCTTCGGATACCAGAGAAGGGAACTTCATCAGACCTTTGATTACTACTACTTGAAAACCACACCCGCGACGTGACCCAGAAGGGACTCCGAGTGGTCGAGTCGTCAACGCCGGGTCCCCGAGTCAACGGGGAGCGATACACCTTAGAATATTATTATCAAGGAACTGGTCCCCAGTGCGGACGCAGGAGACGTACTCTTCCATCTAAGAACTGGTGACCTGATGGTCCCTTCGGGGTCACTACTACGCGGAATTCTACCCTAATAACAGTGGGTAACAGGATCCGTACGGTAAGGTACCTTAAGAGAGCTAAATTACCACTAAAGTAAAGGAGATAGAAAGATCGGCATAAAAAAGAGAGAAAAGGGAGAGAGGGTGGAACCACGCGACGAAAGACTCTATAAAACGTTGAAATAGAAGGTCGGGGAGATCACTCAAAAGGCAAAGTCGTTATCACCAAAATTAAAAGTTTTCGAGAGAAAATAGAGAAACTAGAAAATGTCGTAGGCGAAGGACGAAGTACCTACAAAAGAGACTCTTATACTTCACAAAAGAGTGTACTAGAGATAGAGAGGTTCAATAAATAAATAAATAAAACGATAAACAAATAAAACCAGAGGTAGAAATAAAAATTTACGAATAGAGTTAACAGATCATTAGGAACCAACAGACGAGGATAAATTCTCGTTTCGAAAGTCGAGACAAATATTCGAGACTCGTGTTCCTACCCCGAACAAACTAAACTCGATGTAACATTCTTCAAGAGTGACCCTGTGGTGGAATCCTTTTGAGACTATAATCATAGAAATCCAGAAAAGAGAGCTCGTCTAGTTTTAAGGGTCTTTTCCTAATAGACGAGAGGACGGACCGACAGTTATAAGACCTTCGAATCACTCCTTTTTCTCGACCCTCGGTCAGGGGAAAAGATCTCCTAGGGGTGACAGTCGACACGGACTGTAAAGGGGGGCGACATAGTAGAGTTCCCTTATTGTGAGCAGAAGAAGTCCTTACCTATTTCTCATCAGGGATCCGATGTATCTGTTCTTTTCTACAAATCCTTAGTTTAACGGAGAGTTAACTTGAAAATTAGTTATAAGTACAAAGGTCGGAGTGGAAGTTCAGGTCGAGGGATTTACGAACATAGTACTTAAGGACTCGGACAGTACTTAAGGATAGTACTTAAGGACTGACAGGAGATTTTTTAACCCGACGAAAAGACAAGAGGGGTGGTAACCGGATCCTGAGACTGTGAAACCCAGTCGGTTCAATCGGTTGTCGAAGGTTTTAGACAACGCCAGTAGAAAAGTAAGACAACCTCAATACAGTATATCTTTATGTATACGGTGAGTCTACCTATCTATTTCTTCGACACCATGTATATATGTTACCTTATAATGCGTCGGTATATTTCCTTGTTTAAACTCAATCGAGATCACTCCACCTACTTGGATCTCGGGTAATATATCTCACTTCATTCAGTCTTTCTCTTTTTGTTTATAGCATATAATTGTGTATATTTTACCATGACTACTTGGACAAACACCCCGTCCTTATCTCTGCGTCTGTATCTCTCGTCTGAACACCTGTGTCGACCCCTTCCTCACCTCCCCCGATTGACTCTCTCATCGTAACTGTCTGTATGTGATATTATATATTTGATCTATCGATCACCTTCGACGACATATTGTCTCTCTCGAGTTGGGTCTCTCTCGAGTAGGGATCTCCCTACCCCACCCCACCTCCCATTCTCCCTCTAAGTCCTCCCTCTCCTATACACATATAAATGCCGACTAAGTACAACAATATACTGTCTTTGGTTGTGTTACAACATTTCGTCATGAGGAGGTCAAATTTTTTTTTATGACAGTAACATAACCCTAGAGTTTCCCTCTTTGTCTCTACGTACATAAAGAGCTTCGTCTCTCATGAAAATTCCTTCTCTTTAACGTTATCTTGTTGATAATATGGTTTTTAAGTTTCCCGTTATTTGACTCCCATTCTCGTACTTCTACGAGGTACGAATCGAGAAAGAAGATCTCTCACTTCGTCTTACGCTGACTTAGTGCCTCCTTCTGCCTTGTGGAGTACCATCAATGAATCTAAACCTCTTTTGAAATAATACTATCCACTAAAATAACCGGGGTTGGTTATTTTTGTCGATGGTAAAAGTCTAAACGAAGACAGGATCATAACCAGATCTATTGAGTGAATGTAATTGAGTACACTAGAAGTACTACGATAGCATGAGTAAAAGGTTTACTCCTTTGATTACGTGTTCTTCCATTTAGTCGTGTAGATTCTAATATGTCCATGTTTCTCTTAGTCTAAAACTCAAGGTCAGTAGAACTGTGACCCGAAGGGTCTACCGAGTCACCATTTCTTAGGTGGCCGTTACGTTCTCTCCGTCCTCTGGGCCCAAGCTAGGGACCCAGTCCTTCTAGGGGACCTCTTCCTTTACCGTCGGGGAGGTCGTAAGAACGGACCTTTTAGGGTACCCATCTCCTCGGACCGCCCGACGTCAGGTACCCCAGAGTTTCTCAGTCTGTACTGACTCGTACGTGAGCCTGTCGTAGGGCTGTGATTTGAATGTAGGGCCCCAGTATAAGTATTACACTGTCGGTATCTGACATAAAGAGTATAATATGGATTTTACCCGGTCGGTAGGTGTGAAAGGGGTGTTAAGGAGTGGTGGAGTCAGAGTAAGTGTCTCAGTACACAGAGCATAAAGAATAAAAAGAACAACCCGATAAACGAAAGAAAGGAAACAACCCTCCGACCAAATAAGGGAAATTGAAGGACAAGAAGTCGATCAGCCCTAGGTAAAGAGGGTACACTACTAGTCCCACACCAAGAACGACTACAAACACCGATTACATTGAAGTAGGTTTCTGACAAAATACCAAATGAAACTCTTTAAATCGTCTAATATTCCCGCCCCCTACTGAATTGGTTTATGTTACCTAATGATCGATTCTTGTTCTTTACTAAAGAAAAACACATAATAAATATCGTGTCTTTTACTCAAAAACAGAGACTCATCAAAGACCACAGACGACTCTCCTTTGTCTTTAATTCAAGTAACCGTAAGACCAAAATATGAAAAGAAGCTGAGAAGAAACTCCAAAGTATAAAACGATGAGTCCGGAGGAACGAAACGATTACGGAGAAGGATCTTAATTATAAAATTCTATGCTTATAAGACGATAACCACACCAGGTAATCTTCTAAGTACTTGGGTGTAACGGAGGAGAGGGTCAAGTCTTACTGACTGAGAAGTGTTGCCGGAATCCGTCGGAACTCGTGGTACGATCCGGAACCCACCCCTCTTCCTTCCTGTGTTTGAACCCTTCTTTTCTATTTCTCTTTATTTTGTACTCCGTTCTTCTTTGCCTCCTTCTCCTTTCTCCTTTATCTATTTTGTTCCCACTATTGGTCCACTACCCCTCTCCGAGGGTCACAATAGGTCCCGAGATATAGGTCCAAGGGGGGGTTGGGGTGCTGGGTCTATTAGTGTTACCACACTAGTGAGTGGATCTCGGTCTGTAAAACCTTACACTTCAGTTCACCCGGAATCCTTCGTAGTGACGCTTGTTTCGATCACCTCCACTACCTTAAGGTCAACTCGACAAAGTTTAGGACTTTTTGTTACGACNGTTCACCCGGAATCCTTCGTAGTGATACTTGTTTCGATCACCTCCACTACCTTAAGGTCAACTCGATAAAGTTTAGGACTTTTTGCTACGACACTTTCACGACGTGAGTTATACGGTCGTTTAGACCTTTTGAGTCGTCACGGGTGTCCTGACCTTTTCCAGTCAAAAGTAAAGTTAGGGTTTCTTTCCGTTACGGTTTCTTACGAGGTTGATGGCGTGTTAACGAGAGTAGAGTGTGCGATCATTTCATTACGAGTTTTAAGAGGTTTGGTCCGAAGTCGTTATGCACTTGATACTTGAAGGTCTACAAGTTCGACCAAAATCTTTTCCGTCTCCTTGGTCTCTAGTTTAACGGTTGTAGGTGACCTAGTGACTTTTTCGTTCTCTCAAGATCTTTTTGTATATAAAGACGAAATAACTGATACGGTTTCGGAAACTGACACACCTAGTGTAATTTGTCACTTTTTAAGATTTTCTCTACCCTTATGGTCTGGTGGACTGGACGGAGAACTCTTTAGACATACGTCCAGTCCTTCGTTGTCAATCTTGACCTGTTCCTTGTTGTCTGACCAAGGTTTATCCTTTTCCTCATGTAGTTCCGACATATAACAGTGGGACGAATAAATTGAAGATACGTCTCATGCAGTACTCTTTACGACCTGACCTTCTTCGTGTTCGACCTTAGTTCTAACGGCCCTCTTTATAGTATTGGAGTCTATACGTCTACTGTGGTGGGAATACCGTCTTTCACTTTTTCTTGATTTCTCGGAGGACTACTTTCACTTTCTCCTCTCACTTTTTCAACCGAATTTCGAGTTGTAAGTCTTTTGTTTCTAGTACCATAGACCAGGGTAGTGAAGTACCCTTTATCTACCCCTTTGTCACCTTTGTCACCGACTGAAATAAAAAACCCCGAGGTTTTAGTGACGTCTACCACTAACGTCGGTACTTTAACTTTCTGCGAACGAGGAACCTTCCTTTCAATACTGGTTGGATCTGTCGTATAAGTTTTCGTCTCTGTAATGAAACGGTTGTTTCCAGGTAGATCAGTTCCGATACCAAAAAGGTCACCAGTACATACCTACACTCTCAACCTGATATTTCTTTCGACTCGCGGCTTCTTAACTACGAAAACTTGACACCACAACCTCTTCTGAGAACTCCCAGGGAACCTGACGTTCCTCTAGGTTGGTCAGGTAGGATTCCTCTAGTCAGGACTCGCAAGTAACCTTCCTGACTACACCTTCGACTTTGAGGTTATGAGACCGGTGGACCACGTTTCTCGACTGAGTAAACTTTTCTGAGACTACGACCCTCCCTAACCCCCGTCCTCCTTTTCCCCTACTGTCTCCTACTTTACCAACCTACCGTAGTGACTGAGTTACCTATACTCAAACTCACTTGAGACCCTCACCCACTACCTGTCCCTCCGGACCGCACAACGCCAAGTACCCCAGCGTTTCTCAGTCTGTACTGACTCGCTGACTTGACTTGGGGACCCCCTGACCTATCTGGTGGGGTCCAGGTTTCCTATCCTCAAAGGTGGAAAGTAAAACCGGTGTTTTGTCAAAGGAGTCAAGAAGAGACTCCTACCAAAATTGGGTAGGATGGACGGAAAGGTAAATTTTTGAGTCATGTCAGTAGGGAACCCTAGGTACCCCCTAACCGGGGTCCTAGAGGAGTCTATACTTTTAGGTGACTACAGGTTCAGGAAACGTCGTAGTGTACCATAGCATGTTACTTATATCAGTCGGGAAGTATATGTGCTACGGTGTAAGGATCTAAGTCTCTCCGTTGACATTAATGTAGTCGAGACCCGTCCTATATCACACTTCCCGATATGTCGAGTGTCTCACAAAAAACAACAACGACGAACACAAAAAAAAGTACTAAAAATGGTTATAAATAAATAAACCGACGTGGTCCAGAATCGACACCGTGTACCTTAGAAATCAACGTCATCCACCCTAGATCAAGGGGCTAGTCACTGTCTTGAGTCCGGGGACATGACCCTCCCGTCTCAGAATTGGTGACCTGGGGACCTTCAGGGGATGTCACAGAAATTGTAGCGGGTACTTACGGAAATCTGTCTAGGCGGGAGAGGTTATGGAGTCCGAGGGTGCACGGAACAGTCTCGGAGGCGAAGAGAGTCTCGTTTTCACCGGACGAACCGAAAACTTTCGGGCACTCATCCACTGTGGACGGACTATAGACACACGGGGGGATTCATACCAAAGGTACAAGAAGCAAGTGGTGTATTACTTCGACAACTTCTCCGACCCCTCGAGAGTCATGTCCACGGGCGGACGTCGAGACAGGTAGTCTCGTCATTGTCCTTGGTCGACCTGTAATATCTTCGGTGGCACGTCACTCTAGGGTTCTACACGGTCCGGGACAGGATTTGTGATGTGTACTATTAAGTAAATTAGGATTTTGTGTGTCCACCCCTATCTACTCCCTTGGCTCCGTGGTTTAGTTGTTGACCCGGTCCAAATGGTGTACCTTTTCGGTCCTGAAGTTGGGGAAGACTGAGGTTCGGAGGTAAGCTAGTAGTGTCGGGTCGAGTGAACGACGGTAGTTGGCACCTCAATTAATGTCTCTATTAATTTGATTCTTTCAACTCCGGAGATCTAAGGTTATGAACGAGTGAGTCGAGGAATTGAGTGAAGGAGGGAGGTACTCCCTCGTATCATCCGTTCGTTAAATACCCTAGGACAGAGATTTTACTCTTCTTGTCTGGCGTACATAGGTAGTAGTGGGTCTCCCCGGAGAAAACATAACAGTACGTAAAGAAGTGGTTCTTGGTGAGTCCTAATGTTCAGAAGATTTCTTTCTAGTCCTTTTTTTTTTTTTTTTGTGTGTGTGTGTTTTTGACTTCTTGTATAGAAAGTCTCGTTTCGTTATCAAACGAAACAGTTCCGAACCCTGCACCGGGACCCAAAAAAAAAGTTACTCCAGAAACTCACAACGTCCTTACATTGTGTGGTCCGTATTCGGTAAAAGAATCTCTCAGGTCTTCAGACTCTCTGTATTTGTTGAACCTTAACGAAAACTTCCGGTCTATAAATTTCAGGGGTTGTATTACTGAATAATTATTTCGAGAGGTGCCGAGTATGTACTTACAATAATTGTTTAGGATAAATTAGTCAGTTCTATTAGACTAATTGACCTTATTTTCTCCGTAGATCTAGGGGTCATTAAGCGACTTGAACGTGTTGTGGTTCCCTACAGATACAACGTGTGGGTTCATTTTCGTAAAACACTTACACATACACTCTCCAGACTAGACCCGAGTCGCGGAAAAGGTCCCCCGACGACCGAAGACCTAAATCGGTATGAGTCGACGTCGGAGTGGTCCCGGGGACAGACTAGATCGGTTGAGGACGACCAGTCCTATCGAGGTAGGGAGACAGGGGGATGGCCGTGGGGCAGGACAAGACTCCAGTGTTTAGACACACCAGAGGAGGGGCGGGGAACTTCGGTCCTACCTCCGACTACCCCCCACCTCCCGTCCGCACGTCGACGTTCCTCGGAAACAACCTCGGTGTCCTTGTCTCTTCGTCCCCACCAGTGAACCCCGGTGGACATCGGTCTCGTCCAGTCCTGTGGGCAAGAACGGAGGTCTTGAACCCCGGACTCCTAGTGGAGCAGAGGTGTCAGAGGACCCCCTAAGTTCGTGTGTCGGTGAAGTGAGTAGAGTTGGAATTCAAGTGTGTTAGTGACCACGTCTTTTTTATTCTTAGTTCATTTTTCCGCAATAATTGTCAAAAAGTTTTGAGAAGCTTAGGTTCCGAGACTAGGTGAAAAGGTCAACACACGCGAGTCAGTAAGTGAGCACAGGCTGAGAAACACTGGGGTGCCGGGAATCGGGTGGTCCGAGGAGACAGGTACCCTAAGAGGTCCGTTCTTATGACCCCACTCAACGGGAAAGGAAATGGTACTAGGAAACAAAAAGGAGAGTACACCGTTGGTCGGGACTTGAGTGGAGAGTGCACAGGTACGCAGAAGCGAAGGTGAAGAGGGTCTGGGGAGTACGAGTCCAGACCCACCCCATTCACCCCTCCCCCGAAACACATGGTGAGGAAGGGGTCGGGAGAGAGGAAACTAAGAAGAAGTTTCGAGTCCGGTTTAGAGTGGCAACCCCGAGTAAGAGTCTGCTGAACTGGACACCCTTAAAAACAAGGACCCTATGACGAAGTTTTTCAGTAATTAAATTGAACGTTACACGGACCCAACAAATGTGACACAGGAGTTTTGACTCCTTTGTCTATTGTTCTCGTACCGAACCCCCTGAAGAGACCACCAGGTGACCAACTCTTAGACGGAAGGTTATGTCACCAAGTTCAAGATTCTAGGGTGCACGACGCCCGTTGATTCGTACACGGGGTTGATGACTCAGGTGCGTGACATTTCGGACACATGACGTTTGAGACTGTTTCTGAGACCTGTCGGTTTAAAAAAAAATTAATTTTATTTTATTTTTTCTATCGTACCGAGGACGGGAGTCACCCGAAGGTCAGATCACTCCTTTGGATGACTGAGCCTGGACCACTATAACGTCACCTTCACGATTTGATCAGAACACTCGATTCAACGTTCTCTCGAACGCCCCAACCCTCTTTCTCGGGGACGTAGACGGTCGCCAGTCGTACTCGAGGTAGCAACTCCTACTGTCACCCATGGGTCCCGTACCGAAAGACCAACTAAGTTGGTACAAGACAAAAATGACTGTGTGTGAAACCGTATGTTCAGTGTTATAAAAATAAACCGAAAAAACGAATTAGAGTATTATTTACTGGGAAGGAGAAAAGAAGAACGAAGACCAAACCTCCGAGGACCAGGATGTGCCTAGTGGGTAGTGGAACGTGCACGGGACCACCCCGAGGTCAATCCTACATTTGCCGGTGACTCTCCATTATCATGCAGGGTTTCCCTGAAGGGACCACCACGTCACCAATTCTGAGACGTGAAGGTCACGTCCCCCAACGCCCAAACTAGGGACTAACCCCTTGAATCTAGAGTGTACGACGTGTCGCACCCGTTTTTTTTTTTTCTTGTAAGGGTTTGTAGTGGTAGGACACCGGTGTACTTCTACCTTGTCCTTTACCGGTCCGACGTGGTAAGTTTCTCCCTTCAGTTCGTACGAGCGACAGTGGGTGGTCGGAGGGAGGGGGAGGTGTAAGGTGAGGTCCTGGTGAAGACTGTTGGTATTTTAGCTTAAGGACCGAACCTTTTTGACGAGGAATTTCCGTCTACACGTTTGTTCTCATAATCCTCCTTCCCGATAGGGAGCTAAGTCTCCGAGACGAAGAGTCCCACGTCGTAACGAAGTTCGAGATCAAAAGCACAAACAGACAAACAAAATTAGAAAACCGAGACCGGGTACCGTGCACCCTTATAATCAAGAGGGTGGTCCTTAGCTTGGACGTGGGGGAGACGACCGTGACGTCTCAGAATTGGTGACCTGACGGTCCTTTCAGGGGTTCTACATAAGAACTTCTTCCAACGTCCTTCACACGAGAGAGAGTCTGCGGGGAGGAGGGTCGAAAAGGTCCTACCTCACCGGTGGAAAACAGACTTATGTCGAGGAACCTTTTGTGGTGCACAAAAGTCTACACAGGGACTTCGGGGAACACGGGCCGTCGGGGTAGTAATCACGACTCCCGAGGTGGGTATCGAAGCCCTTAGGACTTCTTGTTAAAAGTCGGTTACTACGGTCATCCTCTTCCTCCCCTGTCTAGACTCAGACAAAAGGAGTCACTTACAACCATTGACAGTGGCTCCCCTGGAGTTTAACGTGGGCCCGCCGGTTCGTACTTCTCCTCTTACCTGGGGTCCGAGACACCTCCCCGAACTGGACGGGCTCCTGTGTACTATCCATTCCTAAGATGGGTCCAGTAACACGAGGGGCAGTCGTCTCAGGATCAGACCAAATTCATCGGGTCCGTTCGGTCGGACAGAATGTAGACCCTACCCAGTCCAAAGAATCGATGTTCAGTAAAGGGGGTGAGTGTATTTACCTTTTTTAACTAGCCTGCGGTCGGACAACCCAGTAGAGACGGGGACAGTATGTTCCACTACCCGTGTGCCGAAACAGTCCGTCGTTTAATTAACCGAATTGAAGACTGCCCTGGTCCTTTTACCAGACACGGTTGGACAAGGACACACTCCTCTTACTGCCTTCATAGGATATGTACGTGGGACGAAAAATTTGCTACACGACACTCTTTCTCTATAATTAACGGACTACCCCTTTAACTCTGAGCCGAGTAAATGTAGGTGATCACCCTCTCTTACCTCTCGTCAAAACAGTAGAATTTTGTATTCTAAACGTAAAGATCGGAACTCATCTTTATTGGTCACTGTTTTTTTTTTATTTTTATTTTTTAGACTACTGTACAAGAATCGAGTGTCTCTTATCATCCTTCTCAGTACCGGCAGAAATCTTAAGGTCATAAGAAAACTAATTCATTGTGTCAACTACTCAAGGGTATCCTATACGCTCCTGAAGGGACCACCGAGTCTACCATTTTCGTAGACGGATGTTACTCCCTCTGGGTCCAAGTTAAGGACCCGGTCCTTCTAGGGGACCTCTTCCTTTACCGTTGGGTGAGGTCATGAGAACGGACCTTTTAGGGTACTTACCAACCTCCTCGGTCGATCCGCTGTCAAGTTCCCCAGCGTTTCTTAGCCTGTGCTGACTCGCTTAAGTGAAAGAAAAGAAAGAAATATCCTATACGACACGTCTGAGATTTTGACACCCCGACTACTTGATCGTTTGGAGAGGGAGGAAGGGAGACAGAGACAGACAGACAGACAGGAAGGGAGAGAAGAGAGACAGAGAGAGAGGGAAGGAGGGACAGAGAGTGACAGACAGACAGAGAGGGGCGGGGTGGGGAGGAGAGAGAGAGGGGAGGAGAGAGAGAGGGAGGGAGACGGAGACAGACAGACAGACAGAGGAAGGGAGGGAGAGGAGAGAGAGGAGAGACAGAGAGAGAGAGAGGGAAGGAGGAGCAGAGACTGACAGACAGACAGATAGACAGACAGGAAGGGAGGGAGAGAAGGGGTAAGAGGGGGACGGGGCCAGAAGAGAGACAGAGACACACAGAAAGAGAGGTAGAGAGAGGGGGACAGAGAGTCTTCGGTCGATGGTCTGAGCAAGGCCTCTGGAGGGTCGGACACTCCTTAGTAAGAAGAGGACTCCGGAGTACCGGACTTAAAGTCTCGCTCTTCCCAGTCGCAAATAAACAGAACCCGGCGCAGCAGGCGCCCGCCGGAGGGACTCCATTGGGCGGCTCCGAGACTCCGCGCGCCCCGCGCCCGTCCGCGGGACCCGGAGGAACAGACGCGAGGTCGAGGGCCCCTCTTACGGGAGCAAGCACCCTTCCGGAGGTGTCCGGGTCGGCACCTAACAAATAAATGTGAGTTCCTTGTCTAGGACTTTTTACTTTTGGTTTTGGTCAGTCTTAAGTCTACTGGTTCCAGACCCACCCTTCCGTCTAAGACCTCACTAAAGCGTTCGTCCTAAAGTCTCTCCTAAGGTAGGATTATGATTTATAAAAACTCTTGTCTGTGAGGGAAAAGAGTTACGGCACAACTCTTTATGTTGGAATTATGTCGGAATTTATTATCCTAACTTATGTTGGAAACCTCCCACAGACTTACCCCCAAAATAAGGAGATAAGGGATCCTTTTGAAGACCTTTTATGGTGTATCCCCGAAATAGACTCACAGTAAGTTAGCGAGTCAGTACAGACTGAGAAACGTTTGGATACCTGATATCGGACGGTCCGAGGAAACAGGTACCCCTAAAGGTCCGTTCTTCTGACCTCACCCAACGGTAAAGGTAGAGGTCCCCTAGAAGGACCCAGTCCACAGTTTGGACAGAGAGGACGTAACTGGCCGTCTAGGTAATCACGATTCAGTGGTCCCTTAGGGACAGACTCATAACGCGTACGAGTCAACGGTTCAGTACAGGTCGAGAAACTCTGGGGTACCTGATATCGGATGGTCCGAGGTGACAGGAAGTCTAAAGGGTCCGTTCTTATGACCTCACTCAACGGTAAAGAAAGAGGTCCCCTAGAAGGGGTGGGTCCCTAGCTTGGACTCAGAGGACGTAACCGTCCGCCTAAGAAATGGTGACTCGGTAGTCTTTTCAGGATAGACTCACATCCAAGGAGGTTTTATTATCTGGGAACCGTGACTCTAAGGTCCGGAGACAATAAAGGACGGTTCGGAGATAGAAAGAAGGCCAATAACCCACGAGGAACCTACGATACGAAACATGGTCTATGAAATGTGTAAGGGGAGCTAATAAATAGTGTTAAGTTAGTCCGTCCGGGGTACTGATATGGACACAATGTTTGTTCCTTTGACTATGACTCTCTCCAGTTAACGAGGTTCAGTCTCTGGTCTACTTGTGTCTGGGACTTCAGGTCGAGTGAAGGTAAGCTGAAGTGGAGGCACGGTAATTGGTGACTCTAAGACAGAGGGGTTGTCTGGTGACGAAGAACTGAAGAAAAAAAAAATTCAACGAGAAAGTAAAGATTTAACTAACGTAGACATTTGTCGTACTGCATATTTGGGTATAGGAAGGTGAAAATAAAAATCTCTCTAAGAACACCATAAGTCCCAAAGAGTCGGAACTGGGACAACTGTGAACCCCGGTATATTAGGAAACAACTCCCCGACATACCGCATAACGTCCTATAGATCGTCGTAGAAACTAGAGATGGATGATACACGGTCATCCATTTTGGGAAGGAGGTTCGATACTGGTAGTTTTTACAGAGGTCTCCCTGAAGGGACCGTCAGGTCATCAATTCCGAAGTGGAAGATTATGGTCCCCACGTTCAAGGTAGGAACCAGTACCTCGATTCTACGTTGTCCGGAGTTTTCCGGGGTGTCAGTTTTGTATTTTGTTCGTTTTAAGATTGTCGAAGTTATTTCTGAAAGTTTACCAGGCGTAGTTTTATTTTAGAATTTTGAAAAAATTTACCGAGGTCTATCACGGTTTACAAGGTCTTTCCCCCGTTTCAGCGGGGGTCGAATCTTAGGTGACTTGATCGTAATATGGGACATCGATTAATTTTCTCCGTTACCCAAAGTTCGAGAGGAAAGAGTGTCAAAGGTAGTAATGAGGTCTTTCATAAAAGTTGGAAGGGAATACAATATCACAGGGTCGTCATTCCAGTGTAAGTTGATCTGGAGTTTTTACCTCGGGTTCGTGACAACCTCCTTCTTTTTCAGATACTGAAGTCGTCCGTCCTGTTGAGTCATGACAATGACTCACGACGACACTTGTCGTGGTGCTGTCGGTCACCTCCTCCGCCGTGTCCTGGGACGTCACTCTTTGTCTTGTCGTCGGGAAGAAAAACCGTAGTTGTAGGTGTCGTAGAAACCTCTGGTCAGTGTGTCGAAGTGATGAATTGACGAACCCTCGGAGATCTAAGGTCTGAGATTTGATACACAACAAACGCGAACGGTAACAGTGTTCAGGGTCCTGAATCCTAACACCTCGCCTACAAATCTAAATGCTTTGCTGTCTTCTATATCTTTCATAACGTTTTCACGAGTCCGATTAGTATGATGAAAAGTAGGATTAGATCTCTCGACAGTAGTGGAATTTATTATCCTAACTTATACTGAAAACCTCCCACAGACTCATCCCCAACACAAGGGGATAAGGCATCCCTTTGAAAACCTTTTATGGTATATCTCGGAAACAGACTCACATCCAAGGAGTTTTTTTTTTTTTTTCTGACTTTTTACTCAACCTATGATCACCAAACAAACCCTCTCCTAGGGTCCTTCGTACCATTCATCCGTTCCGTTTCGTCCCTTCCCTTCTTTCGATTCTTTCCCAATAGAAGTTGTTTACCCAACGTAGGGACCCGTTGACACCGAGGTAGCAGACCCCAGGAGACTCACTAACACATATTGTGTGGAATCCTGACACGGGGGTTCCTAATGATCTTGTAGATAGTTTGGGGTAAGGAGTAACCAACTGTAGAGGACCCTTGTACTCGAGGTCCCGTGAACACCTGTACGGTGTAATGACCCCCTACACTTGTGGGAGTCAGTATCTCTTCGTCCGTCCACTCAACGTAACCAATGGTTACCGACACATTGTTTGATGGGGTTTTGATTGACCGACTTTTGTTATGTGTAATTATTATAGGGTCAACAACACCCGACTCTTAGGTCCACGTCGGCTCAACCCCCAAGACGAGTCGTAGAGAATTTTCCGACGTTGGTTCCAATGTTGACCCGACGTCCCTCGACTTTCAAGTGTAACACTCCCTCCCTACAGGGACCACCGGGTCACCAATTCTGAGGTGTAAAGGTTCCGTCCCTCATGCTCAAGCTAAGGACTTGATTTTAGGTGTACACGGTATCGTACAGGTTTCTATATTTATATTTATTTTAAAAAATTTTTGATTAACCCCTCCTCGGTCGACGTCCGAGAGAGTCCGCTGTCAACCGTCCTATGTCAAGGCGTGTCCGACCACCGGATTCCCAGAGTCAAGGAACGACCGACAACTACTTTTCGGGAGGAACAGTGTACCGGGGAGGTAACTCGTCGAGTGTTGTACTGTTGACCGAAAGGAGTTTCTCTCGTTCCTCCCGCTCACACTGGTCCCAGTGTTAGAAATTGTAGATTAGGGTTTTCATTGTGGGGTAGTGAAAACAACCTAAGATCAGTAATCTTTACTCAAGGAGTCAGGTAGGGTACGAGGTCCTTATCTTAAATGTGATCCGTATATTGGTCCTCTGTGGGAGGGTCCTCGGTAAAACTCCTACGGATAAAGTCCTCACCTACTTTTAACGGGTGGTTTCGACATCCACTGGAGACCCGACTCTGTTTCCCTATACTGGTGTCGCGAACGTACGTGGGATACCTATATCGAAGTACAACAATGTAATAGGGACCAATTACTGTGTAAGATCAACAGAAGTTTAAAGTTCCGGGACTCCTTGTGTCGAAGAAAAAGTGACTTAATCTCAACTAAATGTTATAAGGACAACCTAGTCTACGATTTCTTAGACGGACGTCACGTCCTCTGGGTCCAAGATAGGGACTGAGCCCTTCTAAGGGGACCTCTTCCCTTCCCGTTTGCTAAGGATATAAGAACGGACCTCTTAAGGTACCTGTCTCCTTAGACCGTCAGGTACCTCAACGTTTCTTATGCTGTACTGACTCGTTGTTTGTGAAAATAACACAATCAAAGCCCACATGTCCTATCACTAAGAGATAAACATCTAATATGAGGTAATATTCAATGATGTTTCATTAGTGATATTAAGGGACACGATATGTCATAGGACAAATAGAGAAACATGGACAATTAAGGTAACTTTTCCGTTCATAATGACACAACAACAACGACAAGTTAGTGATTCAGCACAGACTGAGAAAAGCTGGGACTCCTGATGTCGTGTAGTCCGAAGGGACAGAAAGTGTCAGAGGGTCCCAAACGAGTCTAAGCAGAGGTAACTCTACCACTACGATAGATTGGTAGAGTGGGAGACACAGGGGAAGAGGAAAACAGAAGTTAGAAAGGGTGGTAGTCCCAGAATAGGTTACTCAACCGAGAAGCGTAGTTCACCGGTTTCAAAACCTCGAAGTCGAAGTCGTAGTCAGGAAGATTACTTATAAGTCCCAACTAAAGGAAATCCTACCTGACCAACCTCGAGGAACGACAGGTTCCCTGAGAGTTCTCAGAAGAAGTTGTGGCGTCAAGTTTTCGTAGTAAAGAAGTCACGAGTCAGAAGAAATACCAGGTTTAAAGTGTAGGCATGTCTGATGACCTTTTTGGTATCGAAACTGATATGTCTGGAAACAGACGTTTCACTACAGTGTCGAAAATTTATTCGTAATAATATTTACCCCTGGAAATCACTTGGACCACGTCTGACTGTTTAGACTTTTACTGTACTTGGTTCACTTTCCGTGGTGCGATTCAAGGTCTCACACACACACGAGTCAGTGAGTCAACCCAGACTGAGAAAACACTAGGGTACCTGACATCGGGTGGTCCAAGAAGACAGGTATCTCAAAAGGTCCGTTCTTATGGTCTTACCCAATGGTAAAGTATGAGGTGCCCTAGAAGGTCCAGGTCCCTAACTTAGACCCAGAGGACACAGAGGACGTAACCGTCCGTCTAACAAATGGTAGCTCGGTGGACCCTTCGGTCTCTGTGTCTCTATTTAGGAGTCCCTCCGATGACAGACATCCCCGTCCTCCACCTCCCTATATTTGGATCCCGACGTCTTGTCCTAGAACGTATGACACGAGACGATCTGCCTTTGGAGCTCGACGTCCGAGACGATCTGCCTTTGGAGTGGCCCGTAGATTAAGGTCCACTCACCCCCCTCCACTGCCCCTACCGGACCCTCCTCGAGTGGCCACGTTTAGAGGGACGACAGTACCTTGCGACGACGGAGAGGAAGGGACATCTCACTAGGAACTTCCTAGTGGTTGTACGGATGGTCCACGGAAGTATACGAATTAGAAAGCATTTCTAAATAAGAGTCCGTGAAAGGTACACCCGACACGAAAGTCCTCCTGGGAGACATGTCCGGGACTTCTTTTGGCCCTCATTTCCACTTTTTCATTCTTCCTTGTCTTATCGTTCTGGTTGTGGTGTTTGTGTAGTCTACTGTTCATTCAGGGGGAGGAGGGTGGTTGATGACGGGTTCTTGTCACGAGACTTGAGGTATTGACCCGGGAGGTTTGTGTGACACGTAACACTCGGGGGTCCATGTTTAGATTAGATAAGTGGACGGGTGGCTATTATAAGTTTGGTGTCCTCGGAGGTCTCGTTTGTTGACGGACGACACTCTCACAAAAAGAAAGGGAAAATAATTTTTTTTTTTTTGGGAATAGAACTCCAATTTAGGTAATAGGACCTGTAGCCTTACTTCAGGCTGTACACTACTTATTGGGACAATGGATTAGAGGTGGAGAATAGGTAAGTTTGACTTTCGTTCCTCCGGGGTTTCCTTTTGTCCCTCCCTTTAACTCAGGGTCTTTGCTTACCGTCCTGAGATGTTCACACGAAGAAACTCGTTTCGGTGTAGACCAAAAGAGTTGTGGACAGGGGTGAAGGGAAGTAATTGTAGGGAAACTAGAAGATATAAAAAAAACAAGAAAATAGGTAAGGAAGAGGAATATGAAAAATAAAAACTTTTGGTCGAAGAGTAGTCAGTGACAGAAGTCTCACACTAAATTTGCTGACTAGTTCCTGAAGGGACCTCCAGATCGTCAATTCTGAAGCGGAAGGTTACGTCCCCCGTGTCCAAGTCAGGGTCCAACCCCTCGATTCTAGGGTGTACGGAGCACCGGTTCTTTTGTTTTGTATTTTGTCTTCGTCATAACATTGGTCAAGTTATTTCTGAAATTTTTACCGCGTGTATTTTTTTAGAAATTTTTTACTGGTTAGTCATTACTTAGTACTTATCCTTATTATTATACTGAATAATTTAATAAAGTTATTAGTAAACTACTGAATAAAAATGTCATCCAGTGACAATGGATAAAAAGAAATTAAAAAATAAAACATAACCTCATGTCGAATAATTGTTCCACTATCAGAGTCCAGTTGTCCCTTCCCTAAGTCGGTATGTGTATATACATAGGTAAGAGGGGGTTTAAGTGGAGGGTAGATCCGGTGGTGTATTGGAACTCACCTCAAGGTACACGATCTGTCGTCCAGGAACAACGAATAGGTAAAATTTATGGCGTCACATTTACAGTACCCAAAGGAGACACCGAGTCCTCATTTCTCGGACGAACGTTACGTCCTCTGCTTCCTCTGCGCTGAAGCTAGGGATCTAATTCTTCTAGGGGACTTCCTCTCGGAACGTTAAGTGAGGTCATAAGAACGGACCTCTTACGGTACCTGTCTCCTCGGGCTACCCGATGTCAGGTATCCTAACGTTTCTCAGTCTGTGCTTACTTCACTGACTCGTGCGTGTGTGGGTACGTACAGGTAGGGTTTGAGGGTCTAGATAGGGAGAGGGGTCGGAAAGAGAGGACCACGAGTGATCAAGTAAGAGATTCAGACACTCAGACAAAGACAAAACATTTATTCAAGTAAACATAGAAAAAAAATTAAACTTTAAGACGTATATTTACTACAGTATACTATAAACAGAAAGAGACTAAATGAGTAAACTTCTAAAGGTGGCTTTCATCTACTCACCCCTCGACCGAAGTCTTACTTACCCCTGGTAGGTCGGACCTTCCCTACGATCGTACGGGAGGGGTGGTAGTATTTACAGTGGCGAGTCCATTCACGTCGCGACGTCCACACAGAAGATTTAATATGGAGTGGTCTAGAACTCCCCCTTCTTACTCCGAGAGACTTGAGGACGTAAGGTGGATTTTAGTCATGTATTTTAAAGGGAACTGTAGAGACGTGGTCCTGTTCTCTCAAGAATAGTGACCTCTGAACCTCAGTTACGACTTTATCTAGAGATGTTTGTTTGGATGACTTTCCTGGACATAGAAGTATTCAAAGGGGGTAGGATCAAGGATCAGTGAGAGGGTGTCAAATACCGAGGTTGGGTCTAGGAAAGAAGGAAACAGAACAGTTCAAGGTTTTAACTAGTAAGAAACACCTTTACGGTATGTTCGAGAGTCCGGACAGAGGAAGAAACCCAGAAGTAAAGAAAAGAGACTTCCGAGGGACGATGTATTCTTATAATTGTAGTTCCCTGAAGGGACCAAAAGATCACCAATTCTGAGGTACGAAAGTGAAGTCCTCGGTGTCCAAGTTGGGGACCACTCCCCTGATTCTAGAATGTACCGAGTACCACGTCTCTTTTTTTTTAATTGAAGTTTATAGATATACGAACAGAGGATAAATAGACAGGACACAGTTAAATTTAGAGTCCGGGTCAGATCTGTGTTCTCCCACCCTCAATCCCCTTTTTAGACAAGAGACAACGTCATTCTTCAGTCGATGAGTCTTCGTAGGGTCACAGAAGGTCTGGTACCTTCGCTTATCAGGTTTCCAGTCGTAGGAGACCGGGATCCCGGAATATTATTTCGGTCGTAGGAGGTCTTTCGGGATTCGAGGTCGATCCGAACAGAGGTACGGGTAAGGGGTTCAGTTCTCGTATTTATGTTCGAAGTCTCCACCTCCGTTTCTCCGTTGGGTTGAGGTTTGGAGGACGGGTAAGTCGCACGGAGTCCAAGCTCTATAAGAGGTAGAAAGGGTCCTCTTTATAGTTATTGGAGTCTATACGATTACTATGGTGGGATTACCGTCTTTCGTTTCTCCTTGATTTCTCGTAGAACTACTTCCACTTTCTCCTCTCAATTTTTCGACTGAATTTTGAGTCCCAAGTTTTTGATTCTAGTACCGTAGGTCAGGGTAGTGAAGTACCCTTTATCTACCCCTTTGTCACCTTTGTCACAGTCTGACATAAAACCCCCCGAGGTTTTAGTACCGTCTACCACTGACGTCGGTACTTTAATTTTCTGTGAATGAGGAAACTTCCTTTCGATACTGGTTGGATCTGTCGTATAAGTTTTCGTCTCTGTAATGAAACGGTTGATTCCAGGCAGATCAGTTCCGATACCGAAAAGGTCATCAGTACATACCTACACTTACAACCTGACACTTCTTCCGACTCGTGGCTTCTTAACTACAAAAACTTGACACTACAACCTCTTCTGAGAACTCTTAGGGAACCTGACGTTCCTCTAGGTTGGTCAGGTAAGACTTCCTCAAGTCGGGACCTTAAAGAAACCTTCCTTACTACGATTTCGACTTCGAGGTCATGAAACCGGTGGAGTACGCTTCTCAACTGAGTAACCTTTTCTGACTACGACCCTCCCTAACCCCCGTCTTCCTTTTCCCCTGCTGGCTCCTACTCTACCGACCTACCGTAGTGACTGAGCTACCTGCACTTAGACTCACTTGAGGCCCTCTACCACTACCTGTCCTTCCGGACCGCACGACGCTAAGCACCCCAGCGTTTATCAACCTGTGTTGACTCACTGACTTGACTTGACTTGACTTCCTCCGATCTGAAAGGGGAAGAAATTCCTAAGATAGTCAGTACAGAGGTCCGACAAATTTCTTAATTGTGTAGTTGATTACTCGTCTAAAAATTTCACGTCATATAGGTATGTTGTCTTATAATAATTTGTTATTTTTACTTCATGACTGTGTGGGACACTGTACCTACTTGAAGATTTTGTAATACGATTCACTTTCTTCGGTCAGTGTTTTCTGGTATAAAACGTACTAAGGTAAATATCGTTTAAAGGTCTTACCCGTTTAGATATCTCTGTCTTTCATCTAATTAAAAACGGATCCCGATCCACTCAACCTCCTTTACTGTTCGCTACCGATTACTCATGTCCCAAAGAAAAACCCTCCTACTTTTACGAGACTTTACCTAGTACCACTACCGACGTACTGAGACTTATATGACTTTTGGTGATTGAGACATGTGAAATTTATCCACTTGACTTACCACACACTCAAAATAGAATTATTTTGACAATAAATTTTGTCTTTGTCTTGTCTCAATTGTATAGGAGACCCTACCCACACACACGAATCAGCGAGTTAGCACAGGTTGAGAACGCTGGGGTATCTGACATCGGGCGGTCCGAGGAGACAGGTACAATAAGAGGTTCGTTCTTATGACCTCACCCAACAGTAAGGGAAGAGGTCCCCTGGGTCCTTAGTTTGGGTCTAGAGGACGTGACGTCCTCTTTTTATGGGACATTGCACCTACTTGGAGATTTTGTAATACAATTCACTTTCTTCGCTCCAATTTACACTAAACCGAATTAAAAGACATAGTTGGCAGTCCCAGTCAAACCTACATTTCGACGACTTCGTATTCGAAGTCCGGGGTATGAGCGTACCCCGGGAAGTTTTAGTTATTAGTTTAGTATCAAGTAAAATATAAGGACTGAATAGTAAGAAAAGGAATTTCTTCATCGGGGTTTAACATATTCAAGACACCGAGTGTTTTAGACCTAGACGGATTACTTGTATGTTATGAAAATATTAGTTTTTTCTTCCTTGGTACTAAAAAATTACATATCAAAAATTTTATAAATAAAAATTAATTTACTTTTTAAGAAATTTAAGATATCGCGAAATGTTAAAAGTTTTTAAAGTCTGTGCACTGAAGCCTATTATGGTATTATTGGGGAAAAGGGGATGAGGACATTACGGAGAGGAGGGAAGGGAGAGGGGTGACCATTGGTGATCAAAAAGGAGACATAGACACTCAGAAGAAGAGACAACAGTATAATGTGATCAAACAGCATAAAAATCTAAGACGTATATTCACTATAGTATATTATAAACAAAAAGACAGACTGAATAAAGTGAATCCTATTATGGAAAGTATTTACATAAATGTTTACATCTTAAAAATACTACTTGTAACCCAATGTGCACAGAGAAAGTTAAGACCAAAGGAGTCACACATACGGGTCGTCACCCTAACGACCCAGTATTCCGTCAAGATAAAGGTCAAAAGATTCCTTAGAGGTGTGACAAAAGGTATCACCGACATGATCAAACGTAAGGGTGGTTGTCACGTTCTCCCGAGGGAAAAGAGGTGTGGGAGAGGTCGTAAATAACGAACATCTGAAAACCTAGCGTCGGTAAGACTGACCACACTTTAACGTAAAGAGACTATTACTCACTACAACTCGTAGAAAAGTACACAAACAATCGGTAGACACACAGAAGAAACCTCTTTACAGGTAAATCAAGAAACCGGGTAGCGTCGTGACAAATATTATCGGTACCTTCGTTGGATCTACAGGTAGTCGTCTGTTTACCTATTCTTTCGACACCATGTATATGTATTACCTCATAATGAGTCGGTAATTTTTCTTATGTAAACTTAGTCAAGATTACTCCACCTACTTTGACCTCGGCTAATATGTCTCACTTCATTCGGTCTTTTTTTTTGTGGTTAAGTCATATGATTGTGTATATATACCTTAAATCTTTCTACCATTGCTATTGGGGTAAAAGTTCTATCGTTTTCTCTGTGTCTACATATCTTGTCTGAAAACCTGAGGCACCCTCTCCCTCTCCCACCCTACTAAACCCTCTTACCGTAACTTTGTACATATGATAGTACATTCTTTACTTAGTGGTCAGATCCAAGCTATGTCCTATGTCCTACGAACCCCGACCACGTGCCCCTACTGGGTCTCTCTACTATACCCCTCCCTCCACCCTCCCCCCCAAGTTCTAACCCTTGAGTACTTGTGGTCACCGCCTAAGTACAGTTACATTCCGTTTTGGTTATGTCATAACAATTCATTTTATTTTTATTTTATTTTATTTATTTATTTTCTTAAAATTTTTATTTACATGTTTAAAATTAGAAATTACACAGAGGGAAAGATATCATGACCTCCGGGTGACTCAGAGACTTCTAGAGAAGAGTTGTCATTGGATATACTTTAGTAGTACACTGAAGTGTCCTTTAAACTAGTGTCCGAGACCACCTTATTCAGTATCAAAGGAGACCCACAGGTCGGGACAAGTACGACCGACACCGAAGTCCTGTGACGGGGAGGTCCTCTTTGACGTTCTCTTTTGACAAGTCCTTGTAGAAGTCCAATCCAAAAAACCCAAAAAAAAAAAAATTGTTAAATACATAAATTACACATAGAACTGAGATTAACCCATACGTACGTACGATTCAGTGAAGTTAGTACAGGTTAAGAAAAGATGGGGTACCTGATATCTGTAGGGGAGGTGGGGGGTGGTGGGAGGGGGTGGGAGGGGGTGGGGGTGGTACAAAGGGACAGGTATCCTAATAGGACCGTTCTTATAACCTCAACCAGCGGTACGGGAGGTGGTTCCCTAGCAGGGGTGGGTCCCTAGATTGGGCCCAGCTAATACGGAGGACGTAACCGTCCGTCTAAGAAATGGTGATCGTGGTGGTCTTTTCGAGATAGGAAAAGATATTATGAATTCCTTTTTTTCCAAGGTTGGAGATTGTGTGTACACCACCCTTTAAATCACGGGGGAGGAGAGGGTACAGGTTTTAGGACCCTGGAGTCCAAGGGTCCTCGCTCGGTCGACTTTGAGGATGGTTGTTTCAGGATTCATATCTTAGTTGGTTCTGTATTGACCCCTCTTTTCTAAGTACCATTTGGGTAGGAAATGAGCCCCTGACCCATATCCAGACCCACGTCCTACAGAAAAATTCGATTAGTCATATGACGGTTGACCCCTTCGGTAAGTCTTCCCGTTCCACTCCGCCTGTGAGAAGGTGTGACCCCCACGTCCCACGGGGATATAGAGATCTTTCTACGACGTAGTCCCTGTCTTACTGTTGTGTAGGGAGTCCTCCCTACGGTGACCCCAAACGCCCTCGTGTGGGGAGGGGTGGTGGGGACAAGGTCGACACACCTGGGGAAATAGGTCTTTAACTCAGTTGGTCTTTTCTGAACCCCTGAAGGGGCCATCATGTCTCGTATTCTTAGGTGGACGGTTACGTCCCCGGTGACGAAGCTAGGGACTAGGTCCTTCTAGGGTGTACGGCGTCTGGTTGATTCGACCACTCGGTGTTGACGCCTCGGAGTCGAGATCTCAGCCTCGACGTTGTTCTCTTCCGCGGTGGTGCCACTCTTCGGGCCCTTTGTGCCGACGTCTTACCGGGGTCGCGTGCCGTTGATCTCTTTCGGGTTCACGTCGTCACGTCTGGGTCTCTTTGGTTTTTGTTTAGTTACTTAATTAAACTTAAAAAAAAAAAATTCTCTCTGACCCTGACAATTTTAAGTTCAAGTACATTCTTTTTTGTTTTGAGTCACAAGAAGGTGCTTACACTCTAAAATGACATCAGTCAGTTCTCTAGAGGAGTACTTCAATTACCTTACCTTATAAGACCAAGATCCCAGGGCTGAGATTAGTAAATTGTTGCAACCGACCTGAGACGTTAATAGTGTCGATTGACTTCTTTCTACAAGTAATCATAAGTCCTGAGTCGAGGCCACCCACTTTGGAAAGCACAGAAACCCTAGAGGAGTCTTTAGTACATATTAAAATTTACGAATTTACGGCCTTTGTTAGGGATCTAAATTTATCGGTCCGCTGTGTCTTGCCCTTTCTTAGGTCGCACCACCTAATGTCGATGGCCTGAGTGTGAAGCTTCTCACTCACTCCACCCTCAGTCCAAGACGGGGGGTGGGTGGGGAGGACCACGAGGGAGGAGTGTGGTCGGCACCGGGGGCGAGGCACCTCCAACGTCGGAGTCATGACCACTCGCGAACCGATATTTCCGGTAAATTCGTCAAGGATAGGCCTCTTTTCTGTCTTGTAGCACGTCTAAAAGGGTCGAGACATTTCACCTGTGAGACGTGTTCACAAATAGGTGATAATCTAAATTCGAAGCATATTGGGACCCCAACGTGTCGGATTAACGGTAAAAAGATTTCCTCTCCGAGTCTCTTCAACTCATTGACCGATTCCAGTGGGTCTTTCCTATAAAGACTCTAAAAATGGATCCGGTCTCACAATGGTACCTGACATCGGGAGACCAGGTCCATCGGGGGTCCGTTCAGGGGATGAGAGAGTCGAGAAGAGAGTTTCGGTAGTCCCTCCGGAAAGTTGTGACTTCGGAAAGAAATGGGAAGGGATGAAACAAAGACGAGTGAATAACGACAGACTATGTGGTTCATACTCGAACAAACAAATAATAAGTGTGAGAGGTGATCTCATATTTGAGGGTCTCCCGTCCCTTAAAGTAGACAAGTCGTTTCATAGGGATCTAGAACTTTCTTATAGTCCGTATGGAATCCGGGAGGTATTTATGACCAACTCACTTACTTGCTTTAGGACAGGAGAATTAGTACGTAAACCCACGTACAATGACTTTTCCTTTACATTTGAAATATATACATTTCTTATCTTAAATTTCTTCCATACATTTCTTATCTTAAGGTGGTGACGACCGACACCGAAGTTTAGATCAAAGTAATATTAATGTTAAAAAATTTCATTATAAAATATTTTTAAGAAGATTTTATGATCATAAGTTCTGTCGTTCGACAAGACATAGCATAGTTATACACATCCATAAATTTTAACAAATAACTGTTTAATCACTTTCTTACGTGTTTATCCATTCTGGCAGTAAATTTGGACTCGAGACAAATTTAGTCTGAAGGAATTACATTCAGACAGAGTCTCCGTTCTGTACAGTATAAGGGACCTCAAAGCATTATTACTTTTCCTTAGTTGTCAGAGGATTTCGAACCTTGTGGTGTTAGGAAGACTTTTTCCTAGGAATATCTTTTTCTTTTCATGGTTCAGTACCGTATTAATTGACGTGTTTTAGATAAACATTTCTTTTGTTACACAATCTCTTAGTTTCTGTGGTTCTCCCCCTTCGAACTCAATCGTCAGTCGGTTTAAGACGAAATTACTCTTCCATCTACCCTCCTCCTAATCCTTTTATACGTGATATTATTGGTTCTAAAAATTTCAGACTAGTGTCTTTTCACTTTTCTTTTGGGTATTCCTTTTACGGACTTACTTACGACGAGAATTTACTACCGTTAGAAATACACTTAAAGACCATTTCTTTCGTTCCTGAAATGACCACCAGGTCACCAATTCTTAGGTGGACAGTTACGTCCCGTGTGTCTAAGTTAGGGACCGGACCCTAGGTGTACGGTGTCTCGTTGATTCGGTGTCGATGACTCGGGTGTGTGAGATTTTGGACACGAGACGTTGTTCTCCTCGGTGGTGTTCCTCTTCGGGTGAGAGACGTTGCTCTCATCGGCGGTAAGTAGTGTTGATTTCTTTTGGGGGTGTGTCGGTACTTCTGGGTCGTGTCTGTTTCTAATTTTTTATTTATTTTTATTCAAACAAATTTTTTTCCTTCTTTTGTTTTAGGTCAGTCGGGAGACATAGGTGTCCGAGAGATAGACGACTAAGTTGTTTAGAGTCTAGCTTTTATAAAAAAAATTAAGGCCTTTCAAGGTTTTTCGTTTTGAACTTAAACGACTCGTGACCGTTGATAAATGTATTGTAAATGCAACGTAATCCATATATATTAAGTCTCCACTATATTACATATGTCCGTCTACACATATACAATGTACGTTTATGATACGGTAAAGATATTCCTTGAACTCGTAGGTCCCAAAACCATGGGTAGCCCCAGGGGTTTTGGTTAGGAGTTCCTAAATCTCCCTGATGACGTATTAAGTGGTCCCTTGAACCTCTCATTAGTGTAGGAATGTCCTCTGTCGACTTCATGGGTTCTTTGTAAAGTTTGTAAAACAATACTACAAAGTTTACATGTGTTTTTATCTCATGAAAGTGTTTGAGGTAGATGGGCAGTGGGTTAATATTGTTAATGATAATGATGATGATTCAGTGAAGTCAGGACAGGCTGAGACACGCTGGGGTATCTGCCGTCGGGTGGTCCGAGGGGGCAGGGACCCTAAGAGGTCCGTTCTTGTGACCTCACCCAACGGTAAAGGAAGAGATTACGCACTTTCATTTTTCACTTTCACTTCAGCGAGTCAGCCCAGGCTGAGAAGCGCTGGGGTACCTGGCGTCTGATGGTCCGAGGAGACAGGTACCCTAAAAGGTCCGTTCTCATGACCTCACCCCGCGGTAGTGGAAGAGACTTATTGTTATGATATCTGGATTATGATAAAGGAAGTGTCATGGTGTGTGAGGGGAGAGGAGGTGGTTTACTTACTAAGACTTCGGTCGGGGTCTGCAGTATAGTAAAGTTGAGCTAAGGGAATCTTCTGTCCATGAAAAATTTTTAGTACTTGTACTACGATTATAGTACGGAATTTTTTTTTGATAACTGGAGTTCGATGAGTTGGAATCTCCTTTTCTTACTGGACGTAAGGTAAGATCGATTTCTCTCAATGTCCTATTGACTTATTTTTTAAGTTCATTCCTCTGTTTAGGGCGTGGGAATCCCCAGTGTGACCGGTCGGACTGACGGTCAGTCGGTAGGTTAAAGAGGAAGGAAACGAGGAAATACTGAAGTTCCGGTGGACTGGTGTCCCGTGTCACGGACTCCCGTCTCCGAGAACCTGTCCCGGAGTGGGGTCGACCCAGTGCATACTCACACCCTGGGTCCGGCTCCCGATTTAGTGACATTTTCATAAGACATTTTTCTCCTGTTATTCGCATAAGCGGAGCATCTAAAAAAATGTGTTGATTTACTCTGTCGTCCCGAAGGGACCACCGAGTCACCATTTCTTAGGAGGAGGGTCACGACCTCTACGTTCTCCACGTCAAAGTAGGGACCCAGTCCTTCTACGGGACATCTTCCTTTCCCGTTGGTCGAGATCATAAGACCGGACCCTTTAGGGTATCTGTCTCCTTGGTTCGCCCGATGGGAGACACCCAAGCGTTTTCTTAACCTATAACTGAATTGTTGATTTGTTGTTGTTCGTTGTTTACTCTGTCACAAGAGTAAGAGATTGTGTGTTGTTCACACGTTTGATAATTGAAGACAATAGTAACCCTCCACACCACCCACCTCTATAGTTTCCGGTCTAATTTTCGTTACAAAAAGATTCTACCAATTGTATAACAAAGCTCGGTCAGTGATTTTGGAGGCCCGTCTAAAACTAGCGACTAAAACGCACAGACTTATAGAACCTGAGTAACTTTATCGGTCATCTTTAATAAATCCGTAGTCGTTTCGTACAATAGGTCTTCGAATACTATAAAAATAACATTGTAGTTAAAACTACAGTACCGGTTCTCGTGGAATTTTTAGGATTTAGGATTATTCTTCATGGTACACCGTTCCCACTACCAGTCACACTTTCTTTTCTGATCTAAAGTTTCTAGTAAAATTTCTGATTTGGGTAAAATTTCAGTTACAACGACTATTCTGTCTTCCTTACTTTATTTGACTACTTTGAATCCACACGGGTAGTCAACTTCCGTGATTTCTGTTGTCCTTTTTCACCCCAACCTTTAGATTCTGAAGTATTTTACCTCTCTTGCACTTGGATTTTTGTTGTCTATTTTAGACTTTCCCATTTTCTTCGCTTTTGTTTATAAGAGACCCTTCCTATTGAGGTCCTTCTCCCATATGACTTGGTCTGGGTCTCCGTTGGTCTTTTTTTCTTTTACCGATAAAAATTGAAAATGAATTCGTCCCAGACTCCTGTTCCCATGCCTAAATTGATACTTTTGAGTGAACCTATCGACAATTAACCTATCCTTAACTTTTATAAAAGAGGTGGGACTTTACACGAGGATCGTAACATACACACACACACACACTTTACAACTATGAAACTTCATGTCATGAACCAGGTTACATACTGGTGTCCATTCGAAATAATAAAAAATTACTTTTCTTTTTATTGTAAACTGTAAACGGATAGTACATAGATCTTGAGATGATCAACTGAATAAATTTAACAGAGTAAATTCATTCCTCTGTTTTTACCTACTCAACTCCTTGGCTTTTAATTTTCGTAAGATATAAACGTAGAAACCCAGGACGAGAATCGTCTAGGAATTATTCACCGAACTTTCAGTAGAGAGTCCCGGGTCCATCGGTCGGTGACGTAGTTGGGAGGTTTGGTTTCGATGACTTACTCAATTGAGTTCACAAAGAGTTCAGTCATACGAGTGTTGAATTGAGTAAACTTTTGAATAAAAAGAGAAGGAATTTTTTTTTAATTTAGATGCTTTTCAACTTGATCATGTTACTCATTTCTACGAGAGGATATATTGGTGTCGAGATAAACAGTGTGTATAGATTCTCTAACTCGAAGGGACCACCGAATCCGTCATTTCTTAGACGGACGGTACACCCTCTACTCCCAAGTTAGTGACCCAGTCCTTCTAGGAGACCTCTTCGCTTGCGTTGGGTAAGGACATAAGAACGGACCTTTTAAGGTACCTGGATACTAGGACCGTCCAATGTTAGGTACCCTAGGGTTTCTCTGACTGGTTTGACTCGTTGATTGTGTGTGTAGATTATTCAATTATAAGTCAAGTCAAGTCAGTGAGTCAGAACAGGTCGAGAAACGCTGGGGTACGGTCCGGAGGGACAGTTGTGGTTGAGGGTCTCGAACGAGATTGAGTCCGGGTAACTCAACCACTATGGTAGATTGGTAAAGTAGGAGACAATAGGAGAAGAGGAGGACGGGAGTTAGAAAGGGTTGTAGTCCCAGAAAAGGTTACTCAGTTAAGAAGTGTAGTCCACCGGTTTCGTAACCTCAAAGTCGAAGTCGTAGTCAGGAAGGTTACTTATAAGTCCTGACTAAAAGAAATCCTAACTGACCGAACTAGAGGAACGACAGGTTCCCTGAGAGTTTTCAGAAGAGGTTGTCGTGTTAAGTTCTCGTAATTAAAAAGTCACGAGTCAAAAGAAATATCAGGTTGAGAGTGTAGATATGTACTGATGACCTTTTTGGTATCTAAACTGATCTGTCGGAAACCAGCCGTTTCATTACAGAGACGAAAAATCATACGACGGATCCAACCAGTATCGAAAGGAAGGTTCCTCGTTCGTAGAAAATTAAAGTACCGACGTCAGTAGTAGACTAAAACCTCGGTTTTTTTTTTTTTTTCAGAGAGTGACAAAGGTAACAAAGGGGTAGATAAACGGTACTTCACTACCCTGGCCTTCTAACGGTAGATTATACGTCAGAGATACATTTAAATACGTTAACACGACTTTTATACAAAAAAGAATCGAGAAAAGGGGACATTTAGATTCCAGAATAGTTCCAAGATCATAACGAAAACCAACCATATAGAGGTAAAATAAAAGTCGTGGAGACTAAGAGTTATTTAAGGAGGGTTATAACTAGGTTGTCTAGGAGGAGTATGTAAAGTAGAGGACCTAAGAGGTCACCAAGAGTTATATAGGGACTGTAGTATAGACGTTTAGACTCCAGACAAAAGACGTTCTTTAAAATTTTTGGTTTCCAGTCATGGATCGAATAAGATCTGACTGCACACCAAGATTCTTACAGGATGTGTATCCTGAGTTTGGTCACCGGACTACCAAACCGGTATACATACCAGTTGGACGTAGGACTGGTATGTATATATACCAAACAAGGTGAGTCAGACCCACAAGTCTGTACGTATATTTGCACATATAAAGTATACTTAAGTACCGGTCTTAAAATTTTAATCCTTCTTTAAAAAAGGATTAAAGACTAAGAAGGAATTTTTACTTTAGTCTTCCTAGTCATTGTGACTGGAGTTTAAGGGTTTTATATTGTAAACCGACTTTAGAAGTCCATCGTCGAAGACGGAAGTCCACCCAGACCCGGGTGGTAAAGGTGTCAGGTGTTTCCCCAACCATATTCGTCAAAAGGGAGGATGATTCTGTTATTAAATTACTCTATGACCTTTGTTCCCTGTTACTTTAAGTGACGTGAACACTACATCTCCTTTCGTAGGAAAATCTCTGTCAGTAGTCCTCGTATCCCTTGGATTGAGACCACGTCTGTTCCCTGTGGATAAAAATCACTACTTACGGTGTAGTAAAAGTAATTTCAATAACACCTACCTGAACTTATCGAGGAAGTCAACCAACGGTACCTTTGGTACTTGATCACTCGTAACAGATCATCGGACCCAGTACACTGAAAATTTTCTTTCTTTGAAAACTTTTATGGATTGATTTCTTAAAGACCTTACTCTTCGTCCGTCCTATTTCATAAGTTCCACGAATACTTAAGGTAGACTCTTCGTGTACGATTACCCTTTAGTGTTGACTCCGGCTCACCCACTTCGGAGTGGGGAAGGACAAATCGAGTTTACGGACGATCCTGACGTTGTTCCTGGAGTCTCGAGTCCGGAGCCCATAAGGATCCGATTCACTAACGTTCCTCTATTTCCTCGAAAACAGGAGTAGAATCGAAGTGTGCTAGACCAATGTCCGAGGACGCGGGAGAGGAGACGATATCCCTTGTAGGCGAATACATTTTTATAGTAGTTGTTTCGTAGTGTTTCTGAAAGAACAGACGACTTCACCTTGTCTCTACCGTCCGAAGTGGGGGTTTAAGTTGAACCGAAGGTACAAGAACGAGTTTAGTAATTGAGAGGTTAATTTGAGTCCAGACCTTTTGTCCCGGTGTTTCAGGAGGTTTTGTAACCTCGGTCTTTGTTTACTTGTTTCGAATTCTCAGACTCCTGTGTCGTAAGGTCCTCTCTGTTTATATCTTCGAGAGCCTCGGTTTTTTAAGTGACTTAGAGGACTCACTAAATAAAATGTTAAATCTGTTCAAAATCCTATTTCTTAAAATTTCGAGTAAATAAAAATCCATTTGGAGGGAGGAAAGTCTTCCTTTGTCAGAGATCTCCCACTGGTATTCTCCTACAGTTTGAGTGATATGTCAGGGTTGTTACCACTTCTTTTGTCTCCACCATAAAAAGTCACAGATACTAACTAACTCCATAAGTTGACTATCCGAAATAATTTTTATCAATGACCTACCCTTTCCTCAAACCTCCTTTTACCTATGTACATATACATACCGACGTAGGGAAGGACAAGTGGACTTTGATAGTGTAAAAATTATCCGATATGAGTTTATGTTTTGTTTTGTAATTTTTTTTATTTCATGGGAAAACAATGAATTTTTTTGTTGTTGTTACTTAGAAATATCAGGAATAGGACTGTCTCTAGAAACAGTCTTCCCTCTCAATTAATTACTTATATCATTTCAACGTCCTATATTTTAATTATGTGTCTTTAGGGAACGTAAGGATATGTCATTGTTACTTTTTTGTCTTCCTCTTTAATTCCTTTGTTAGGGTAAGTGGGAACGTTCCTTTTCTTATTTTACGAATCCTTATTTAAATGGATTTCTTTGTTTTTTGGATATATCTCTTTTGATATTTTGTGACTACTTTCTTTATTTTTTACTATGTTTATCTACCACTTTATATGGTACAAGGATCTAACCTTCTTAGTCATATCACTTTTACTCATATGATGGGTTTCGTTGGATATCTAAGTTACGTTAGGGATAGTTCGATGGTTACCATAAAAAGTGTCTTGATCTCGTTTATTAAAGTGTTAAACATACCTTTGTGTTTTTTGGAACTTATCGGTTTCGTTAGAACTCTTTCTTCTTACCTTGACCTCCTTTGTTGAAAGGACTGGAGTCTGATATGATGTTTCGACGTCAGTAGTTCTGTCATACCATGACCGTGTTTCTTTCTTTATACCTAATTACCTTGTTCATCTTTAGGGTCTCTATTTAGGTACGTGGATACCTGTGGAATAGAAACTGTTTCCTCCGTTTTTATATGTTACCTTTTTTCTTATAGAAACTGTTCACCACGACCCTTTTGACCAGTTGGTGAACATTTTCTTACTTTGATCTTATGAAAGATTGTGGTATGTGTTTTTATTTGAGTTTTACCTAATTTCTAGATTTACATTCTGGTCTTTGATATTTTGAGAATCTTCTTTTATCCGTCTTGTGACTGTATTTAGTGTCGTTCTAGGAGATACTGGATGAAGGGCCTCATTACCTTTATTTTTGTTTTTTATTTGTTTACTCTGGAATAATTTGAATTTTCGAAAACGTGTTACTTCCTTTGATATTCGTTACACTTTTCCGTCAAAAGTCTTATCCTCTTACATTATCGTTTGTTTTGTTGACTGTTTCTTAATTAGAGGTTTTATATGTTCGTCGAGTACGTCGAGTTATGGTCTTTTTGTTTGTTGGGTTAGTTTTTCACCCGGTTTCTTAATTTGTCTATAAAGAGGTTTCTTCTGTATGTCTACCGATTATTTGTGTACTTTTCTACTAGTTGTGGTGAGTAATAATCTCTTTACGTTTAGTTTTGGTGTTACTCGGTAGTGGAGTGTGACCAGTCTTACTGACGGTAGTTTTTTAGATGTTTGTTATTTAAGACCTCTCCCACACCTCTTTTCACTCGGGAAAATGTGACAACCACCCTTCCGTTTGACCATGTCGATGATACCTCTTGTCATACTTCTAAGGAACTTTTTAACCTTTATCTTGACGGTATCCTGGGTAGTTAGGGTGACACCCCGTATGTGTGGTTCCTTTGGTCTTAGCTTTCTCTGTGTACACGGGGTTACAAGTAACGTCGTGACAAATATTATCGGTCCTGTACCTTCGTTGGATCTACAGGTAACCGTCTGCTTACCTATTCCTTCAACACCATGTATACGTGTTACTTTATAATGAGTCAATATTTCTTCTTGAGTAAATTCAGTCAAGATTGCTCCACCTACTTTGACCTTGGATAATATACCTCACTTCATTCAGTCTTTCTCTTTGTGGTTATGGTATATAATTACGTATATATACCTTAAATCTTTCTGTCATTACTGTTAGGATATACGTTCCGTCGTTTTCTTTGTGTCTACATTTCTTGTCTGAAAACCTGATACACCCTCTTCCGCTCCCACCCTACTAAACTCTCTTATCGTAACTTTGTACATATAAGTCAAGTCAAGTCAAGTCAGTGAGTCAGTACAGGTTGAGGAACGTTGGTGTACGTAACGTCGTACGGTCCGGAGGGACAGGTAGTGGTTGAGGGCCTCAAGGGAGTTTGAGTGTAGGTAGCTCAGGCACTACGGTAGGTCGGTAGAGTAGGAGACAGCAGGGGAAGAGGAGGACGGGGATTAGGGAGAGTCGTAGTCTCAGAAAAGGTTACTCAGTTGAGAAGTGTACTCCACCGGTTTCATGACCTCAAAATCGGAGTCGTAGTAAGGAAGGTTTCTTGTGGGTCCTGACTAGAGGAAATCTTATCTGACCAACCTAGAGGAACGTCAGTTCCCTGAGAGTTCTCAGAAGAGGTTGTGGTGTCAAGTTTTCGTAGTTAAGACGCCGGGAGTCGAAAGAAGTGTCAGGTTGAGAGTGTAGGTATGTACTGGTGACCTTTTTGGTATCGGAACTGATCTACCTGGAAACAACCGTTTCATGACAGAGACGAAAACTTATACGACAGATCCAACCGGTATTGAAAGGAAGGTTCTTTATTCACAGAAAATTAAAGTACCGACGTCAGTGGTAGAAGTCACTAAAACCTCGGGTCTTTTTATTTCAGACTGTGACAAAGGTGACAAAGGGGTAGATAAAGGGTACTTCACTACCCTGGTCTATGGTACTAGAATCAAGAGACTTACAACTCGAAATTCGGTTGAAAAAGTGAGAGGTGAAAGTGAAAGTAATTCTCCGAGAAATCAAGGAGAAGTGAAAGACGGTATTCCCACCACAGTAGACGTATAGACTCTAATAACTATAAAGAGGGTCGTTAGAACTAAGGTCGAACACGAAGAAGGTCGGGTCGCAAAGAGTACTACATGAGACGTATATACATTTTATCTGTAGTTACGTTTAAACTACGTACTTCGTCCCCTGAGTTTCGGTCACGAGACCTTGTTGGGTCTCCCTACCTCACCCCTCCCTCCCTCCTTCCCCGAGTATTAAACCACACCCCCCCCCGTGTGTACGTGGGCACCGACTAAGTACAGCCACATACCGTTTTTGGTCGTGTTATAACATCTCATTAATAGGAGGTTAATTTTATTTAATTAATAAAAAAATCTTTTTCTTCCCTCTCAAGTCTCGTGTGTATACTCTTTAATTACATCCTACTATTTTATTCGGAGTACACTTTCACTTTAAGCGAGTCAGTACAGGTTGAGAGACGCTGTGGTACCTGACAGGTACCTTAAGAGGTCCGGTCTTATGACCTCACCCATCGGTAAGGGAAGAGGTCCCCTTACAAGGGTTGGGTCCCAAGTTTGAGTCCAGAGGATGTAGTGTCCGTCTAAGAGATGGTCGAATCGGTGTTCCCTTCGGGTTCTTATGACCTTACCCATCGGATAGGGAAGAAGTCCCTTAGAAGGGCTGGGTCCTTAGCTTGGTCCAGAGGACGTAAAGTCCGTCTAAGAAATGGTTGACTCGATAGTCCCTTCGGGATTCGGAGTACTACTTCCCCTTTAAGACCTTTAAGACTATGGATCCGTGTCGCAATGACCCGTCCCCAGAAGGTCTTATTGTAGAGTAAGTGATACGTCAAAAAAAATAAAAAATTAACCTCATATTAAAGAAAGGTTACAACACAACCAAAGACGACATGTTGTGGTACTTAATCGATATGCATAGTGGAAGGAGCACTCGGAAGGAGGGTGGGACGGGGGGTAGGGTGGGGAGGTCCAGTAGTGTCTCGTGTCTCGACTTGAGGGACGTGATATGTCATCGAAGAGTGATCGATAAAACGGGTACCACCACACATGGACAGTTACGAGGAGAGAGTTAAACAGGGTGAGAGAGGAGGGGGTCAGTGGTACAGGTGTTCAGACAAGAGATGTAGACGTAGAGATAAGGACGGGACGTTTATCCCAGTAGTCATGGTAAAAAAGATCTAAGGTATATATACGTAATTATCCGTTATAAACAAAAACAGACAGACTGAATTGAGATACTGTCTGAGATCCAAGTAGGTGTAGTGACATTTATTAGGTCAAAACAAAGAAAGTTACCTACTCATTATAAGGTGGTATATATGTACGGTGTAGAAATAGGTGATACGTCAAAATATCTTTAGTCGGCCACTTACTCTCACTCGGGACCCTTGTCACCCCTCGTTCTCTTATGTCAAAGATGAGGGTCTCAATACTAGGTCACCCTTGTTCGTAACTCGTACAAAGATGTTCATACTAGTTACAAACCTTTCTTCAAAACGTAAATACCCACCTATTTCGTTCTCAATCTTATGGTCAAGTTGGAGTGAGTCGTAACGGTCTCGTCCATCGTACCCTCCTTTCCCGGTCTGTCCGAGTGCAGAAGGGGTAAGACGGTGTTATAACACAACCCTCGAGTTTTGACCGGGATCACTTTCATAAAGTGGTCCTTTTAGTGTAGAGAAGAAGACATCTCGACCAACAATTCATTTTGACCGTGTGGTGACGTGTGACGGTGACTTTCTTATTCTCTGTATTGACCATCCTTATACGAGTGACTAGGAATTTCATACATGTTTATATACCACTATTGTTTTTCGTTAGTATATTATTGTTATCAATAATATATTATTGATATATATGATATATATATATTATCGCCACGACATCAAGAAACTGAGACTTTATTTACATTTGTACATTTTTTTATATTCTGTTATATTTATTACTGTGACCCTAAGGGACCATCGAGTCTCCATTTCTTAGATGGACAGTCACGTCCTCTGTGTCCAAGTAAGGTACGTAGTCCTTCTAGAGGACCTCATTCTTTACCGTTGGGTGAGGTCATAAGAACGGACCTTTTAAGGTACCTGTCTCCTCGAAGCACCCGATGTCAGGTACCCCAGTGTTTGTCGACCTGGGTTAACCCACAGATTCGTGTAAGTTGTTCACCTCTATTATTTTATATAGGACAGATGGTAGGACTCCTACGAAGTTCTTAGATTTCTCTTTACTACGTTCATAATAAATGTTTTGTTTTAATCTGAGTGTCTGAATCTCTTACCTTGAATACCAACGGTCCCCCCTTCTTACCGTCCGCACTGCCCCCCGACCCCCCCGCACCCCCTATCAACCCCTCAAACCCTACCTGTACATGTGTGACGATATAAATTTTACCCATAGGTTGTTCTTCGATGAGATCTCGTGTCCCTTGAGACGAGTTACAATACACCGTCGGACCTATCCGTCCTTCAAACCCCCTCTTACCTATGTGTACATACACACCGGCTCAACGAGACGACACGTGGACTTTGATAGTGTTGTAATCTTTATTTTTGTAACTTTTTTCTTATACTCTTAGTACTGATCTCGATCTTTGAATCCCACTAGACAGGGTGAGGAGTGAAACACCCAATCCTGTTACTCCGGCCTGTCTCACGAACAGGTTCCATGTCGATCTCTCACCATATCGATGTGGTCTTAGGTTTCAAAAGAGGACACGGACGGGGCGACACGGTGTGAAGTGTGGGTCTTACTTACTTTTTATTTATCAGTTTCTACCGAAGACACATAACCGGATGTCAAACAAACAAAAACGAAAAAAAAAAAGACGACGTCTGACTCTAAGTAGGGAAGTTTTCGGACGACCACGACTTGAGTTTAAAAATCTGTAAGTCAACAAAATTTTTATCGAGTTTATTGGTCTAAAAATCGGCGAATCTCGGGTGGACGAAACGTATGAGGTAGTAGGTAGTGAACAACCGGTAACTATTCCATCTTGGAATATTAATATTCTGGGGGTCGACGGTGATGGGACACCTCGAGAGATTAGGTCTTTGGTGGGGTGTGTGTGTGGCACCGACGACTCTGAGGAGACCAGGGGACAGAGGGTTGCCGAGGGAATGCGAGGAGGGACGCCTAGAGGGGAAGGACCTCGGAGACCTGTCAGAGCCCGACACTCTCTAGGGGCGAGTACGTAGAGACAGGTTCGTCTCGGGTCGTTACGAACAACACATAACGACGGAGAGTGTCCGTATAGAAAAGGGAACACACACACACATACGCGCACGCACCAGTCGGTGAGTCAGTGTAGGGTGAGAAACACTGGGATACGTGACGTCGGTCCGTCCGAGGAGACAGGGACCCTAAAGGGTACGTTCTTATGACCTCACCCAACGGTAAAGGAGGAGGTCCCTTAAAAGGGTTGGGGCCTTGGTTTGGGTGTAGAGAACGCAGAGGACGTAACCGTCCACCTAAGAAATGGAGACGTGGTGGATCCTTCGGGTACAAAAGGGAACCAGTCAGGGTTTGGAGAGTTTGGAGGACGTTTTCTACTTTTATACGAAACTCGTTTTGCAGCACCTCTCCAAACCACGGTAGTTATTCTGATTCCTCCTCCCCTTTTGCAGGCAAAGGACACCCAAAAGAATTATGGTCCGTCGTTCTCTGTAATTATAAAGAACCACAACCGGGGTACACCTATTCGGGACTATTGAACCGAGTAGTTCAGAATATCGAGAGAAATACGAATAAGTGTTTGACCAGGACCATCGACGTTTCATTTACAAGATGCGGAAACCTTAGGTAGACCTCGTGGTTTTATTTTGGGACTCTAGTCCCTGTCATGTCTTCAGGGCATTTACACCGACAGTAGGTTTCCGTTTGACGAAATCTTTTATTCTGTTCCTTGAGGTCAAATTGTGGTTTCTAAAATAATAAAATTTTCGAGGTTTTAGATTTAAGACGGGGAGTTTCAGATTTAGGTACGTAAAAAGTTTGTAGATTTGTATATTAAGTCGAGGGAATTTAGAGAGACTGTTCCCCCATTGTTAAAAAATTTCGTAAATAAATAAACCGACGTATTCCAAAATGAACGACACACATCCTAGGTAATTATTAAGGGACTTGTCCCTATTTTGGACCTGGGGGATGTAACCTTCACTCCTCAGAATTGGTGACCTGGTGGTCCTTGTGGGGACCCCATTGTTAGCTGGGTATTGATCAATCTTGATAAGAACGAAAGGGAACGGTACCCGGATCCCCTTTCCGGTAAAATGTAAAATTTTTAATGACCAAAGTACTTTAGTTTCTGACTTCATAAAGTTCATACGAAAGGACTAAATCCGATTTGTTAACGGTAGGGGGTCGGGACGGGGAGTTTTTTCTAGATGTGACATTTAAGTTGAGTCAAAGTAAACTATACCTTAATGGTATAAAACCTCCTTTTAATTGTGAAAAATTGAGACTCATGAAAACGGTTTTAATTATTACTATTAATCGGGTCTAACTTATTTGTATACGGTCGGTGACGTGACTCGTGAAATTCATATAAATGAGTGTAGTAGAAGTAGATACAATGTTTGGGTCATTACATCTAGGATCATAGTTAGGGTAAAGTGTCTACATCTATGACTCTCCGTACTACGAATTCATTAAACGAGTTCTAGTCCGTCGAAGATTGAGTTGGGTTAAACTGAAATTTCGAAGGGACGGGTTATGTCATCGGAGGTCGGTGTATGTTCATAACTCATGAACTTTACACCAATCAAACTGAAACTCTACCGTCATTGATTTTATGTGTGATATAAAATTACTGAATCGGAGTTCTTTTGTTGTATTTTATAGAGATATTAAAAATTATATGACTATACAATTTTACTATAAAACCTATACAGTTTATTTTATTTTAGAAGTTTGCGAAAAGTGGAAAAACTAAAACGAAAACCAATTGTACCACCCGACTGCAGATGCCCCGGTGTGTCTCAACCTGTACTGACTTCACTGAATCGTCGTCGTCGTCGTTGTACCTTTTTAATTGTGAGGAATACGGGGTGAATGGGTGCGGTCATAAAAACGGACCCTTTAGCGTACCTGTCTCCTCGGACCGCCCGATGTCTGGTACCCCAGTCGTTCTCAACCTGTGCAGAATCGTTGACTTGTTTGTTGTTTCACCAAAAGGTGGAAGAGGAAATTTCCCTTTGGGTCCCTAAAAGTAATTCATCAACTTCATAACTAGGAGATTTTTCATCGGGTACTGGGGACCATTTTTCAGTGTACGCGACCGTAGGAGAGGGTGGAACGACATGAGAAGAAAGGCGCGTATCGTGTTCACATGTATTTCGCTCTCGTGTGTGTGTTCGTTTCCGGCACAAACCGAAATCTAATCTGTAATTTGGAGTCTGTCAGTAATTTGAAGAACTCGAGACACCGAAGTCAGGTCCAACCTTTCGTCCAGTTCGTTCATTTCGACTCCCATCTCATACGTTAGAAAACAAGAGTCGTCCGAAACTTCTAACAAAGTCCCAATTGCAAACTGAAACCCAGAATTGATAAAATACAGAACCAAAGGAGTGGATGTTTAGTTTGTATGTATAACGTCACTTTCTTCCAGTGTTAAGGGTCACTACACTTACCAATTTTTGAGTAAGGACACCTCCCATTTCGTCTTACCACTTCTCAAATCCGAGATCTCGTTGTACCAGGTTATCTCCATATTACTCTGGGGGTTCATCCCGTGCGACGACGATTCAGCGAAGTCAGCACAGACTGAGACACGCTGGGGTATCTACCGTCGTGTGGTCCGAGGGGGTGGGACGGTAAAGGAAGAGGTTCCCTTAGAAGGACTGGAGCCGTAACTTGGGCGTAGAGGACGTAACCGTCCACCTAAGAAATGACGACTCGGTAGTCTCTTCGGGCATTTTGTGTATGAGTATTCGTTTAAGTGACTTACGGGATTCCCCGGGCGTTCTTTCGGATTCGATATGTCTTCGACTTTAATACCGAGTCCCCGACCTGGCCGAGTCTCGACTTCAACTTAAAAACAATAAAAGGAGACTTTTCAGAGATGCGTTTTTTTTTTTCGTATAAAGGACTTCACACTCGTTGAGGTGTCTACGGTGGACTCTCTTGTCCTGAACCGTTAATTCTTGGTTCAGTAAGGGCATGAACGATGACTCGTGAACCAGGGCGGGTCGGGGGTAGGTCGGAACCTGTAAACTGCAGACACGAATAAATAAATCGAGGGACCTCGTGTCCCGTCGAAAAGAGATAATGGCGCAAGTGGACACTCCTGATAAATTTCTCGGAAGTACTACAAGGTTTGTAAATGTAGACTCGGTTTGGGAGTTGAGCTGGAAAGTTGTGGGTGGGAGAGGAATGAAAACGAGTCGTAGAGACAAGGAGAAATCGGGAGAGTGAGACGACAGAAGGACCGTTCGCACCTTTCCTTCTCCTAAACTGCGACCTTTGGGAGGTCCCCTCCACTATCCCGGCCAGGAGATGGGATGGCGGGGAAGAATCGCCCCTAATTCACAAGGAGGGCCCACAGGGGTGTGACCCGTCGACAGGGTCCTAGTCGACCACTGTGACGTCTCGCGGCGTCCCCCCTCTTGCCTCCGGGTCGCGGAACATAAGTATCGAGACACACACGAATATATTAAACGGTATATACCTATGTGGATCGAGAATGGAAAGTGGAACGAAGCATGAAAGTGTAATAAAAGGAACTGAATAATCACAAACTCAAAGGATTGCCTGTCATGAGGTGCACCGTACCACCTTCCGTACGCTTAGACCTCTTAGACTAAGGTTGGTGAGAAGACGACGAGCGACCGACACACCGAAACCTGAACAACAACCTGGAGACTGGGACAAGAAGTTACTTCACTTTCCGACTTAACTTACTATGGATCTTCGGAAAACGTAAGTTACTGAGGTACTTAGGACTTGAAACCTCTAGTGGAGCTCAGTAAGCATAGGGAAAGAATTTTTTTTAGACATAAAGGACGTTGAGAACTGAGGCTCGTCAAGCGGGAGGAACCTTTCCAAATACCCACGGGGCACTATTCGTTTTACTTTCTAGAGGAAGGTTTCACTAAATACCTTGAGATGGGACCGGAGGTCTTGTTACTGGTTTAATGTGACATCGACGTGTCCTCCATAAAAAAACAAAATACCCAAAATAAAATAAAATAAATAAATAAATAAAAAAAAAAAAACGACCTCATCCCTCACCCTGAGACGACGTACCGTACTTCCTAGAATCAAGGGTCTGGTCCCTAGTTTGACCGCTGGGGACGTCACCTTCTTGTCTCAGAATTGGTGACCTTGTGGTCCTTTCAGGGACGTGTCATAACGTGAATTTTTTTTTTTCTTTGTTTCTTCTTTTATTTGAATTGTCCCTTCTTTAATTGAGTGTTTTCCCATTGTATCCTTTACCTTACACAGACGTGAATAGACATCTTCTTGTTACACTTAAAAAACTAGTAAATAAACAAAGAAACAAACGAACCAAACCTAAGAACCGACTTTCCTTCGTTAGCAAGAATGGGGTGGTCCATAGAGGTTTCAATGACGACTTCAGAAGTTTTGTACACAGGGACAAAGGTCAAAAGGCGTGAGGAAGGGTCAAATGTGCGACGTCGGTCTATTTAAGGTAATTTCGACAGGGACCAGTCTTCGGAGGGTCGAGGGGGAACCGGTCGACCTAATTTGTCTCGGTCGAGACGGACCTCCCAGTACCGAGGGTGCGGTACCGAGGTAGTGGGATTGGTCGGAAAGGGTGACGACGGGAGATTTCTGTTTCGGGTCCCGAGGGGATGTATGGGCCGTGGGGTCCGTATTAGGGTGTAACTTAACAGGCCAAAGAAGAGAAGGTTCTTGTGGGAGATGGGAACGGAGGACTGGGTAGGGTGTTCAAGACGTTTTAATTACAGTTTGTAGTTGGAGGAAGGCCTGAAGGGATCTCAAGGTCACCGATTACAAGAGTTCCGGTCCCTGGGTCCAAGCTGGGGACCATCCCTTTGATCTAGGGTGTACAACGGTACTTCTAGTTTCTAAGACGTACGGTGTTGATTCTGAACCGTGTCGGTTTATTTCTTTATTTAAATTGTTTGTTTGTTTGTTTGTTTTGGAGAAAGTACTAATCGAAACAGAGTGGAAGTTTTAGGGTATCTGGTTACGATAGGCTCTCTTCGTTCAGTATACACATTAGACCTAACTAGGTCATCAGTGTAATCTTTCCCTTTCTTTTTCTTGTCTTTTTAGTTAAAATTATTAAATTAAATAAATTGGGTTCTATAATTTTTATAATAATGAAATTGTATGATGTTTATAAATTTTGAATAGTTACTCAATAAAATGTAACGAAAAAAAAAACCCCCCCCATGGTCTAGAAGGTTTAGGTCTCACGTAAAATATACATGTCGTGAAGAGTGAATCCTCGGATGTAAAAGTATCCTTTGTAACGATAGCGACACGACACGAGTTAGTACAGGTCGAGAAACGTTGGGGTACCCATCGGATGCTCGGAGGAGAGAGGCGTCTTAGGAGGTTCGTTTTTATGACCTCATAAAGGATGAGGTTCCTTTGTAACTGGGTATGAATTTAAAGTATTTCAAATTTTGACTTTTTCATGCAAGTACATGGGTTCAACAAAGGTTGTATCATTTTTCAGAGGATCATACCTTGGGTCATAACAAAAGTTTAATTAATTAATTTTCCTTTATGTTGTAACATTTAGTTGGTATGAGTCTATTTTAAAAAATTTAATAAAATTTCTACGAATTATTTTCTATAAAAAATTACAAGTAATTTTTATTTATTTATTTACCTTTATTGTAACTTAAAAGTCGAGGAGACAACATGATCCATATAAAGATCACAAGTCCCGGTGTACACCAGTTACCGATACCAGTCCTGACACACCTGTCCCGTCGGTACACACCCGGAGGGGTCTCCGTAAGTCGGGTAAATAGAAGCCCTTCCAAAGGAGACACACATTGGAGTCGACCTAGCGTTTTGGGGTCACCCGTGTTAACGTAGAAAGAGGGAGTCACGAGGTTGGGGTCACGGATCGAGGTTGGGACTGTGTCTGATCAGATACGTGTTTATGGAATGCCTAGTCAGTTTCTTTCTCATTGTTGATTCACTAGAGAAGAGAGGTAATCTAATAGTTGATAAACTCACACATATATATATATATGTGTGTGTGTGTGTGTATATATAAATTAAATAAAATAACTCATATCAACTAAATGTTATAACACAATTAATTACTATATCGTTTCATTAGGTCATTAAAGTCATTAAGTCGGTGTGTGTGTGTGTGTGTGTGTGTGTGTGTGTGTGTATATATATGTAAGAAAAAAAAAAAAAACTGACGTGATCCAGAAACGATGTTCGTCCGAAAGACTTCAAAGTACGACCGGATCAACGGGGCTTCATACACCCTTAGAATCAAGGGGTTGATCCCTGACTTGGGTACAGGGGACGGGACCTTTCGTCTAAGAATTAGTGACCCGGTGTATATATATGTAAGAAAGAGTAGAAGAAAAGGTAATGTCAAATAATGTACTGTGACTTATATCAAGGGACACGATATGTCATCACTTTCACTTTCAGTGAGTCAACACAGACTGAGAAACACTAGGGTACTTGATATATCAGGAACCTTAAGAGGTCCGGTCTTATGACCTCACCCATCGGAAAGGGAAGAGGTCCCCTAGAAGGGTTGGGTCCAGAGGACGTAACGTCCGCCTAAGAAATGGTCAACTCGGTGGTCCCTTCGGTCGTGTCATCGTCCTACACGTATATAAAATAGGAAGAATCTCAAAAGATAATACGGTTGTGTCCCCGAAAGAGGGTTATCAGTTTCCGTAAAGAAGGAGTGAATCTACTTAAGTCCTAAGACATTTATGAGTGTAAAGTAAAAGGTATTATAAAATATGAATACATATGTTCATGTATACATGACATGTATTTTTGTAGAGAATCCCAACTTGAGAAATTTTAAGAAAAATCACAAATTCAGTTGATCAAATTGGTGATTAAATACAATCCTGTTGTGACAGTTCACTTAAGTCCCTATAGAAAGGAATAATTCGTCCCTTAAGACTGTCTGAGTGAGTAAAAAGGCGGAGGGAACACGTAAGTAATAAACGACTTAACTTGTGGACTGAAACTTTCTTTATGTCCGTGGGATATTTTTGGAAATTTGTCCGACTTTTTTGTCTTTTCTCTGAGTCTTCCTTCTCCCACTACTAAGCATTTCCTGTTTCTCCTCGACCACCGTTGGGGTAGGTCCCCACGGCAGGTGACCGCTGTCGTACTAGTGTGGGTGAGGGCCCTACACACCTCGGAATAGATCTCTAGTCACGGAACTCTTTGTTCACGGACGCACGTGCGAGTCAGCACAGGTTGAGAAACGTTGACGTACCTGATGTCGGGTGGTCCGAGGAGACAGGTACTCTAAAGGGTCGGTTCTTATGACCTCAGCCGACGGCAAAGGAGGTGGTCCCCTTAGGAGGGTTGGGTCCCCAACTTAGTTACGTAGAGGATGTAACCGTCCACTTAAGAAATAGTAACTCGGTGGACCTTTCAGGAAGACACTGTCTTCATAATGACATTTTCTTATTCGGACTACGAGTCGTTTATAAAGGTAGGTTTGTACCTCGGTAGAATAACGTAGTACCCTTTTGAGTCTTAATCCGGTCCACTCCCGTCGCTTCGACTCCGGTCCCGTTTCCGTCTCAGGACCTGGAAATACCACCTTGTAGTCGGGACCCCGAGAGTCCTACACCAGGAGTACTAAGGACTCCTCAGGACCTCAGTCCTTGATTCTCAAATATTAGGACTGGTGTTCCAGAGTGACAGGGGAGCTTGGGGCTCTCTTTCTATTGTCCCGTGGGAGAGAGATCGAGAGAGCGAAAGAGCGAGTACGTTGCTTTATCTTAAGTACACTTAAAAAAAGAGTATAAGACCAATAGATTGGGACGCTCGGGAGGTATACGACGTTCACTCACCCAACCGGAACGTGAGTCGTATAAGAGATGGTAAATAGGATTAATTCAGGAACACTGTCTATAGTCGCACGGTTAACTGTAGAAGGATTCTGTGTAGGGTAAACAGTGACGAGATCGGGTCCCGGAGAGGTGATGAGATAAATAGGTTCTCAGGGACTTTAGACTTATCCTCCGTCTTTCTTCTAGACGGGTCTCCTTTACCGTGTCATATCCAGTGGTCGGCTGGACCTAAATATTGCTAAGCCTCTACAACCCCGTCTCCAAGTAAGTCTGAAAGGAAGAAACGAGAAACATCAAAAACAACAACAGTGACAACAATAACCTCCGATAATTTAAAAAACGAAACTTTTTTAAATTTCACGTTCTTATACGTTCTGTAGTTAATATTTACCTTGGAGTGAAAATTCAGGTTTTACAAGGTGGGGTCAACCTTAAAGGACAGTTCAAAGGAGGGAACTAATAAAAAGAAATATCGTCGTACTAAAGGTTAACTAAAATATAAATCATCTCCAAGGGTCTTAAGGATTCTGTTATCTGTAAAATAAAATTTTTCAAGGTACTGATTTACTTAGGAGTGTAATTCTCTCAATACGGACGCCTTGTTGTGTACACTAAGTCTTCATTGGAAATAGTGGTCTACTTCATCTCGTTCTGACTAAAAGACATCCCGTTCCAATTCACTGACCTAATCAGTCTTGAGAAATCCTACGTTTACTGTCTTTTAGTCGAGTTTGATGAAGTCGTTTTACCGACAGATAACAGAAGACATAGACCCTATGAATACACACCTATACCTGAAGTCCATCTCGACCTAGGTCCACAGTCTTGTTTCAAAAGTACTGCCAATGTGAGAACTAGAATGTGAGAACCGGACTGAAACGAGGTTTAAAAATTTGAAAAAATAAGAAAAGACAAAGGAAATTGTCAAACCCTCCTTACCGATAACCAGCAAAATCTGGTGTACGAAGACCAAATCTTTAGGATCACCTTCTCTTATAGAGAAAGGACCATGTATTTATTTAGTGGGAGAGTCTTCTTAAAAGTAGACAGGACTACAACAGTATACGGGAGGAGACGTTATGTTAACTGGAACCTATCGTGCCCAAACTCGACACGACCAGGTGAATATGTGCCCAGAAAAAAAAAAAAAGGTCATCTATGTGTGACGTCATGACGTACTATGTAAACAATCAGCTTAGGAGTTTACGCCTTGGTTTCTGTGTTTCCCGGTTCGACATTTCAATAACCACCTAACACCTGACTCACCAACCTCTCAACGTTGGGGATTGAAGACGTAACAAGTTCACAGTTGATATGAGTAAAAAAAAAAAGTACCCTTACCCTATGATACTAACCGACCTTACCGAGTATACACGTTTTGACACCACTCTCTCCCCACTCCTCCCAATAAATAGTCTTCCTCTTACTCCCTACCTCTCCCTTTACCGTTGGGTGAGGTCACAAGAACGGACCTTTTAAGGTACCTGTCTCCTCCGATGTAAGGTACCCTAGTGTTTCTCAGCCGGTACTGACTCGTGTAGTCATACCCCCTATTTATGGGGTCCCTGACGTGACTCCCTACTGAACCTCTTCATTAATAGCTATTAATGAAGAGGTTCAAAAGTAAAATTTATATCAATGATTCGTAGATGAGACACGATCCATCACTTGTTTGTCTAATTTTACGGACGAGAGTATTTCAAATATAAGGTAACGTTATCAGAAACAGTTCTAATTTTTCAGTATTGTATTTAAGTTTTACACTATGAACTTCCTTAGTACGTAATTTTTATTTGAGACGTCTTGTAAAATCTCTATTTACCCCTTTAGACTTACACCTCACCCATAATCTACTCATAATGTAACAACAATTTAAAGACCTCATACAAAATATCTACACCCTCTTATAGGAACGAGAGTTCCCTGTGTATAGTTTCATAACTCTCGACTTCCCATTACTACGGAAATTGACTAAGAGTTTACTAAGTCGTTTTAAATTTTACACTACAGACACAGACACACACAGACTCAAAGAATAGTCTTTTAGTAGGGAGGCGGTGGAACTTCTTTGTATGTTAGGTTTATTGTCGTCCAAAACATATGTTTGGGACCAGTTTTCTTTAGAGTGGGGAAACCGGTTTCATAATCTCGAAGTCGAAGTCGTAGTCAGGAAGGTCACTTATAAGTCCTGACTAAAGGAAATATTGACTGATCAACCTAGAGGAACGTCAGGTTCTGAGAGTTCTCAGAAGAGGTTGAGGTGTCAAGTTTTCGTAGTCAAGAAACCACGAGTCGGAAGAAATCCCAGGTTTAGACTGTACGTATGTGTCGATGACCCTTTTGGTATTGAAACTGATATACCTGGAAACAGTCGTTTCACTACAGAAACGAAAAATTATGCCGACAGATCCAAACGGTATCGAAAGGAAGGTTCCTCATTTGTAGAAAATGCCGACGTCAGTGGGAGGTGTCACTAAGACCTCGGGTTCTTTTATTTTAGACAGTCACGAAGGTGAAAAAGGGGAAAATAGACGGCACTTCCCTACCCTGGTCTACGGTGTTAGGATCTCATACGTTTAATTGTACGTTAATGGTCAACAGAAAACGTCGAGGATTTCCTTGGGACATAGATCCGTTGTTTGTAGTCACTGACTATTTTGGTTATCATTACCCCCTAATTTCACTACAGGATAGTGACGACGACCAAAGGGAAGGGAGTCGACCAATTCTTAGGCGGACGTTACGCCCTCTGGACCCAAGTTAGGAACCCAAGCTAGGGACCCAACCCTTCTAGGGGACCTTTTCCCTTTCCGATGGGTGAGGTCGTAAGACTGGACCTCTTAAGGTACCTGACATATCAGGTACCCAAGCGTCTCAACCTGTGCTGACTGAAAGTGAAAGTGAAAGTAGTGACGACATTGTTTACCGATACTTGTGTCACCGTACTGTGTTTAAGTAATAACATGTCAAGATCTTCAGTCTTCAGGTTCCACCCAGAGAGATCCGAGTGAAACTCTACAGTCGTCTTGACGGAAGGAAGACCTCCGAGGTCCCCTCTTAGACAAAGGACAGAAAGGGTCCAAGAGTGGAGGGTCCTCACTCCGGCGGGTGTGAGGAACCGACTACCGGGGTAGGAGGTAGAAGTTTCGGTCGTTACTACCTAACTCAAAAAGAGTACGACGTCAGAGAGAACAGAGAGAGAGGATGGAGGAAGAAGGTGAAAATTCCCGGGAACTCTAATATAACCTGGGTGGACCTATTAGGTCCTCTCAAGGACATAAAATTCTAGTCGACTAAACGTTGGAATTAAGAGGAACGGTACATTATGTTGTTTAAGTGTCTAAGGTTCCTGATCCTATATCTGTGGAAGTCCTCCAATATTAAGACGGGTTGTGTTGAAGGTTTCGGAGAAAAGTACTGTGGTCTTGTCCCTGAAGGGACCACCAGGTCACCAATTCTAAGACGGAAAGTTACGTCCCCGGAGTCCAAGGTAAGGACCAGTCCCGTGATTCTAAGGTGTAAGGAACCCCGTTGATTCAAACGGACGGTGTTGATTCTGGGTCACTTTGGTTTTTATTTATAAATTTTGTTGTGTCCTTTTTTTCTGTGGTCCCTTCTAGACCCAGGTCGGATGAGATAACTCCACAAGTGCTCAGTTCTCGCGATAGAGGTGACCGGGACGGTGGTTGAGGTGTGGGTTCGAGACCACGTCCACGACTCGACCCGGAGTGGATCTCATGGGTCGGAGGTGAAGTCCTGAAGCACTTAGGCACCCGAGGGACTGAGAGACCACAGAGATTACCGAAGAAGACAGGGGTGGGGGTCCAAGTCGGACTGCGTTCCTTTCTTCGTTCTCAGGACGACTGGAGGACACCGGTCAACGGGAGACGGAGTGAACACAGAGACTGTCGGAGTTGTCTTCCGAGTTCGACAAGAGGATTACAGGTAAGGGGGAGTCACGACCGCTGTCTGTCGGAGTTCGGATTTGGTAGTCTCCGTCTCGTCGTCCACCCTAGGGTCAGGGGACTGGTCCCTAACTTGGGTACGGGAGACGTCACTTTCCCGTCCCAGAATTGGCGAGCTGGCGGTTCCTTCGGGGACATCAAGAACTATACGATTTAATTAACCTTCTCAGACGGAAGGTGTAAGGGAGGGGAAGAGTGAGGGACCCCTGTTTTAGTTTTGACATAAACTCGTCAGTTTGGACTGGTTAACAGAACACCAAACTTACCGATAGATGGGAGTCGGACTTCTGGGGTTTGGGTGCGAAGTAACCCGTGGTGCGGGGTCCCATTGTTCTACATGTCCGATACCTTCATGTCGACTGTTATGAAGGTTACTTATGAGGTTAAAAAGAGGATATCTTTATACACACTTTATAATAAATTATATAATAATTTATGTAAGATGTCCTCTTCAAGGATATCTTTATAAGGATGGAACCTCCATCCTTTTTCTCCTAATTCGATCACGGGGTTAGACTTTCACCAATTTCGGGAAAGATTGTTTAAGGACTTGACCTTTCTCTTTGAAAAGATGTTTATCAGGTAGTGCACCAAAAGTGTGATCTGGTGTCTGTACCCCGGCCACCCCGTCCCCCGTGAAAATCAGTGTCGACACTCTTTTCAAGGACTCTCTCCCAACCTTTGACAATCAGGACAACAACTGTAAATGTTCAACAGAATTTTAGGAGGTTGTGTTAGGTGACGGTTTAGTAACTCAAAGACTTAAGTAAATCGACTTACATGAGACATGAACTTAAATTTTCGTTCACTCGAAAGGAAACTCTGTAACACTCCACTGTCCCAAAGTAGATAATAACCTTTAGACTAAGTTTCAGGGTAGTAAGTTACCCGGTTCACTAGAAGAAAACAACTTTCCCGAAAGTAATCTCAACGCGTATAAAATTAACGCCCGTTAGACCCTACTTCAAACCAAGAAGTCGGAGATGACTTTCCATGTTATCAACTCCTCGGAACCTCCCGATTCCCGGTCTTGAACGTCTACCTTCCCCTTCTTACGTTCCCACATGGAATCCAAAGGAAATATCCTGGGTAAGTAACACCCAGTATCCCACACCCTCTTGAACCCCTGTGAGTCAAGTTGATATAAAAATTCCTTCTTTTCTTTCCTCTAAAGACTCGGAATTGTCGTGTCATCCCAGTCGAAAAAGTCTGACCCAACGATTCTACACTGAACACAGAGTGGTTCGCCTCCAGGGTCCTCCTACAAGTGTTAAATAGGGGAGTGATAAAACCAAGTAGACCACAGAAAGATCACGTTACACTTTAGACGGTATCTCTTGACAAATTTTCAAGTGACTCGAGTTACGAAACCCCTATATGGACACTATATGACTATTTGTCCCTTTTATCTTCGAATATTATGTCAGATATGATATATTTACCGAAGGGACCATCCAGTCTACCATTCCTTAGACGGACGTTATGTCCTCTGGGTCCTAGAAACTTGGACCCAACCCTTCTAGGGGACCTCTTCCTTTCCCGTCGGGTGAGGTTATAAGGACGGATCTCTTAAGGTGCCTGTCTCCTCGGACGTCCAATATCAGGTACTCCAGTGTTTCTCAGTCTGTGGTGATTCACTGATTGTGTATGTGTGTCTGTGGGTGTATGATATATTAAGATTAGAAGACTGTATCCCTGAAGGGACCATTAGGTCCCCGATTCTGAGACGTGAGGGTCACGTACCCGGGTCCAAGTTAGGGACTAGTCTCTTGATCTAGGGTGTACGGTGTCGATTTCTAGAATTTACGGCGTTGATTGTTCACCACGTCGGTTTATTTAAATTAAATTAAATTTTTACCATAACACTGTGAGGACAGACATCTATCCGAAATATATAAACCCATACAACAATCCTTTATATGTTTTTAGAACCCCATGTTCCTTCCGAGTACTCACTAGAAAATTGAACAGAAGTAGATGAAAAATATAAAAGACTAAAAAGTTGTTATATATAACGAAAATAACACGATTTTTGTTTCTAATTAATTTTGTTTTCCGGTATATTGGGAGGATCTCTACTATTATGTTTAAGGGAGAGAGTGGGTAAGGAAACCGTATACTAAGATAGTGGATTCAGTCAAGTCAGTCAAGTCAACGAGTTAGCACAGGCTGAGAAACTCTTGGGAACCTTACGTCGTGCGGTCCGAAGGAACAGGTAATGGTTGAGGGCCTCGAATGAGTTTGAGTACAGATATCTCAGCCACTACGGTAGGTTGGTAGAGTAGGAGACAGTAGGGGAAGAGGAGGACGGAAGTTAGAAAGGGTGATAGTCCCAGAAAAGGTCACTCAGTCAAGAAGTGTAGTCCACCGGATTCATAACCTCAAAGTCGAAGTCGTAGTCAAGAAGGTCACTTATAAGTCCTGAATAAAGGAAATGTTACCTGACCAACCTAGAGGAACGTTAGGTTCCCTGAGAGTTCTCAGAAGTTGTGGTGTCAAGTTTTCGTAGTTAAGAAACCATGAGCCGTAAAAAAAGTCAGCTTGAGAGTGTAGGTATATACTGATGACCTTTTTGGTATCGGAACTGATCTACCTGGAAACAACTGTTTCATTACAGAGACGAAAAATTATACGATAGATCCAACCAGTATCGAAAAGAAGGTTCCTCGTTCGTAGAAAATTAAAGTTCGGACGTCAGTGGTAGACGTCACTAAAACCTTGGGTTTTTTTATTTCAGAGAGTAACAAAGGTAACAAAGGGGTAGATAAACGGTACTTCACTACCCTGGCCTACGGTACTAGAAGCAAAAGACTTACAACTCAAAATTCGGTTGAAACAGTGAGAGAAGAAAGTGAAAGTAATTCTCCGAGAAATCAAGAAGTGAAAGACGGTATTCCCACCACAGTAGACGTATAGATTCCAACTATAAAGAGGACTTTTAGAACTAAGGTCGAACACGAAGTAGGTCAGACGGTAAAGAGTACTACATGAGACGTATATTCAATTTATTCGTCCCCTGTTATATATCGGAACTACATGAGGAAAGGACTAAACCTTGGTCAGACAACAAGGTACAGGTCAAGATTGACAACGAAGAACTGGACGTATGTCTAAAGAGTTCTCCGTCCAGTCCACCAGACTATAAGGGTAGAGGAATTCTTAAAAGGTGTCAAATAACACTAGGTGTGTCGGTTTCGAAACCACATCAGTTATTTCGTCTTCATCTACAAAAAGACCTTGAGAGAATAAAAAAACTACTAGCTCGTCTACAACCGTTAAACTAGAGACCAAGGAGACGGAGAAGATTTAGGTCTAACTTGTAGACCTTCAAGAACCAAGTGTATGACGACTTCGGACCGAACCTCTTAAAACTCGTAATGAAACGATCGTACACTCTACACATGTTCACAGGCCGTTAACTGTAACGGAAAGAAACTCTAAACTTACTTTTGTCTGGAAAAGGTCAGGACACCGGTGACGACTCAAAAGGTCTAAACGACCGTATAACTCACGTCGTGAAAGTGTCGTAGTAGAAAGTCCTAAACTTTATCGAGTTGACCTTAAGGTAGTGGAGATGATCGAAACAAAAATTACTACAAAGGATTTCGGGTGAACTAAAGTGAAAGGTCCTACAGACCGAGATCTACTCACTAGTGTGGTAGTACCAATAGACCCAGTACTTCTAGAAAAAACATATGAAGAAGACACATAAGAATGGTGTAGAAGAATTATAGAAGATAAAGACAATTCTTTCTTTCACTTTAACGAGTCAGCACAGATTGAGAAACGCTGAGGTACCTGACATCGGATGGTCCAAGGTGGTAGGTACCCTAAAAGGTCCGTTCTTATGACCTCACCCAACGGTAACGGAAGAGGTCCTCTAGAAGGACTGGGTCCCTAACTTGGGCCCAGAGGGTGTACCATCCGTAACATCCGTCTGTGAAATGGAGGACTCGGTGGTCCCTTCTAGGTGAAGACAATCCAGGTATGGTAAAGACAGGAAGTAACTCGGGTAGAAACGTACTTTACAAGGGAACCATAGAGATTAAAAGAACTTCTCTAGAGATTAGAAGGGGTAAGGATAGTGGATTCCTTAATTTTATTTTAATACGTTCCTGAAAGGACCACCAGTTCATCGATTCTGAGGTGTAAGGGTTAAGTCCTCCGGGTCCAAGTTAGGGACCAGTCCCTTGATTTAGGGTGTACGAGGTTAATTCTCAGACTTACGGAGTTACTTCTAGCTTCTAGACCCACTACGTTGATTCTAGACCGTGTCGGTTTATTTATTTATTTATAATTTTTTTTTGATACGTCTTCTGTACTCTCCCCTGCTATTGAGGACTCACTTGAAGGTCTCTGTCACCATCGGTTTCCCAATCACGTCGACGGCTCCGACCCCCTAGGACTCCCAGAACCTACTTCACCCAATGGAGAAACGACTTTCGGACAAGAAGGACGAACCCTTCTATCTCCCGCGAGTAGGTCCCGGGAAACCCCCTACTTCTCCAGGAATTGGTCCGTGACCCGCTACACCCTTTATACTAGTGTCCCACCCCTCCGAGTCTCCGACCCGTTCTGATCGACCTAGAAAGTCTACAGTCCACACTTCGTTCCTCTCACTTCAGTGTCGGGCACAAACGGGTCGAGTCGGTCAAGACAAACCGTCCACCCACACCTCCTGACTTGCAGGTGGCGTCGACACTCGTGTCCGTCGACGAGATCCGTGTCCACCGAGGGTGCCGACGGAGGAGGGTTCCCTGTTGTGGGACGGGTCTCGGTCGAAAGTCTTACCACCGAGAGGGGGAGGGGGCTGAGGTCCAGAGTACCACATTACTTTTTTCGTGTTGTCTTCCGGTCAATATTCGAGCCTAGACAATGGAGGATCACACACTGGAACCCGTGAATCGAAGGACGTGGACCCAGGATAGCCACTTTTACCTTTCTGGTATTGGTCCGAGAGCGACTCCACCTCACTCAGAACTTACTCTTCGACGTATAATCTCTGTGCACATACCGAATCGTCATTTGTGTTCAAACAATAAGAGTATTCCTCTACCCCCGGAGAGGAGGACGTGGGAAAAAGGGCGTGGGTTCCGTTCTGGACTCGTCTGTTCCCAGTGTCAGTGTTCGGGGACGGGTGGAAACGGCGAAGTAGAGGTGGGAGGGGTTGTACATGGTGGCAGGTTTCCTGGCGGGTGAGTATTGGACGGTGGGGTTCCTAGTACTACCAAAGAATGACGAAGTCTCCTTCAAGTTCACGGTCTACTTTACGCCTCCGTTGTCTATTTCTGTGCTTTCTCAAAACACTCTTGGAACCCGTTCCTACTCCCGACTCCTGGCGGTCCCCTGGGTCTGAGGGGTGGTGCATGTGTGTGTGTGTGTTGTTCCCGGTCTCTTGAAACACCTTTCTCTCCCGAACACTTCTCCTGAACATTCGTAGGTGAACAAACCCTCAGGGTGGGATCCCCTGTGTGTCTCCAACCCGGGTAGAAAGGGAGTCAAGTTCTCCCGTCTTGAAGGTCCTCAAGGGATCCTCCTCCGTTTGGGAAGTGTCAGACCCCGACCCCTACCTCCTCCGACCATGGACGAGAGTCACTCACAGCCTCCCCGAGGGGAGGGTACGATACGTGGTCGAGAGGTCCCACCTTCTTCGACTTCTTCCGGACTGTCGTCCCCTTTACGGACTGATGGTGGGGAGGCGGGGGGGTCTCGACCAACGCCGTTTCCACAGACTTTCGAAGGGTTCCTGGTCGAGACGTAACCCGTTCTCCACCGACAGGCCCCAACCTCAACGGTCTCTACCTGAACGACCTTAGGCCTCCCGAACCCTTCCCGTCTGATCTCAACGAAGACGGAGTCCCTTCCGTCGATGTCTGTTTCGAGGGATCACCACCTTGAAGGGAAGACCAGATCACCGATTCTGAGGTACGAGAGTTACGTCCCCCGGGTCCAAGTTAGGGACTAGTCCCTTGATCTAGGGTGTACGGCGTTGGTTCTGGGTCATGTCGGTTTATTTATTTATATATAATTTTGTTTTGGTTTTTGGAGGGACCACTACTCACCTACACCCCTCCCCCGAGAGACTTCTGGGATGTCTTGGCGATCCTCTGTTGTTCACTTGAGATCCGTCGACGGTGGGCTCAGTCAAGGGTCGTCACTCGCCGTCGACGCACGTACGATAGGGTGGGGAGAAAGAGGAGGGAAAGACGTCGGAGACAGGGTCACTCCAGTCCCTGTTGGACCACTTATACCCTCCTTCACTCGAGTTTTCTCTCTCTTTCGACTGGAGTCGAAACGGGCCGGTTGGGGGTCGTGTTTCTACTTTCCGATTTTACATAGACTCGTCGTGCGTGTAAGACTACAGTCGCACACTTTACTTAGATGTCGAAATGTAAAGGAGTCTCACTGGTCTTTTCAGGACTCTGAAAAGTAGGTCTACGGGGCCCCTACACCCTCTTTTGTGTTTCGACGAAACACTGCTGTGGGGTCCTTACACGAATAAGTTGTATCGCTACATGATTAATCTACAGACAACTCGAGACGACTCGAGACACCGTTCGGGATTGGTTCGTAAAACGAAAATAAGTGCCTTCCGAATGTTGTCGGTAGAGTACATAATAGGGGTCCAATGACTCCTCCTTTGACTCCGTACCTCTTAAATCCGTTGAACGGGGTTTAAGCGTCTTCAACCCAAGTAGAAAATTCGGTATAAGGAAGGACCCGATGGAAACTAGAGAGGTCCTAGGGTTTCGTCGAGTGAAAAGTGAGATTTAACGAACAAATCCCGAGTTCAGAAGTTAATGTCACTAGACAAAATAAAAGAAATTCTAAAAAAAAAAATTACACCTGGAAATAAAAGAAGTTCACTTTCAGTGAGTCAGCACAGGTTGACAGACACTGGGGTACCTGATATGTCAGGTACTTTAAGAGACCCGGTCTTATGACCCTACCCATCGGAAAGGGAAGAGGTCCCTTAGAAGGGTTGGGTCCCTAGCTTGGGTCCAGAGGGCGTGACGTCCGTCAGAAATGGTCGACTCGGTGTTCCCTTTGGGTAAAAGAAGTTTCAGAAATAGTTTAAACAATGGTATAACGAAGACCAAATACGAAAACAACCTCCAAACAAAAAAAAAAAAAAAACCGGAGTTCCGTACACCCTAGGGTCAAGGGACTAGTCCCTAACTTGGGTGTGGGAGACGTGATCCTCAAGGGTCGGTGACCTGGTGGGTCCTTCAGGGTCGTGACTAGAGGTGACTCCGTTCTCGATCTACAAAAAGTAAAACCACCATACACACGACACGTGCACGAGTCAGTGAGTCAGTCTGTGTAACGCTGGGGTACCTGACTTCGGATGGCACAAGGAGACAGGTACCTTAAAGGGTCCGTTCTTAAGACCTCGTCCAACGGTAAAGGAAGAGGTCCTTTAGAAGGACTGGGTCTCTAGTTCGGGTGAAGAGAACTCAGAGGACGTAGCCACCTACACGAGAAATGGTGACGTGGTGGAACCTTCGGGAGTAAAAAACATCCCGTCCTGGTTTTCAGCCTTGTAGGACAGAGTCGAGTTCGGACAGGGCAGAGGTGACTTCTGTCGGGACCCTGGGGTACGCACACGAAACGGAGACGGGTCGACCGGGAAACCCAAAAACATTGGTGTTCGACTCTCGTCCTTGTCCCAGTTTGTCTTCGGCGGACTCCCGGCTCGTCTCTTCTCAGAAAGCCCCTCAATCTCTCTCTGTACCCTATGAACACCCCACTTTTCTTTCACCTCTTCTCTGTTGCGCCCACAAAAGTCTATTCCCGGTCTTAGGGTGGATCCCTACAAGTACTTAGTGTGTGTGTATAAACGAACTTTAATGTAAAAACCACCGACCTGACACCGGAAACAACGACACCAAACAAAAAGAAACAACCAAAGGTTGAGACGAGACTCCGATTTGACAAAGAACCGCGAGTCAGCACAGGCTGAGAAACACTGGGGTACATGATATCGGGTGGTCCGAGGAGGCAGGTACCCTAAGAGGTCCGTTCCTATGACCTCACCCAACGGTAAAGGAAGAGGTAGGGTTAGATGTCTTCTCGATATAAAAATCTGAGATCAGAAACCGAAGGGTCCACCGAGTCACCAGTTCTTAGGTGGACGTTTACGTCCTCTGCATCTTTTGTGTCCGAACTAGGGACCCAGTCCTTCCAGGAGACCTCTTCCTTCATCGAAGGGTGAGGTCATAAGAACGGACCTTTGGAGATACCTGTCTCCTCGGACCGTCCGGTGTCAGGTACCCCAGTGTTTCTCAGCCTGTACTGACTCGTACGTGCTCCCCACCCCCTTCTCAGAGACTGTGTATTATCTACAAACTCTTTACTATCGGTGTGACTTAAAGTTAATTAAACGGTTCGTAGGACAATGAATATGGGCCTACGGACGTAGACTCCAACTTACCCACGACCTCCTCCTCGATCGTTTTGTCGGTGTCTTTCGTGACTCCCCGTCTGATGCCCGTTGGACTGAAGTCGTTTTTAGGGGTTTTGGTTTACCGTAGATCAAGTGCCAACACGCCCTCGTCGACTGTTCTCGGACCCGATCACGAGTCTTATAATCTTGAACTCGTCTCACCGACTTACGTTCCATGGGGGTCGGGGGTCTGGGTCTTAAGTCTACTTGTCAGTAGCCCCGTTACTCAGTCTCCATGTCCGCCCTGAAAAGTGGAGCGTGCTAGGACCCACTAGACAGTGGGCCTCAGCCGGTCTCTTACAGAAAAGTCGAGAAATACTAATTGAAGATAAATGGTAAAAGATAAAAATCCACTGGAAACTGTTCTGGGTGAGAAACTTTATCAGACCGGTTTCCTAAAGTTCTCCAGTTGTAGAACACAACCCATAAAATATTTTCCCGGGAAGAAAAGATGTACACCTCGGGTCGACCCACCTCCATAAAACGATGTCTTCGGTCGGGACTTTATAGGTACATTGTGTATTAGTTAAGTTCCGACCAGGAGCGGAAAGAGTGTGAAGGAATCCCCCTAAAGAACCTGTGCCTCCTCGTCTCCTCCGAAGTTCTTCCCAGTTGCGGAAAAGATGGCCCTTGAGTCGTGTTTCAGAACTTACATTTTGTTCTCTTAAAGAGAAATCAACCGAGTAACACCAGAGTTCTTCTTTATCCATGATCGGTCCTTAGAGATTTTAGAGACTACTCCTGGTCTTGACCGTAGGAGTCTATCGAAGTCGAAACACCTACAAGTCGCTCCGAAACTTTTATTGAGGATTTTTCCAAGTCTGGTGTTCCTACAGTAACTGGAATTTAAGTGGGACAGTGTAATGGTCTCGAAGGGTCCTCCACGTCACCATTTCTTAGGTAGACGGTTACGTCCTCTGTATTCTCTACACCCAAACTAGGGACCCATCCCTTCTAGAGGACCTCCTCCTTTACCTTTGGGTGAGGTCAAAAGAACGGACCTCTTACGGTACCTGTCTCCTCGGACCACCCGATGTCAGGTCCCTAACGTTTCTCAGTCTGTTTTGACTCGTGGTGGTGGTGGTGGTGTAATCTGAAGGGACTACTAGGTCCCCTCTGAGGTACGGGGGTCACGTCCCTCGGCTCCAAGCTAGGGACTAGTCCCTTGATCTAGGGTGTACGGTGTTGATTCTCAAGGGTATGACATTGATTGTAGACCGTGTCGGTCTAATTTCTAAAAAAAAAATTTTTTTTCTACTTGATCTATTCTTCTGCCGAAGAGACCACCGAGTCACATTTCTTAGGCGGACGACTACGTCTGTGACGTCCTCTACTCCCAAACTAGGGACCCAGGCCTTCTAGGGGACCTCCTCCTTTACCGTTGGATGGGGTAATAAGGACGACCCCTATTACGGGTCCCTGTCACCTCGCACCGTCCGATGTCAAGCACCCCCAGTCTTTCGCTGACCCGTGTGTTTCTCTTCTTTACTCTGGACTCTGAAGGGGTCGGTGAACTCTTCTTACCAAGAAGAGACGTGTAAAAGTTCTTAGGGTCCTGTCGTCCGCTGGGATGAAGAATATTGATTCGATCGTTTCCCGAGAAACGTTTGTGTTTGTGGTCTCTTTATAACACTTGTCTACTTGTCTGTGAAGTGACGGAAAGCAGTGTTACCAAAATTTATAAGTTGTGTCTATTATTCTTTGTCCCTGAAACAAAAGGTCGAACTACAGTAAAGTCATTTTCAAAAGACAGATGTGAAGATGACTTATACCAAGAAAAATTTTTATAAATATACATACATAAACCGACGTGACCCAGAATCAAAACCGTGTGTCCTAGAGAGAACAAAAATGAAAAATCGGCGTCGGACGTCCTAGAAATCGCCACCGTACACCTGAGAATCAACGTCGGACACCATAGATCAAGGGATGGTTCTACCTTGGGTCCGGGGATCGATGACCTGGTGCTTCCTTCAGGGCTATACGAAGAAAAACTACGTTTTACCATGTAAAACTCCGTCTCTAATGTATCGATGGACGACTCTCCCTATAAATATGTAATGCCGTAGGTAGGGTACGGACGCTTCTCGAAGTCCAGTGGAATTCCCCTTGGTAGTAGGGGAGACTCTTAGGTAGACCCCACAGAAGAATCAATATCTTCTATGGTATTTCCTATATCTCCGTCTTTAGTATACGTCGGGTCTTCCTTGCCCTGTCACCCTGGTAGACACCAGTCTGTGTTCCGAGACTTGTTGTGTATGGTCTCCTATGTCGGTCGTCAAGAGATCCCTGTGTGATCCGGTTTTAAGTTCAAAGTTTTGTCGTTCGTCTTACCGTTCATACCATCGTACGAAGTTCTACCACGAGTCGTCCTTTCGGTTCCTTTCGACCCCTTCCTGCATCCGGGGGAGTCGTGTTTCTTTCCGTCGACAGTCCGACAACCGTACGATTAGGGGGGTCCTGGGTCGGTGAAACGTGTCGACGGAACGAACCCCTGGTGTCCACTTATGTGGCTTCTTCCATTGTCGAGTCACCCCGACAGTAGAAAGTTTATTGGTGACCTCTGACCCATTCCTGGTCGACCCTTGGTAGACTCGTCTCCCACCTCGATCCGTCCTTAACAGAGGTCGTCACCGCGACCACACCGTCATCACTAGTTGACACCCTTACCAGACTAGTCCGAGTGAAAGACGGGTGAGTCGGATGTCTCCGTCCAGACCTAGGAAAGTCGGAAAAATTTATTTCCGGACCCTTCAGGACCGGTCTCGTTAATTCGTTCTTTATATTCATTCCGTGGTTTAACCTTGTCCTTCTTCATGTCGACAATGATAAACGACTACTGTACTTTTGACAAAGATAAACGACTACTGTACTAAAATATACATCTTTTGGAATTTCTGAGGTGGTTTTTTTTTGGTTAATCCTTATCATTTGTTTATGTCATTTCAAAGTCCCATGTTTTAATTATATGTTTTTAGACAACGTAAAGATTATTACTTGATCGTCTCTCGTTTTAATTCTTTTATTATGTTAAATGTTTACGTTGTTTTTCTTATTTCATGGATTCTTATTTAAATTGGTTCCTCCACTTTCTAAACATGTGACTTTTGACATTTTGTAACAACTTTATTTGACTTCTATGTTTCTTTACCTTTCTATAAGAGACGAGTACCTAACCTTCTTAATTATAACAATTTTACAAGCACAATGGATTTCGTTAGATGTCTAAATTATGTTAAGGATAGTTTTATGGTTACTGTAAAAAGTGTCTTTATCCTGTTTTTTTTTTTTAGGATTTTATTTATACCTGGGTGTTTTCTGAGGTCTATCGGTTTGTTGGAACTCTTTTTCTTGTTTCGTCCGCCACAGTGTAAGGGACTAAATTTAGTATAATGTTTAGATATCATTAGTTTTATTGTACCGTATCCGTCCTTTTCTTTTCTTTTTGTCCGTATAGTAGTTACATTGTCTTAACTTTCGGGTCTTTATTTGGGTGAGTATATGCTTGTTTCCTTGTTTCTTTAGTGTTACCTTTTTCTTATCAGAGGAGTTATTTACTACAACTTTTTCACATGTCTGTGTACGTTTTTTTTTTCTAAATTTGATCTAGTGATAGAGTGTAGTCGGTGTTTTTTATTTGATGGAGTGTGACCTTATAATGGGTCGGGATTTTTTTTAATTAAGAACGGTGAACGTTGTTACGGCTACTTGGAGTGCCTAATAATACGATTTACTTTATTCAGTCCGTCTCTTTCTGTTTATAAAATACTAAAGTGAGTATACATCTTAGATTTTTATTTGTTCACTTTTGTTTTATTTACTTGTTCAGTGTGGTTGGTTTTTGTTTGTGCATCTCCTTCCCTCTGACCCCAGTTACCGAATTTCCTCAGTCGATATACTGCTGTCTACCTTTGATTTGGAAACTACCACTCGTGCGACACCACATACGTCTTCACCTTTATATTGTAACATGTACATTTTGAATGCGATACTTGGTAATATGTGTTTGTTTATTCTGGGACCCCAGAAACTGGGCCCGGGGTCCGAACACGTCGTTGAGGATAGTCAACGTAAGTGAAGGTAGAGAAAGTGTCAACGGTACACCATTTGTACACTTACCAAAAATCGACATCACTAAAATCCCCAACAACCATGACTTAAAGAGGGTAGAGGCATTCTTAGTCCTGACGGTAGTTTACCGGGGTAAAAATTAAAAAAAAGAATTATAAATGAAATGAATAAATAAACCGAAACGGTCCGGAACCAACACCGTGAGTTCTAGAAACTATAAGTAACGTCGCACTCCCTAGAACTCAATACCGTACACTTGAGAATTAGTGGCGTGCACCCTAGATCGAGGGACTGGTCCCTAACTTGTACCCAGGAGACGAAACCCACGAGACTCAGAATCGGTACCCTGATGGTCCCTTCAGGAATCCGGGGTAAAAATCTCTCCCAGAAGGTCATCAAAGAGACCCGTCGGTCGTCGTTGTCCTGTGCATGACGACCAATTTATGTCAAGGAGGGGCCGACCTACCGGTTCCTGGGTCTCAGGGGTCTTGGGTGCCCGACGATCGTATAGTCTGGGGGAGAGAAGTCGGACTACTGGTGGATTGTGCCGGAATGCACCACTCTTTGAAACTGGGACTTGGACGGGAAACCGACCTTCGAGAGTAGACAGAAAGGTGACCCAGAGTCTGCGGTGCCGTCGAGAGTGTAGAAGGAACATACAACACACAGACAGGAGAGTCACGTTACTTTCGACGAGGACCAAGTGAGCCCCCTGGTCCTCAGTCCAAAGTTAGTCTATTCGTACTTCTGTTTACAGTGTATGGAAAAGAGGGATTTCGTCGTGTTTCGTCGGATTCTTCTCACCCACCGCGACTGGAAACCACTTTGAAGAATCAGTACGCCCCTCCGGTGAATGTCCACTCAAACTACACCCCGCTTCCTTTGCCTTTCGACAAACTTCCTTCTGTATCCAGTCCGAGATACCGAATGGAGGGTCGGAGTCCAGTATCTGGGTGACGAAAGGTGAGGTAGAACCACTCAGACCAGGAATTGACTTTTGGTGTTTGGACACGCGTATGGTCCATGCGACCGACAGGTGTTCTCTGGTACTTATTTATACTTTTATAAGGCTGGAGCGGTAGACGGAATCGGTCCTAAGGGGTCTTTCGTTGTCAGGTACCGTCTCTCCCGAGTCTACGAAGTTTTGAAACCAAGTACCTGGACACCTACATCCTCCCACCGTGTTTCTCCTCGTGACTACATATATGTTCTGGTACACATTTTGCCTATCGATCACCCTTCGACGACTCTCAAGTCGAGTCCCGAGACACTACCGGATCTCCCCACCCTACTCTCTCTCCGACTTCTGTGTATCGATCTATTAAATGAAACAACATGTCGTATTCGGTTGTGTTACAACTTTCACTAATATGAGTTTATTTTTGTAGTTAATTAATTTTCATTTATTCTTAAAGATTTTTATTTTTTGAAACAATCCCTTATATTAGGGGATTCCTAATGTCCTTCACTCTAGTTCCCTCTACCCCCTCCTAGTTAAGTTCCTATGGCCAGTACCTTGACGGAGGGAAGTGAGTCATGTTTACGACCGTAAGTAAGTGTATAGTTATATAAAGAAATTATGAGTAGTCATAATAGGTTTTTCGATATCTTAACCAGGAACAGGAGCGTCTCTTTAGTAGCGTGATCGTAGATTTAAGACGGGTACAATCACACCCCTCCCCTCTCAACTAAGTAGTCAAGAGCGGAGGGAGACCAACTTCCACGTAGGGTGTCCTGTCCCTGAGGGGGCGTGAAAGTCGAACGTGCACACGCCCGTGGTCCGTCCAGAGTACCTCTGTAGTTGTCTCCACAGGACAGTTCCCCTCCCTCACCGCTCACCCCTCTCCACTCTCCACCGGTCACACACTATCCGTTCGTGACGACCTGGGTAGACTGCAGGCGACCTCGGGCATACGGCACCGTGACCCTGTTCTCTGTCCATTGCGGTTCCTTTGGACTTTGAGGTCGGTGTCCTTCTCAATCTTCCTCCCCCAACATCGTTAACAGACGTTGAGGTGTAACCCTGGAGATCTCGGGACACAGAGTCATCGTCGGTCCCGGTCCGGTTTCTTGGGTCTGACAGGATTTCTCTGCGTTCACTGTCTGTCGTGTATGGTGGAGACCCTTCACTAGTCCTAAAGTGTCCCGAGGTCCCAGGGGGTCCTTGTAGAATATGACACTAAGTAGGAAGTGGTAAAACCTTAGGTCGTTTTACTGTCGGGCAGAGGAGGGAACCTCGGTCAGTTGCTCCTTCGGAGTGTTCAAACGTCGGGTCAAGTTCAGGGTCCAGACGGTGGATGACCGAAACACTGGATATTCTAAGGATTTGAGAGGTCGGAGTCAAAGAAGTAGACAGTTTCCCCTTTAACACTGTCGGTCACTCTAGTAAGTTACCGTACAAATCGGACAACGGACCGTGTACTAATTTTTTTTTTTTCATGATCAACGAACCAGCACAGGTTGAGAAAGACTGGGGTACCTGACATTGGGTACTCCGAGAAGATAGACACCTTAAGAGGTCCGTTTTTATGACCTCACCTATCGGTCAGGCAAGCGATCCCCTAGATGGTCCCTGAGGTCGTAACGTCCGTCTAAAAAAAAAAGACAGAGTCGGTGGTCGTATGTTATTTAACGGGGATTTATCTTCGATGACACCAATATTCCGGTGGTTTGAGACACACGGGGGTCCTCATAATACAAAGAGACCCCTTTTGATTCTATCATACTGTGAGACTTTCCCGAGATTTCGGAATTTATATAGTTGTTGACGACGATAAAATTGTAGGGACCCTCGTTTCTCTTTAGAACCGTCGTCGGTTTACCGGATTTTCTCTTTATTTTAGTTCATCATTTTAATCGTAGAGTAAAAGGGCAGAAGTGAGGTCCTGCGTTCACGAGGGGTCGGGGGGGTTCTCACTCAGTCAAGTCCGTCTTCTCTTTACTTAGGTAGGACTTTCTTAGACAAGAAGAACGGGACGATTGGAAAGAGAAAGTCTGAGTCACAAAACCAGAGTTCCTCCTACGAACACTTACTGATCCGAATGCTTTTACCAGGACGCACGAAGTCAAAGGTATTCGTGTACGTGAGATGAGATTTACGAGGGTGAAGTGAGATGAAAGACTCCCGAACTCCAAGAAGAGTCGCGGACAAAGGATCGTGGTCACTACCTGGACAGATAGTGACTAGTTTGAAGTTGTGCAGTAATCCGGGGGTTTACAGATGTCTCGGGGTGTAAACACGGTCCGGAACTCCTATTTTTCCCCTCAGAGATCCCTTTCTGACGAATCTGCCCCTTTGTGTAGTGTTTTGTCCACTCGTGTCTCCAAGTTCGTAAACAAGTTGTCTGTGACGACTCGGGTCCACTACACGATTTTCGATCTCTGAACGACGGACGGGAAGTCTTTGTACACTAGATCCCTTCTCCGGGTTGTGTTCCTCTGGTTGTCACACTTTCCACCTCATGAGGTTATGCGGGAAAGATCCATTCAGGTCCTCAGACATGGTTCTACGTCGCGTTAACTTCGGTGAGACATGACTTAAGGGCCTGTGTGGAGTCAGAAGGACAGGGACCCATAGGAGGTTTTGTGAGGAGAGAGTAGTTACTGTGAAAATACAAATAGTTTATCCCGTGTCTAAAAGAATTCCCAACTATTCGTAAGGGGATGTTCTAAGAAAGGATAGATCGATTTTCGGTGATAACTTAATGGTTCTATAGAGTCAGGGGTCCTAGTATTCCAGACCTCTTTCCCCACTCAAAGAGGGTGGGGTGTCTTTCGGACGGATCGTTTAAAGGATAAAGGCCAGGGGTGTGACGGAGAAAGGTCCACTACTGTCACCGTTTCAGGTGAGCCAAGTCCCTTGTAGGGAGAGAGCTACGGTTCCGACATAGGTAGATTATAAGTACCTCAGAAACTTCACACAGAGACGAAGGATTTGATCGTTTTTAATGGCTTTCTTACTTGTCGAGAAAAGAATTAAGATAGTTACAAACAACGATATGTTATATGGAGCTCTTTTAACGTGTTTAAGATTCCGTACAGACCTACTTAATAGAGGTTCCTTGTGGAGGGAGGGTTCCGTTGATAGCACGAGTTGTCGATACAAAAGGTGACATGGTAATGCAAAATAAATAAATACAAATAAAAATACATAAACAAAGGAACCGACACGGTCGAGAATCAGACGTCGTACAACCTAGGTCAGGGGACTGGTCCCTAGCTTAGGCCCCGGGGACGCACCCTTCGAGCCTTAGAATCAGTGACCTGATGTCCCTTAAGGGAGGTAAAGAATAAGTAAGTAAATAAAACCTCATATTAACGAAGGTAAAATAACACAAAACTTCAGATCTAATAAGACTCTGCGTCTCCTCTCGGTCACGTGTAAACGGTTTGCGTCAGGTCGTAAACGTAACGGGAGAGAGGTCGTACCCCGGTTCCGGTGCGGTCGCAGGAGAAGGACACCCGAAGTCGAGAGTCGAGAAACACCAGACGTTCGTCGACTCGGTCAGGATTGTGTGAGTTGAGGTGTCGTGTACCAGACGTCCGTGACGTGGCCCATCCAGACAGGGTTTCCTTTATACCCCACGTCTCTATGTGGGGAGGGGTGGATATGTTTCTATCGGAAATATAGACAATAACAACGACAACAACACACACGTGCACACACACAACCGGAGTGACTCGTCCCTAGGATCAAGGGACGGGTCCCTAACTTGGGTCGGGACCGTCACTTTTGTGATTCAGGATTGGTGACCTGGTGATCCCTTAAGGGTGTCGGAAATATAACAATGTTTCTCGTCGTTGATTGACAACCGTAGAGACTGAAGAGTTAAGTTACCGGGTAAGCCCACCTAGAGGGATTTTTTTCCTTACATACGACCGAGTCAGCACAGACTGGGAAGCACTGGGGTACCTGACCTCGGGTGGTCCGAGGAGACAAGTACCTTAAGAGGTCCGTTCTTATGACGTCACCCAACGGTAAAGGAAGAGGTCCCCTAGAAGGACTGGGTCCCTAGTTTGAGTGTAGAGGACACAGAGGACGTAACCATCCGTCTAAGAAATGGTGGACCCTTCGAGTTCTTTTCCTTACCAAAGGTAGTTTCCATATAAGTTCCGGAATGGAGTACGTACTAACTTTTGCCGACTCTCACGACTTTACGAGAAGGGTGGGGGGGGGGCGGGGGCTAGAGTTTTTCCAAAGTTTCTGGATGATAATTTAGGGTGAAAGGGGGTCTCCCGAGACTTCCTTCCTTTGAAGAGAGGTCGTACATCGGTTCCTGTCCCTAGAAGTGATCCTCTACTCTCGTTGTCTTTTCGGTAAAGTGACCTGGTACCCTGTTCGACGGTATAGGTGTGTGTGTAAGAGGGGAAGTTCCAGTCGAGACCCTGAAGGACCACCAGGTGACCGATTCTGAGGTCCGAGGTTTACGTCCCCCGGGTCCAAACTAGGGATCAGTCCCTTGTTCAAGGGTGTCCGACGTTGATTCTCAAGGGTACTGTGTCGATTTGTCGGATGAACGGTGTTGCTTCCAGTTTCTAGGACGTACGACGTCGATTCTGGGTCACGACGGTGTATTTATTTAGTTACATAATATCTGTGTATATCTGTCTATCTAGTCTAGTTCGAGGTAGAGACGAGTCGGAAAACACGGGTGAGGTTCCCGGCGTAGACCATGTACAGTAGATGAAAGAGTGTACGGTTTGGTAGTGTGAACGAGACCATGGATTACCTGTACATCCCGAGTCGGTTTTATTAAGTGTGGTTGCTGTACGATTTGTAGTTGAACCACAGTCTGGACCCGAATCCTCGATCCTTACGGTTTCTTTTATACGGACCTTGTCGATTGACTGGTTTAGTTCCCTTTTGTAGTAATTGTTTGCGTTTCGTTTGTTTGTTTTTTCGAAATTTTACCAGTGAGAGAGGGTAAATGTAGAGTGGACTTTAGGATTAGAAGTTAAACGTTCAAATATTAAGGGAGGTCACCACTGATCAACGTCGCAATACTTGTTTCCTACTATTGAGATCGACTCCTTATTCGTCGTCCTCCTTTCTGGGACTGAGGGACAGTCACAAAGACCGTTTAAGTAAAAGTTTCCGCGTTTTATCTGGCAAGTGAAATGGGAGTGCAAACTATTATTGTTCTTACGGATTGTAGAGAACCCAGAGAACCACTCATGAGACGACGCATGTAGAAGCGTATGCACTAGGACTCTCGTTCTACGGAAAGATGTAGAATTTCGGATATAGGAGACGAGAGTCACGTAGGTCTTTTTTTCTGTCAGGGACAGGGGTGTTGAATGTCTGTAAGACCTTAAAGTAGAGGGGACGAAGGTTGACCGGTCACAGGTAACGACTTGGTTGGCACATATCCCGCTGTAAGGGTGTGGACTTCAGTCGAGGTGCGTTTGGTGTCCCTGTCATTCACGTCCTCTCACTCACAGAGTGTTAGTCTTACGATTATGGCCTCCCTCCACCTGTCCTTTGTCCTCTACAGATGACTTCTCACTTTGGGTGTCGGATCGGGTCAAGAGGAGGTCAATGTACGAGTCAGGGAAGTCAGGACAGGCTGAGAGACACTGGGGCACCTGGTACCGGGCGGTCCGAGGAGACAGGTACCCTAAGAGGTCCGTTCTTATGACCTCACCGAACGGTCAAGGAAGAGGTCCCTATTTCATACTTCACTCACTTCACTTCAGAGAGTCAGCACAGGCTGAGAAACGCTGGGGTACCTGACATCGGGTGGTCCGGGGAGGCAGGTACCCTAAAAGGTCCGTTCTTATGATCTCACCCAACGGTCAAGGAAGAGGTGGGTTGGTCAATGTTGTCTCCAATTTTGTTTCAGTAGTATACTATGTTTGATTCTTCGGGGGTCTGAGTGTCGGGACAGAGGGTAGGAGACACTTCAAACCGAAACGTCGGTTATGTTAGAGCTTGTCTGGACTTGTAAGTAGAATTTATTTATTTCTGTGTCAAACTACATCGTCTTGTCCCTAAGAGTTGAAGACGCAATAACTGCAAACCCCGACCTACGAAGAAGCAACACTCTCCAGACAAGCCCCGCAACATCCTACAACTCGTCGGAGGAGGTAGGATCAGAGATGGATGATCTAGGACAGGGACGGGATTGGGGTCACCATTTTGATTTTTACAGAAGTCTGCAACGATTTACAAAGGTCCCCCACGTTTTAGTCGGAGGGTCAATACTTAGAGGTACAATCTTCCGTTCTCTTGTCTTTTCTTCTCAAAAGTTGTGTGGTCCTTCCTGTTTGGTTCAATGGACCAGGTAGACCCAGAGAGACGCCGGAACTCCGGACGGGTCAACCTTAGGACCCACCCTTTTAACCCAATGACCTGTGATCCACGGTCTCTGTCTCTAGAAGGTCAGGAGAAAATTTTGACGAGTCCCGAACAGAGTCTCCATAGTCCCAGAGGGGAGACTAAATTCACAATACCAGTGTTTAGAATGGGGAATGGCTCACGAATGACGTACGTTCAGTGGTGACCCAGGCGAACATACATAAAAGAATGAAATAATGATGTAGTCGTAAGGTCATGTCTACAATCGAAGTAAAGTGTCTCCTCCTTTGACTTCGGGACTCTTCGACGACGATTCAGTGAAGTCAACACAGGCTGAGACACCCTAGGGTATCTACCGTCGGGTGGTCCGAGGGGGCAGGGACCCTAAGAGGTCCGTTCTTGTGACCTCACCCAACGGTAAAGGAAGAGGTTACGTATTTTCATTTTTCACTTTCACTTCAACGAGTCAGCACAGGTTGAGAAACGCTGGGGTACCTGACGTCGGAGGAGGCAGGTACCCTAAAAGGTCCGTTCTCATGACCTCACCCCACGGTAACGGAAGAGGAGACTCTTCAATCGATGGGAGTTTAGTGTGAACCCGAAGGGACCACCGAGTTTACTATTTCACAGACGGACATTACGTCCTCTGGACCCAAGTTAGGGACCCAGCCCTTCTAGGGAACTTCTTCTTTTACCGTTGGATGAGGTCATGAGAACGGACCTTTTAAGGTGTCTACCTCCTCGGACCATCCGATGTCAGGTACCCCACCGTTTCTCAGTCTGTGTTGACTCGTTGAAGTGACCAAGTGACTAAGTTTAGTGTGAATCATTTACCATTCGACCCTACATTTTGACAGAACGTCTCAAATCTCAAGGGTGTGAGACGTCGGAGGGACGTACAAGTGAACAGTTGACCTCAGGACGACGAGTGGTGAGTTTCTGGTTATTTTTCCGTTCCAACCACCTTTCCTTTCACACGAATAAAACCTACCACCGTCTGTCTCCCACCCCCCACCTGTGGACAGGTTTCCGGTCGTTGGATGGTACTATTAGTCACCCGCTCTCGAAAATATGTACCTCCTTTCCCAATGGATGTTTTTGTCGTGTCAGTCGAAGCTAGCAGTAGAACTTTAATCAATGCGTCACCAAACTAGTCGCAGTAGAACTAACAAAATTCATGTCAATCAGAAATCAAGGTCCCAACCAACCAAGAGCAAAGAAACTCCGGTCAAGAGTCGTGACAACGTCGAATACAGCACCGATGCCAGATCAGTAGTGCATCAATTGAAGAAGGTGGACCACCCTCGAAGTCATAGATGTTCTGTCGAGTGTCCTTTCCCGAGTCTTATATTAGACATTGGGAGTTCCTCCTTGATTTGGAGGAACTGCAACGAAGTATTGATTTGATAATGACAAACCAAGAGACTGATAAAAAGAACCAAAGACGTAAAAGAGTGAAGAGACTAATTTGAATGAGAAACCGATTTCAAAAAGATATCTGTTTTCCGTCCAGCTCTTGCACCCCCGTTCCTAGTGTACCGGGACGAGGTAAAGTGTGAGTCCACCGAAAGATCAGTTCGAGTGGTAAAGATAACGTCAAAGAGAAAAGAACCTCTAAACAAAAGAGAGGAAAAGGGACTCTAGAACCAAAGACGAAACTTCCAAACCACAAACAACAACAACAACAAAACCTATATAAACCGATAATAAAAACCGACGTAGCCCAGAATCAACTCCGTGTTTTCTAAAAAGAACTCTGTACGTCCAAATCAACGGGACGTCGTACAACTTGGAATCAAGGGAGTGGTCCCTAGCTTGGGTGTATGGGACGTAATCTTTCGTCTGAGGATTGGTGACCTGGTGGTCCCTGTGGGGATGAAAATCTTAAATTGACGAAGTGAAGATGTCTAAATTGCCTTGTTTCCTTGACTTATTTCCTTGACTTACTGGTATGAAGTGATAAGAGAACCTATAAACCAATAAAATCTCTAACCAAAGGAATGAATTGAGACAATAGTAAAATTTCTAGTCTCATACTACTTCCCCGGAGATAGACCCTGAGTCTTCTGGACCCAAAAGGAAAACCGGGACGAGGTTTGAGCGACACACTGGAGTCCTTTTACGAAACTGTAGAGACTCAGAGTTTAACTTCCCGATCTAAAAAAGCAGATGCTCCTGAGAAGATCTTCAAGCTATTTCCGAGATTTAGATTTTAATTAAGGTACCGGTTTGTCTTTCAGACTTTATAAATCTTATCCAAAGTTTACAATTATTCATCGTTCACGATGAAGAGTCGTCAGTTCTCGGGGCGACACACCTTATTGTCGAGTACCGACTGAAGTCGCACAAGGTGCTCCCGTCTCTTCGCCCGTCCGGACACAGTGGACTCAGAACTATCTTTTCTATCAAATTTTACGTACGGACCTGACTTCCCCCTGTGGATCACTAAGTCACTACCGAGAGTTTACCGACGTGACGTACCACTACCACTCTGTTCTCCACCCCGGGGCTCACTCCAGGTCGCCTCCTATCTACATTTACCTCGCGATGCGAGTCTCCGGGACTCATACTGGTGCCCCGTCTCTACGACGGAGGTTCGTACTTCGCTCGTGTCGAGTAAGTCGTCCTCTTCGCCCCGTTCGTGTCACGAAGAGTGTCGTGGTCGCGTGGTCCGGTTCGGAGGGCGGAAGACAGAGGGTCCGACGACCGACGGGTCCTTTGTTATCGTAACACCAGTCTTTCCCCTCCGGGTCCCGACCTTCCCCCCTCGGGACGTCTCTGCTGTCTCATCGGACTTCGGGAAGGTCCTCGGTTTCTGGAGACTCCGGTCCTCCCTGGTTGGCGGAAGGAGGGAAGGAGAATTGGAGGGTAGGGTTTGAGTCGACGCTAGTTTGACGTGAAAGTCAACTCAGGAGTCTCTTGTAACGATTACCTAGGAGTGTCGGTTTCTTAATCTTTAGGTCCTCGGTCCCCTTGTGTGGAGTCGAAGCATCATTTCCACCAGACTCCTGAATTCTTCTGGAGGTGTCACACCGATTCCTTTCCTTCGGGAGGGACAGAGACGGGTGTGGTCCCCGGTCCCCGGTCCCCGGTCACCGGTCCATAGCACATCTTCCGTCGACCCCCCTGTTGAGTCTCTACGACTCTTCAGAATGGGTCCCGGAGGGGACAGAGGAGTTCAGGGCCCGTCTAGGTCTCCGGTTCGTCCATTCCTGTTCGAAGACGAGACCAGGACACGTGTCGACACCTCTGCTCCCGTGCCAAGTCTCTTCCTAAATCGTGTTCTCCTTCCCTTGTTCCTAACAATCTCTCGACGTCCGACCCTTTCCCTCGACCGTCTGGGACCAGTGGATCCAACCCTTCACCTGTGTAGGTCGGTCTCCATCTGTCTCCCGAACCACGAGTCCCTAGTACGTAAACCCCAGTAGTTCCTCGTCCTTCCCCAACTGTGAACCTCCGACCTGTTTATACGTATCGTCTTCACTCATCTCTCTCTTCTACCCATTGTGTTTTGAAGCGAAACCCTACAGGAAACCCTGAAGGTCCCCAATTCTGACGTGAAAGTGACGTCCCTCGTACCCAAGGTAGGGACCAACCCTTGACTCTAGGGTGTACGACGTGTCATGACGGTTTTTTAATTGTCTTATTTTATTTTACCGGTGCAACTCTCCGACACAAAGGACCCAGTCCAGTGAAGACTCAAGAATCCTTCATGTTACCACTACTAGTGGTGTGTATTTGAAACGTTTCAGTGTTAAATTCTTTCGTCAGAAATCCCGGAAGGGGAGACGACCAGGTCCTTGATTCTGGGGTTCGAGGTTACGTCCGTGGGTGCAAACTAGGGACCAGTCTCTTGATCCAGGGTGTACGACTTTGACTGATAGAATACACAACGTGTATTCTACGATCGTGTCAATTTATTTATACAAAAGAAAATCTTCATCAGTCGTCTGGAGGAGTCACAGAAGGTGTGAAAATACCCATCGACACGACTTTATCGAAGGAGTCGATGAAGTCCGGTTTACCTGTGGAGGAGGTAGGTGTCCTGTACACGGAGGAGGGAAAGTGGGTCTCTTTCATCCTGGAAGCCGTCGAGTCAAAATGAACATGGATTCATTTATCGTGTACCTACCGTGAGTCCTTGATAAACTACTTACTTACTTAGTAAATTAGTAGTCAGAAACCTCATTCAACATCTGAGGGAAATCTTTTTAGTAAAGATTTAGGTTTCGGGGACATGGTCACACATTGTGTGTCATTCACGATTTATTTACAAAAGTTTACATCATTTACAAAGGTACGGTAGCCGTCCGTACAAACTTACGGACGATTTACAAACGAGGGACCGACGGGACCTTTAGTAAATGGGTTACGGAGGGTGAGGTGGCAGGGGTAGGGAGTGTATTTTAACCCCACTTAAAGACTCGACAAGAGATCTGTTCGTTATGTCAAGTCAGTCAAGTCAGCGAGTCAGTACAGGTTGAGAAACGCTGGGGTACTTAGCGTCGTGTGGTCCGGAGGGACAGGTAGTGGTTGAGGGCCTCAAGTGAGTCTGAGTGCAGGTAGCTCAGTCACTACGGTAGGTCGGTAGAGTAGGAGCCAGCAGGGGAAGAGGAGGACGGGGGTTAGGGAGGGTCGTAGTCCCAGAAAAGGTTACTCAGTTGAGAAGAGTACTCCACCGGTTTCATAACCTCAAAGTCGAAGTCGTAGTCAGGAAGGTTTCTTGTTTCTGACCAGAGGAAATCTTACCTGACCAACCTAGAGGAACGTCAGGTTCCCTAAGTGTTCTTAGAAGAGGTCGTAGTGTCAAGTTTTCGTAGTTAAGAAGTCGCGAGTCGAAAGAAGTGTCAGGTTGAGAGTGTAGGTATGTACTGGTGACCTTTTTGGTATCAGAACTGGTCTACGTGGAAACAAACGTTTCATTACAGAGACGAAAACTTATATCCAACCAGTATTGAAAAGAAGGTTCCTCATTCGCAGAAAATTAAAGTACCGACGTCAGTGGTAGACGTCACTAAAACCTCGGGTCTTTTTATTTCAGACTGTGACAAAGGTGACAAAGGGGTAGCTAAAGGGTACTCCACTACCCTGGTCTACGGCACTAGAAGCAAAAGACTTACAAATCGAAATTCGGTTGAAAAATGAGAGGAGAAAGTGAAAGTAGTTCTCCGAAAAGTCAAGGAGAAGTGAAAGACGGTATTCCCACCACAGTAGACGTATAGACTCCAATAACTATAAAGAGGGCCGTTAGAACTAAGGTCGAACACGAAGAAGGTCGGGTCGCAAAGAGCATTACATGAGACGTATCTTCAATTTATTCGTCCCACTGTTATATGTCGGAACTGCATGAGGAAAAGGATAAACCTTGGTCAGACAACAAGGTACAGGTAAGATTGACAACGAAGGACTGGACGTATGTCTAAAGAGTTCTCCGTCCAGTCCACCAGACCATAAGGGTAGAGAAAGTCTTAAAAGGTGTACCAGTTGTTTTCTCAGACTTTACGTCATGAACCTACATTAGAGTTTTTGCTGTCTTATTAGAGACAAGCAAAGGTTCCGTTTGGTAAGTTATAGTGCCACTAGGTTCGGATACGGGGTTGATCATTGTGACTTCTTCGACTTCAACTTGCCAAGATACTTCAGGATGTTCTAGAAAACCTTGATTGTGGGTTTTTTTCTACAGGAAAAGTAATATCCCCTGACCTTACGTTTTCATTCTTCAGTTCTTTGTGGACCTCATTGTCCGTTTAAACCGGAACCTTATGTTTTACTTCGTCCCGTTTTCGATTATCTCAAAACGGTTCTTTTACGTGAGCAGTATCGTTTATGGGAGAAGGTTGTTGTGTTCTCTTCTGAGATGTGTACCTGTAGTGGTCTACCAGTTGTGGTTTTAGTCTGACTAAAATAAGAAATGTCGGTTTCTATCTCTCCCAGACATGTCAGTCTCTTTTGTTTTGGTCCTCGACTGACACCGAGTCTAGTACTTGAGGAATAACGGCTTAAGTTTGAATTTAACTTCTTTCATCCCTTTTGGTGATCTGGTAAGTCCATACTGGATTTAGTTTAGGGAATACTAATATGTCACCTTCACTCTTTATCTAAATTCCCTGATCTAGACTATCTCACTCACGGACTACTTGATACCTACCTCCAAGCACTGTAACATGTCCTCTGTCCCTAGTTCTGGTAGGGGTACCTTTTCTTTACGTTTTTTTGTTTTACCGACAGACCCCTCCGGAGTGTTTATCGACACTTTTCTTCTCTTCACTTTTCGTTTCCTCCTTTCCTTTCTATAAGGGTAAACTTACGTCTCAAGGTTTCTTATCGTTCCTCTCTATTCTTTCGGAAGGAGTCGTTAGTTACGTTTCTTTATTTCCTTTCGTTGTCTTACCCTTTCTGATCTCTAGAGAAGTTCTTTCAATCTCTATGGTTCCTATGTCAAGTACGTTTCTCCCCGAGCTATTTCCTGTCTTTACCATACCCGGATTGTCTTCGTCTTCTATAATTCTTCTCCACCGTTCTTATGTGTCTTCTTGACATGTTTTTTCTAGAAGTACTGGGTCTATTAGTGCTACCACACTAGTGAGTTGATCTCGGTCTGTAGGACCTTATACTTCAGTTCACCCGGAATCCTTCGTAGTGATACTCGTTTCTGTTCGTTATGTCAGCGAAGATTTTTATACACACGTTTGGAAGAAAAGAAACAAAGAAAGAGAGAGAAAAAATAAATAAAATAAAATAAAATAAAATAAAATAAAACCGATTTTTAGTTCGGGTCGTTTACAGATCGGAGGAGGTAGTCGTCTTTTTTGTGTCCTGTATCATTCCTGTACCGACTCTCCTCCTCTTTTTACAGATGGACAAAATCAATTAAGCTTCTCAACCAAAATAGTCTTTGAAGCAGATAAACAGTCTAATGTCTACTCTCGAAGGTCTGGGGTGTCCGAGAGAAACCACTACGATTGGGAGGGCGTAGTTAGGGGAGCCCTCGTCCGACCGTCCTGTCGTGGAATTGGTTGCTTAGCCACGTTATCTGTTTTACTGTTGGTAGTCCTACTCACGGTCTTTGTGACAGCAATTGCGACAACACAGTGGAACAAAAATCACAACTGGACGCCATTTAATTCGGGGAGAGGGAGAGGAGACGTTCCGAAGTCGACAGGACTAGGGGAAAGAGGGGGGGGGGGGGCCGCGAGGGGGGTGGGGCTCAGAAATCAAGGGGGAAGATAAGGGTGGGGTACTGGGTGACTGAGTGGAGGCGGTTAAAGGAGACCCGGGGTTGGTCTTCGGGGGGGTGGGGGAAAATTAAATCCCCACACTGTAGAAGAGATTGCTCCAGCGATTGGAAGTAAAGTCTCTGACTCTCGGTGATGGGTAGCTCCGTCTCCCGCCGGGTTTCGGAAACCAGAGCCTTAAGCTAGGCTTCCTTCGTAGTGACGATGGACACCCGAAGATAAGCCTTTGGACAAACCTCGTGTCTTAAAAATCGACACAAAAGACCCACGTCGCCCTTGACTTCAGATTCACCAGCACAAACTTCGGTGAGGCGACCACCGGTTCGTGTCCCGTTTCCGGTCGGAAAACGACGTTCAATACGGCGAAGACTTTTCGTCCGTCAAGGTTCCTCCTTCTTCGTTCAGGTTCACAATTAATTTTTTTTTTTTTTTTTTTTTTTGACTTTCGTCAATATTTTGCTGGAAAACACGATCAAAGGATCCCGACGTCCCTGATGACGTACAATCAACAAGCCAGTGTAGGCTGAGAAACTCTGGGGTACTTGAGGAGACAGGCACCCTAAAGGGTCCGTTCTTATGACCTCGCCCAACGGTAAGGGAAGAGGGTCCCTAGATGTCCAACGGTGTGTGACCTACTGAAATATGTCGTCTTTACATAAAAGAGTGCCAAGACCTTCGATCTTCACGTTTTAGTTCCATGAGAGAGGTTTCTAAACCCCCTTCTACAATGGGACGGAGGAGACTCCAAGGCCGCGGTGGTCGGTAGGACGTACCGCGGAGTGTCTACGGAGTGAGGGTAGAGACGGAGGTAGAGGTGCACCGGAAGAAGAGTCGTACAGGGATCCGAAAGAGAGGAGAGGAAATTCCTGTGGTAAGTGACTCAAATCCTGGGTGAACATTAGGTCCTACGAGAGTAGAATAATTGATAGACGTAGACGTTTCTGGCAAAGGTTTAGACTCTAAGGTTTACCTGTACTTGAACCTCTCCTGTAATAAGTTGGGTCGTGTGTTCAACTTTCTGTATCTTTCCATCTAAAAAAAAAATTTAAATAAAGAAATAAAAACCGACACGACCCAGAAACAACGACACATCCCCAAAAAGAGATCGACGGCGTTCGCCCCCGAGGAGAAACAACTCTACACTGCCGAAGAGTAACACCACCGAAGGGAACGACACCTCGTACCCGAGATCTGGAGCCCGAGTCATCAACCTCCGTGACCTAAACTACGAGGTACCGTATGCGCTAGAAGGTCTTGGTCCCTAATTTGGGTACAGGGGACGTGACCGTCTGCTATGGATTGGGGACTGGTGGTCCTTCAGGTCTTCTTCCTAAAAATTTTTCTTGTACAGACCTAAAGAGGTATAAGAGAAACATATAGAAAGTTTTTAGTACATCCCCTCTTTCTTTTTAATGTCATAAAATTAAACCCCTCAAAAAATTAGGGTTTCTCAACGGTGTTACGATTAAATTTGGATCCCCGGAGTTTTATTATAAAGTGTTACCAGGAGGAATTACGAATAAAAAGTCGAGTTATATGTGTCGAGGAGAAATCTTTTCTCGGGAAAGGTTGAGACACGGAACGGAGAGGGTGGAGGGTTCAAGTCCCGGACGAGATCCCGCCGACGAACAGTCTCTTCTCTCCACGTGTACCATTCTTCTCATTTGTACCGTCACAGTTCACGTCTCCTTTCTAGGGAGTCCCGAAAGTGTCGGAGTAAAATCTCACTTAATTTGAATGGACACCCTGAAGGGACCACCAGATCCCCGATTTTGAGACGTGAAAGTAACGTCCTCCCGTACCCAAGTTAGGAACCAACCCCATGAACGTACGGTACACCGTCCCGGTTTTTTTTTTTAACAAACATATTTGTAGTATACTCGAAAAGAATTTAAAAGTTTATTTTAAGTTCTTAAGATTACTTCCAACAGAAGGGTGCTGAATTTTAAAGAGGAAGGATACAGAGGAAGGATAATGTCACCTTCCTCGTTGCAGTTAATGGTTCTATGAAGTTCAGATTTTTAGACTAAAAACTTTTGGTTTTGTATTTTTGCTGGATTTCGTTAAAAACAATTCGTAACCGTTAGTAGACCTCTGGTAAAACCAACAGTACGGATTTCCCCAAGAAGACCGTAGATCTCTGCTCTCTATAACGATGTGTAGGAAGTTACGTGTCGTTTCGGGAAGTGGTGTTTTTTTTTTTTTTTTTNTTTTGCTGGATTTCGTTAAAAACAATTCGTAACCGTTAGTAGACCTCTGGTAAAACCAACAGTACGGATTTCCCCAAGAAGACCGTAGATCTCTGCTGTCTATAACGATGTGTAGGAAGTTACGTGTCGTTTCGGGAAGTGGTGTTTTTTTTTTTTTTTTTCTAGGTAGTTGTCACGGTTCGAATTCTTCGGAACCACGTCATGGTTCCTTTACAAAGATTTTGGTGTAAAACTAGTACGAAGTGAGGATGAGTTTACCGACGTGTAATAGAAACTCTTAAATTCGAGGAACTGGAAATTCTGGAAGATCTTAAAAGGGGTCAAAGAGAAAGGTCGGAAATAGGGGATGAGGATTATTCTTGGGAAGAGTACATGATGGGACTCGGACGTGAATGTGACAAGTTCGGGAAGTGTCAAGTGGGACGAAACTTTTGTAAAAGGCGAAGAGAGTCTGAATTTAGGATAGACAGGAAGGTCCTGGTCGATTTCGAGGATCGGAAGGTCTTTGGGAGACCCGGGTCGGGGAAGGAGAGGTAGAGTCGATGGAGGGAAAGGGGAGTGAGTGAAGTGAGGTCTGTGTGATCGTGGGAACGACCAGGTAAGTGTGGGGTTCGAAAAAAGGGTGGAGAAACGGACCGAGGAGCGTGCTCACCAAAGAAGTGGTCTCTTCAGGGAGATCAGAAAAAAGAAAGAAAAAAAAAAATTGTAATCCTACACGTGAAACTCCGGTCTTTAGAACTAATCGAAAAGTAGGGAAAGTGTTACTCAGACTGAGTATTATCATTCGTAGACAACTCACTTACCTACTTGAGTGTCCGACCGTAAAACAATCACTTGAGAGTTCCATGTAGAGAGAGTAAGAGTTCCCGTCTCGACGGCTTGGGGGTGTCAGGTCGTACTGTGAAACCCGTTCCAAAATCATTAACATGTGACTCACTTATACACGGACGGTGTGTAAAGGACATTGTGAATGTAAGGTCATAAAGATCTAGGTCTGAGGTGTCACCTGGACGAAATCTCAATTAAGATTCACCAACTCCCTCCTCCGTTCTTCGTCATAGGACTGACTACTCGATTTAATCGACCATCGGTGATGTAAGAGTACTTCTAAAGTCTTAACGAGGTTAAGACAAAATACCGTAATTGTACGGAACGAATAATATTCACCCGAATTATACAAAAGATCCTTATTTAAAAGTAACGAAACAAGTAGTTTTATGTACGTCAAGGAACGAGACGTTTCTGGACCGTCTCTTAGAGAGTTAAAGGTAAACTAAAAGGAGGGGACCCCGTCAGCGTTTCCTTTCGGTTATAACATGAATGTTCCGTAAACTGACATAAAGGAGGTCAGTGGGCACCGTCTATACGATAGAGGACTATAGGAAAAGAAACACCAACATCTTACAAGTGAACCCTACACCGGTGGACCAATTTTTGGTGTAGAGGGTCTGAGGAAACGTGACTCCATACCGGTACTCTGTTTCAAGACCGGTTACCTACACTTATCTTCCATACATGCTCGAACATTACGCTCACAGAAAGGGGAAGAAAGAAAAAAGACCAGATTTATGTCTACTCCGTCACTGGTAGTACGTCTACTCCCGTCATAAGGTTTCTACCGTCTTGTTTTTTCACCTTCCGTTAACCCCGTTACTGAGGTAGTGACGGAACGTTCGGTAATCACGAAATCCGAGTACACTCTCAAAGGTACACTGTCTTGTGAAGAATAGAATAAATTGACTGACAATAAACTCCAGACCGAGGGTTTCTACTGGACTGTCAGAGTGGGAAAGGATGGAAGAGGTGATTTTTATAGTCGTCATGGCAGGAGTAAAACGGTTTCTATTTCTCCCCCATACGGATGTAGTAAGTTATTTTAGTCGTCTTTACGAGCTAAACTCGGTCACGGAGGACTCTGAACGAAAAAAGACGGAGGAGACGATGGGTTCGAAGAGAGTGGAGGGACAAGAACCGGAAAAGAAGCGAGGAAGGTTGGAGCTAGAACGAGTGCCCTTAAGTAGTCCTCCAGGTTCGACTAGACTCATTTCCTACAAAACTCTTTGGGACTCTTCCGAATGGAAGTCAGTCGTCACGAGAAATACAAGGTTCTCCCTTGGGTGGGGTAAGGAAAAAGAGTCGAAGGGGCCTCCAAAGTAAATGACGAGGGTCTCTCTCGTGGTAAGGAAGTCTGAATTCCTACGAAGGTCTTGAACACTAGATTCGGACAACGACACCAAACGACAGTCGAATAGTCTCTGGGGACTTCGTACTTATGAGAAACGGTTATAGTTTCGTGCAAGTCACCAGAAGTGACTGGAAGAGGGAAAGGGGTAAACAACTTTTATCTACTAACATCACAGGACTTCCCGAGGGTTACCTTCGTCGGTTCTTTCTTATACCCACTCAGTCGAGCAAGTCTGTTGTGTACACACACCTCGTGGACGAGTCCGTGGTAGGATCTGTGACTTTTACGTAGTCTCTCGTTCTGTTTGTTCAAGGGATGGAGGGTCTCGAAGGTAAAATCAGTCCCTCTGTCTACTCCTTCCCTTTGTCCTCGTTGGTCCTTCCTCTCTCTCCCTCCTTTCCCCTCGATCCTGTCCCTCTCGTCTCCCATCTAAGTATGACCCTACTTTCATACTACTTCTTTTATGTTGCCCCCCACCCAGTCCGACCGGGGAGGGGTTCCTCTGACTACCTCGACTCCGAGCTTACTATCGTTCGGTCGGTACCCCTATTCCTGGACCCCTTCATAAGACCTTCTTCTCTGTCGTCTACGGGCACGGAGCCCACCCTTGTGCGACCCACAAATCTTCCCGTGTGTCTTCTGGGAACGACCGAAGTCACTGTACTTATTCCTCCTCCTGTACTCTACCCCAATCGAGTCTGAGGAAAATCGGGAATTTTCAGGTGTGTATCTCAACCTTTCCACCCGGACCTCAGTCCTTTTCTCCTTTACCCTCCAGGTGGGAATTAGTTACAGGAAGGGTTCCTCTCTCCTCGAATTCTTTACAGACTTTTAGATAAAGTCAACTTAGGTCAGGGAGTGATAGAGTTTCAGGAAATCTCTCCAGAGACGGACACAAATGTGAAACTGCACATCATTGATACCACTACTACTCTACCCAACTGTTAACTTTCAAAGTAATTTGAAACCATAATTTACATAGGTGAACTTTGAAGAGGTTTTATACATAGAAGGTCGTGTTCGCCTTTAAATTTGAAGGACAAGATTCTGATTTATGAATTGTCTTGTTCAGTGACATTTTCGTTCTAGATTTCGGTTTTTTTTTCTGATAAGAACGGAGTTTTAGAACAAAAAGACGTAAATACTGTGTAACACCTAGTCTGCCGGGGAGTTCTGGAGTTAGAACTCGTTGGGGTTTGTCTACGAAGGACTATCCCAGAGACCCGACTCTCTCTAACCGAGTGTCCTAAGCGAAATACGGAAACTTGGAGTCAAAATAGAAACTGTACTTACATTTATGGAGCTCTAATTACAGTCGATTTAACCATTCATCTGAGATCTTGGACGGACAAGAGTAAAAACATTTAGCACTACTGAAGACGGAGAGAGACACCGTATGGAGGGTATTAAAGGGTCCTTACTGACGAGTGTCCAGACACTAGTCAATGAGTAAGTTACGGACTTGTCAGTTACCGGTATTATATTACCTGTCCTACTGGCACAGGGGACGGAAACTCCTCGATTCAGATCGCTCCTTGTGTTTATGACTTGTCCATTAAAGACCTCACTCACAGTACGTCTTCTTTAAGTCCAGAGAAACCCTTTGTCGGTAGATGTTACAGACCCTAGGGGTCTCCAAGTCACCATTTCTTAGACGGACGTCACACCTTCTGGTCCCAGACTAGGGACGCAGTCCTTCTAGGGGACCTCTTCCTTTACCGTTGGGGGAGGTCATAAGAACGGACCCTTTAGGGTACCTGTCTCCCCGGACCACCTGATGTCAGGTCTCCCAGCGTTTCTCAGTCTGTGCTGCTTTGTGTGTGTCGTGTGTGTGTAGATGTTGCAAGTCTGAACTCCCGAACCTCTTGAGTGGGGGGCCTTCCAGAGTAGGCGGAACTCTGGAAAAGAGGTCGGAAACTTCTACCAAAACGAAATACCACGTAACTTCTTGGACGATCAGAACGAAAGATAGTGGACGGACACCATGTGACCGAGGGATTCATACCGGGACGGGGTAGAAAGAGATTTATATGAAAACTCGTCACAGTGTCTTTCTCTACACCTCAGTACCTTTCTGGGTCGTAAACCGGACTTTACTAGACCCGAGTTTAGGGTCGAAACGAAGACTCTGTAGGGGGTGTACGAGACTCCTATTATTGAGAATGGGTGGGGTAGGGGGTTCCTAATAACACTCCTAGGTACACTAGTAAATGTACTTTTACGAAACGTTTGATACCTCGTAATAAGAGTACAGTCGACGATAAAGTGTTCAGAATCGTATAAGACCTGAAGTCGAAAAGGACTGTGATTATATGTCTAAGGACGATAAGAAAACACTGTGGGAAGTAATGCAGGGGGAGGAAGGTAGAAAACAAACACAAGTAGACTTTAGTCTCGAGATTGTCGGAGGAGAGTGGTCGTGTAGCCAAGAAAATCGACGGAGAAGGAAAAGAAGGCACACTACAAAAGTCATGGCCATGTCTATCGTATAGTGTATTTTGAAGTATTGGAAGGGACCAGGAAAACCTTAGAAGGAGTTTAGGTTTAGTGTTCGTAGAGAGATAGGACAAGTACTTGAGCCTTGTAGTCCTTTGAGGAAAATCAGGTCTAGTTTTACTAGAAAGAGTCGAACCACAGTTCAGTCCTGGTCCCGTCGGGTCGAAAAAGTTCTTTAGCGAGGAGCGACCACCACAGGGACCTCCTTGAAATATCTTCGGTATCCCCAGTTTCAGAAGGGGTTACCGAGTCACCATTTCTTAGACAGACGTCACTCCTACTACGTCCAAGCTAGGGACCCAACCCTTCTAGGGGACCTCTTCCTTGTTGGGCGGGGTCATAAGAACGGACCTTTTAGGGTTCCTGTCTCCTCGGATTACCCGATGTCAGGCATCCGACGTTTTTCAATCTGTCCTGAGTCGTATGTACGTGTGTACGTACGTCCCCAGTTTTCAGGAGACTCCCAGATACTTCGCCAAGTCTCTTGGATCGTCGACGAGTAGGTCCCTGAGGAGGATAGTGGGGTCTCAAAAGAATCCCGAGGGTCTGGGTGGGGTATTGACTGGAGTAGTTCGGTTTTTCGACTTAGAGACAAGTGACCGGGTGGTCCGTGGGGTGGTGGTGGAGGGTCCGTCAACCGCCGTCCTACCCTCGTTCGACCGGACCCTCATTTGGTAAAGAGGGTCCTGGATGGTCTCCGTCAAAGTTCGGATTCGAGGGGAAGGAGCAGGTCTGTTCGATGGTGGCTGGGACCACCGTCGGACGGTCGTCAACGTGACGGGAGAGACAAGGATTAGTAGTGGTTCCGGAAAGGTTAGGTCCGCGAACCTCAGTCTCGTTCTTCCAGGATTGGAAGTGAGCTCTTCAGGGTTTCCAACGGCCCACTGACCGTGTTCGTTCCAAACCCCTCTTGCGGATTCCGTCCGTTGGTTCCTCTGACCTATAATTCTTCATGGTTGTACCCTTTCGGGTTCATGTGCCTTTCCTTTACTTGCAGTGAAAAACGGGGTTAAGTCACTTTTTTTTTTTTTTCCCAACGACCCATTAACGTTGAGTCTGCGTTGAAGAAATAACCTTCACAGAACGAGGGGTTCTGTTGTTTGTCTCGTCGTTCACCCTACCTACTATTCTGGGACTCAACAATGGTACTCCTCAACCCCCGTCGACTCACGACGACCGCTCCTACGAAGATACCTTTGTCGAGAACGGGTCGCCACCCGTGGAGGCGGCTCCAGGAGTCGGGTTTCAGGTGTCGAACGAAGGGACCGGCTTCGTCACTCCAGGGATCTCTGTGTTTCTTTGTATGTGTTTCCCATAATTTTTCCTACTCCGAGAACTCGTTTCTTGGTTCCGTACCGCCCTGACACCGACGAGGGGTCGAGGGACTGGAGGCAAAGTGGTCTGCTGTCATCGAAAGAGGACTCATTGAATACTCCTTAGGGTCCTCTTGTAACGGACACAAAAGTTTGTTTCTGAGGTCTCGAGAAACCAATGACTCGTCCTGTGTCAGAAAGAAGAAGAGGAGGAAAAAAAAAAAAAAATTCGGAAAAGTTAGATGGGTACAAGGTATCAGTAGGGGGTCACAGTGACTTGGAGGGCACAGTCTGTCTTTATTGATGACAAACGGACTTTGTGTCCAAGTAAATAACGACCTTATACCGTGTAGCATTTTTGCCGTTTAGATCTCTGTAAGACTTTATATTCGTGATCGTAATTTTTTTTTTTTTTTAATCGAAATATAACGGGTTTTGTGAATGACCCTTTATGGTAGTAAAAGTGAACAACGTCAATCTCTGTAATTCACCCGAAGTAGAAGTATTAAGCCTCATCAAAAAAATTTACATACAGGGATACCCAAGACCTTTAGGACGACCAAAACAACAAAACCAGTATACCAAATTCCCATACAATCTCGACAAGTTCTTTCAAAAGGAAAAAGGAAAAAAACCCCCCAAAATACCTTTATAACTGGGTTCTCCTAAATTTAGGAGGAACCAATATCCGGAGGTCTCTGTTTCGGTATAGGTACCGTTGGTGTCCTCCGGGTCGTCTTCTCTCTTGTGCGGTCTGGGTCTCGAATTTCCGAGACAAATGCCGACTGTCTCTAGAACTTTCGTAATGACATGAAAGGCTGAGGGCCGACTCCCGTCCTGAGGTCCGTCAGGAGTGGGAAGTCTGGTTCGCTAGATACTAGACTCGGTGTCTTTCCCCTCTTCGAGAAAAGGGTCGGGGACCTGTGAAGAGGTTTGCGGGCCCAACCAGGACGTCCTTTTCTTTAGGACTCGGTTATCCTCTTCCTCCGCCCCTGTCCTGTGTCAGGACCCCACCCTACCCCGCACCGTGGGTGGTCCTGAAGGCCCGAGACCCACCCACCCCTGGACGAATCGACGCCCGGGGGACTTCGTCCAGAGGATACCTCTGGTGGAGTGAGAACCCTCCGTCTGTGTGGGTAGTCTCGTCCAAGATGTTCTCGAGTCCAGGGGTCCAGTGTCGGTTCGCAAAACACTCAATGGGAAATTACGGGGGTAGAACGTGGTCGCCCGGATTAAGGTAGTCGGAAAAGATCCACGGTTATGTTAAGCCCATCACTGAAGGGTCCACCGAGGTCACCATTTCTTAAATGGACGGTTATGTCCGCTACGGTCTCTCCACCCAAGGTAGGGACCCACCCCTTCTAGACGACCTCTTCCTTTACCGTCGGGTGAGATCATAAGGACGGACCCTTTAGGGTACCTGTCTCCTTGGACCACCCGATGTCAGATACCTCAGCACTTCTAGATTGTACTGACTCGTACACACGTTCGCTGTTTAGTCTATTTGTGAGTTTGGGTTCATTTCTCACACGAGTGGCTCGTGGAGGAACGAAAAATAATGGGTCCGTGATTTGACCTCGAGTGTATCGAGAGGGACGTCGACTTGGTTATTTCAGAGCCGGAACGACTCACGGGAGTCAGTCGGTCGTCACGGAGGAGAGGTCTTTCTCTCAAGTGGTCTCGTTTGTGGTTTCACCTTTCTTAAGTTGGGGGTGTACGTACTTAAAATTGGGTCTTGTGTTACCTCGGGAGGGATCTTTCAAAAGTCTACGGACTTAGATCCCTTCCCCTCCTCTGACATCTTTCTCCGTCCCACCCCCCCCTCGTATCGTCCCTGGTCGTTAGGCTAAGACAGGGACATCACCTTTGTTCCTGTCTGAAATAAAAGAACCCGAGGTTTCAGTGACACCTACCACTGACGTTGACGCTTTAAATTTTTGAGAACGAAGAACTTTCTTTTCGATACTGTTTGGATCTGTCGTATAATTTTTCGTCTCTGTAGTGAACCGACTGTTTGCAGCATATCAGTTTCGATACCAAAAGGTCATCCGTACATCCCTATACTCTCAACCTGGTATTTCTGACTCGTGGCTTCTTGACTACGAAAACTTGACACCAAAACCTCTTCTGAGAACTCTCAGGGACCCTGTCGTTCCTCTAGTTTGGTCAGTTAGGATTTCTTTTAGTTAGGACTTATAAGAAACCTTCCTGACTACGACTTCGACTTCAAGGTTATGAAACCGGTGGATTACCCTTCTTTGTTGAGCAACCTTTTCTGAGACTACGACCCTTTCTAACTCTCGTTCTCCTCTCCCCCCACTGTCACCTACTCTACCAACCTACCGTAGTGGCTGAGTTTCCTGTACTCAAACTCGTTTGAGGTCCTCTATCACTTCCTGTCCCTTTGGACCGTACGACGTCAAGTGTCCCAGTGTTTCTCAACCTGTACTGAATCACTGACTTATTGTTGAGGGGGGACCCAGAGGGTCATTTCCTCTTTCCGGTAGGGGTTCCTAATTTAACGTTCTTTGAAGACTCCTTTCTGTCCTGGTCAGTCCATGAAGACATCGTCGAACCCCCAAAATAGATAAAAGATACGGACCGAAGATGTATGTATATGTAAATTTACAAAAATTTCAAGGTCTGTACCCTTGGGGGACCGTCAGGTCACCAATCCTCAGGTGCGAGGGTGACGTCCCCGGTGTCCAAGGTAGGACCAACCCATTGATTCTAGGACGTACGTCGCGTCGTTTTTTTTTTTTTTCCTTCAAGGTCTGTAATTTTGTCAAACTTTTAATGGTGAGATCTCTGTCTTTTTCCCCTACCTCTCGTCTTCCTCTCTTCCACCCCCCTTCTAAAACCTCACGAAGCACCCACGGAAACATAATCAAATAAACGAATAAGAAAGTGACTGGAATAGTGTGTCCGTGACGTAAAAGATGACCAAAAGTCTATTTCTTGACATTCAACTTCTTTTACGTCTTAAAGGGGGGCTATAGTGTGCAACCGTTATTTTAGTCAAGGTTCAGATACAGTTCAACTTCGACACGTGGTCCCGACAAACTAAGTGACGGATCGAAATGAGGAGATATTTTGATCGACAAACGGATACTAATGTTTTATTTCTTTCGAAGACGTCAGCGGGTTCGGACCTCTTCTTTAAACTTTATAAGCACGGGGTTTAACTTCGTTAGTGACACTGGTTTGGAAGTCACGGTCTAAGTCAGATGTAAGATTTTCGAGAGACGACTCGTCCCCCCTGAGACAACGAACAGCGACCCCGGGGTCCATGAAAGACAAAAACTAGGGTCACGAAACCCTTTCCAGTCCGACCAGGTACAAATGGTAGTGTCTCGTCCTCGGAGCACCTTAACGATCCCTCGCCTCGGTCGAGAGACCCATGTCCGTCAGACATGCCGCAGTAACGGTCTTTTCCTCGTACTCGAGACCGACGGTCACCCTTCCTGATCCCTTCTCGAGGTAAGTCTCGACACGCGAGCCGTTGGCGATTCACGTACCTTGGTCGAAGACGCGAGTTTCTCACAGTACCTTCGTCGGTTCCAAGAGACTGGTCTGGACGACCGAAAAATTTTTACATCCGGTCAGCCCCTAGAACGGTCTTTTCCAACCCAGATCGAAGTCGGAGGTCCCGCTCGTCTTGGTCACTTCCTTCTCGTAGGGTACCCGGTGTAGGTCAGTGACTCTAGTAAAATAGGTGGTCACCGAACACGGGGTTCGTCTTCAACGTCTTACTTGGGTACTGTGGTTGACTTTTTTCTTAGAATGTAACCGACGTGTGAACTAGGGAGTCTTGTAGAGGTCCTTAACAACTTGAACAAACTGGATTGAGTCGGGACCCACCTTGTTCGATCGTCGACCACCACTCTTTTCCTGTCTTCTGGAGTACACAGATGGGACCTTAAGTTGGCGTTACGGTCTCTGCGCACAGACGTGGGTCACTAGATTTACATTTGTTGGGTTGGGTTTGGTTTCGTTTGGTTTTTAGGTGTGCTGGTTGAGGTCGTAATGGGGAGGGGGGTTTGTGAGTGTGTGGGGGGAAGGTATTATAAGGTAGGGTATTATGGTCCCAAAGGGACCATCGAGTCTACCATTTCTTTGACGGTAATTACTTCTTTCGGGTCCAAGGTAGGGACCCAACCCTTCGAGGGGACCTCTTCCTTTACCGTTCGGTGAGGTCATTAGAATGGACCTCTTAGGGTACCTGTCTCTTCGGACTGCCCGATGTCAGGTACCCCAGAGTTTCTCAGTCTGTACTGATCGCTGATTGTGAAAAGGATTTTATAAGTGTCTTTAAGTTGAGGACGGGGGAGACAGGACATCCTCACCACCTTGTCACCCTGGGATTGAGCAAAGAAGATCAGAGAGACGTAGGACAGATGGGGAATGGGGGTTCGGTCAATGGTAGGTGAATGGTCGTAGATTGAAATGGAAATACAGTATAAGGATCCCTACCACCGTTTTCAGTGATATTACTTCGATGTGAGGAATCCGGAGATTACAAAGAGCAAGAGTGAATTAAAGAAAATTGAAAGATAAAACTTTATTAACATATGTGTCTCCTTCGACATCTTGTAAACTTACAATTGTAACAAGTGGACTCTACTCTCGACATCAGTGTGCGCGATGCCAGGGGAAGAGGTTCCAGAGACGGGAAACCCCAGAGTTGGACTCCTGTTCTCAGGAACCGCTGACCTCTCGATGCTTGAAAACCCCAGATTGAAAGAACCTTCGGTTTACTGAAAGATGTATATGTACAGTTACACAACAAGGGAGTTTTCTGGTACAAATTCCCTAAAGGGACCACCAGGTTATCGATTCTGAGGTTCGATGGTCACGTCCCCCGGACCCAAGGTAGGGACCGACCCCTTGATCTTGCGTGTCCGGTGTCGATTCTCAAGAGGACGGCGTTACTTTCTAGGACGCACGGTGTTGTTTCTACCTTCTAGGTCTCGCCCTTAGTGTCGAATCTAGGTGTTGATTGCGGACCGTGTTAGCTTATTTATTAAAAAAAATTGGGTAATTTTTTTTTCTCGTACAAATTTTCTATCTCTCGAAAGAGATTTATGGGTTCAATAAAACAAAAACACTAATGACTCGGATGATCTTTACTTAAGTTAAAAGAGAAAAACGATAAAATTAAACAGTATAGACTGTGACCGGAGAGGGATGGAACACTTTAATGGGTAAAAAAAGGATGATTGGGAGTTTATTCTTAAGGTTAAAAACGCTAAGAACTATACCTTAAAATAAAACTCTTCATAGAATCCCTAAAGATGTGGGTTACCTAGTTTTTGGGTGGACTTTTATTAAAAAAATTCGGTGAGACTAAAAGTAAACGTTTTCTCGTTATTCCTTTCCCTCGTGAGACAGTCCTCTTTTCAATGGTCTACCTCTTCTGATTACTCTAGATCCAAACACGAAATTTTAGAAAGTCACGATCGTTTCTCGACAGTCACTTACCAAGTTAGGACCGAAGGATTTCCTTACAGTTCACACTGGGGTACCTGACATAGGACGGTTCAAGGAGACAGGTTCCTTAAAAAGTCCGTTCTTTTGACCTCACCTAACGGTAAAGGATGAAGTCCCCTAGAAGGGGTGGGTGCCTAACTTGGGTGCAGAGAACGTAGCGGACGAACCGTCCGTCTAAGAAATGGTGACCGCGGTGCACCTTTCCGTGAACGTCGATTTTACCGTAAAGGACGTACTCTGGGTCTCGTGAGTCTAAAACAAAAGACTACTCTTCCACCTGGTGGGTGCAGTCGGACCTACTCTTGGGCTTCCCCAGGAATCAGTCGAACTTCGGAACAGGGAGTCACGGTCGTAACGGGTGACGTCCCCAGTCGGATCCTGGGAGCAGATTTCCCATTCTCGTGGTTTATCTCTGGGTGTTTTACAACCTACCGAGACTTTACGGGAACACGACCCCCAACGACTCTCGAATGGTACCCCATAGAGTCCCGTGAGTTTGGTCTGAGGGTTTGACATACCATAATGAAACCCCTTCTCAAGGACTGATACTTTCGTTAGTATATGAGTAAAGTTTTTGTTAACCCCCTTAACTTTATTCGTTTTCCTTTTTTTAATTTACATTGACCGATAGTGACAATTACAAACCATAAAGGAAGGACAAAAATCCATACACACATAACGGAAGATCTGTTTCAACCTACATTTCATATGTATCTCAAACCCTAAGACGAAGGAAGGTACAGTAATCTATTAGAACCGACATTTATTAGTCGACATTTTATAAGGTGGTATACCCGCATGGTAAACAAGTAAGTAAGATAATGTCCTGAAAAAAAATAACAAAGTTCATAAAAAAAATTACTCTCTACTACGATATTCCCCTTTTTTTTCCGTAGGAACAAGTAGTCAGACATAGAAACGAGAAGAGACTAAGAAGGGACCTACATCTAAAGATTTTTATATTATCTATTTTCTTTCTTTGTATAATACTGAGAACTACACATAATGTACGATTTGTTAAAAGGTACTTTAAACATGGTTGAGTTGAAAGGTCGTACAGGGTGTCAGTGCGTGTTTTGTACATGTTCTTTGTGGCGCGGTTGTAATGTCACGGGTGAAATATTTTATCATCAAGTCCCAGAGACTAAGAATAGTACACTGTTCTAGTCTTCCCTAATCTTTAAGACGTCCGAAATAAATAAAATTTTTCCGAAGGGTGTACCGTGGTCACCATTTCTTAAACGGACGGTTACGTCCGTTACGTTCTCTGTACCAAGTCAGAGACCCACTCCTTCTAGGGGACCTCTTCGTTCACCGTTGGGTGAGGTCCTAAGAACGGATCTCTTAGGGTACCTACCTCCTCGGACCACCCGATGTCAGGTACCCCAGTGTTTCTTATTTTATTCCCGCCCCCCTGCAGGGACCACCAACTCACCAATTCTGAGACACGACGGCTGCGTCCCCCGTACCCAAACTTGGGACCAGTCCCTTGTTTCTAGGGTGTTCGGTGAGTCACGTCAGTCTTTTTTTCTTCCGACTGTTTGTGGGGTCTCGGGGACCTTCGCATGTATCATGGAAACGAGTTTAACCTTTTAAGTGTGGAAAAGTTCTGGGAGATGACGGTAGACGGTCTTTCGATGGTCGCAAATACTACTGACGTCACCCTCCGGGACACTCGACACGTCCCGAGCGAACCACGACAACTCGTTACACAGTGACGTCCGATCTCCAAATACGTGTTTTCACACACAGACAGTGACGTCCGGTCTATGTGCTGTCGTAGAGAGTGAAGAAGGGGTCGTGTGTGTGAGATAGGTGGTGTGGCGACGAACGTTGTCGGTCCGTGGTAAGTAATCTTTCGGAGTTTCGGAGGACAAACGGACTGGTCCTGCTAACGGGGGGTGGGGCGCCATAGACGAAAGTGTCCACAAGGTCGGACCGAACGGACGTGAGAGACAAACAAAGGAAGTCTGCAGGGGCGTCACGGAGTTTAAACAGTCTCCTCTGTTTAGAGTGAGAGAGACGGGGTGAAGAGTCAGAGAGGGCCCAACGAATAGTAGAACCCCAACACTCGTTTAGTGGGGACGGGAAGTGTGGGGTGGCGACTCGACAACGGTTTAAGACTAATAAGGACGAATCGAGGGGAATTGCGCGGCGAGAGAAGCTACGGGGACTTAGGTAATTGAGGTTAGGGTCCTATAATTGTTCGGGGCCACTACCTTTTAATGAGGTCGAAGACTGTTGACCGTCGAAGTAACACGGGTGGAGTCTGAGTTACTTACGTGACTACGAATACTTTAGAGGACGCAAGGAGACGTGGGAGGGACGTCGGGGTTTGAAGATATGACTCGGATCTTACCTTTTGTCGTGGCTTGTCTCCATGGGTCTCCGTTCTTTATTTACTACCTCGAGAGACGGAAACCGTTTATCTGCAAGCTTCACAGTTGAATATTTTTTTTTTTATCAGTGTTGGACCTTCAACTGTCAATACAAAATAAGTCACCCTTAAAAATCCTGAAGTTCGGGTCCTCTGTCGTAGAGTTCACTAGGACCCTCTTGATCAGACCCCTACCCCAACGCCCACCCTCCTCAGTCTAATATATCTTCAAACGTCGGTCCCCGTCCATCAGACTTGTAGTTTTCTAATCCTAATTAATTCATTTTGGTCTATAGAGTTCCTTAAGTCGCGAAAAGATACATACCCTACCGTGTTCTAAGAACCGAATGACTTTAGTAGGACGTTAAACTAAAAAGTGCAGGAATGAAGGAGCGAGTGCCATCCCTCACCGCCGTGACGTCACCGACGGTCTATTGTCTGGAACAAGAAGGATCCGAGTCTTTAAGTGTAAGCCTCCCGGTCATAGGGTTTACTGGCACTGTGGGAACAAATAACTATACCGTCCTTTATGAGGTAAAGTGAATTCAAATATGCACTCACTCAGTCCCAGTTTCCGTTACTACGGTGGTCTGAAGACATCCACAACCCGTTTGTCGAGTTTGGGCTACTCCCCTCCCCCACCCCAGGGAACTATTATCGGTCCACTCGTGGGGTCGAGGTGACAGTCTGTGACGTCCGAGGTCTGTCTTGGGATTGTCTGGAGGTAAAAGGCGTGCGCTCACGTCGAAACGAAAACTCGAAGGTCACCTTTACGATTATGTCCACTGTGGGGAGTCTGAGTGACACCAAGACTACTCTGTCTTTGCGGGTCGTAATCTGTGAGGGGTTCCCCGGTAACAAAGGTAAAATTCTAGTCTCGTACTCCCCTCCGCCGGTCTGTTCGTTACATGTGGAGTCTCTTTTGGACGATGAGGGGTTTCGGGGAGGAGTGGAGAGCGCCTTGAAGGGGAACACAATCAACGAGTCAGTACAGGTTGAGAAACGTTGGGACACCTGACATCGGGCGGTCCGAGGAGACAGGTACCTTAAGAGGTCGGTTCTTATGACCTCACCCAATGGTCAGGGAAGGAAGAGGTCCCCTAGAAGGGTTGGGTCCCTAACTTGGGTCCAGAAGACGTAACGTCCATCAAAGAAATGGTAGACTCGTATCCTTTTAAGGCGAATCCTTTAACCCCTTTTTCTCTTTCGTCTCAGTGCTCGACCACGGGACTCGTGAATGGATGTAAAACCGCTTATCAAATACCAGTTTTGGTTAGGACAGAGGAGGTAAAGGTAACTCCTCTTTTGATCCCTTTTTTACCAAGTATCATTTCTTAAAACGGAACGGGTTTCTCTAAAGACTTTCCTTTAGTCGGGACTTATAAGTAACCGTCCTCACTACGACTTCGAGGCTATGAAACCGGAGGACTAAGGTTCTCAACTTGAGTGACCTTTTCTGGGACTACGATCCTTTCTAACTGAGTCACCTGTACTCACACTCGTTTGAGATCCTCTATCACTTCCTGTCCCTTCGGACCTCACGGTGTCAGGTACCCCAACGGTTCTCAGCCTGGCTGACTTGTTGACTTATTGTTGTCTCTCTGGACTGGAAACGGGAACTGAAGACCTTTCATTAGAAACAGAGCTCCACCTCGATCACCATTTCTTCGACGGACGGCGACGTCCTCTACATTCTCTGTGCACAAGTTAGGGTCTAAACCTTCTAGGGGACCTCTTCCTTTACCGTGGGTGAGGTCGTAAGAACGGAGCTCTTAGGGTACCTGTCTCCTCGGACCGTCCTATGTCAGGTATCCCAGCGTTTCTCAGCCTGTACTGACTTCACTGATTCCTGTCTGCCTGGGCTATTCTCCCAGAAACAAATCCCGTTGTGGACTACCGAAATCCCTTAACCGACTCGGTCTTTCTGGTTGGCACCTTAAATCCTGTCCCCGAAACCCAGTGTACAATAGTTCCTCGGATCTCTTACTCAAATTGGTGTACCCTCTAGTTAGTTAGTTAGTACAGGTGTATTACTTCGTTTTTTTGTGAATCCACTCGTGGGGACAACCGTTATAAGGTACGTATCACGGTGTGTAGTTATGAACCCCCCTCTCCTGCGTCAGGTAGGACTGAGGCGTCCCATCTCTCCTGTGGTCTTTCGACCGGGGCTGAGACGGGGCACAGAGAGGGAGACCGACTAAAGTCAGACAGGGGAAAAGGACATTGTGTGGTGTCCACACTCACGACGTCGAAGGTGACTCAAGGCACCCAGGAAGATCGTGTAGTCGTTTGGACTCTCACCAAAACCGTTCCGGGGTTTGAACTCCTGTCACAGGTTTCACTCCCGCCAGAACTGACGCGAGGTTTGAAACGTCAAACCGAGTGTCCGCTTACCCGACTTTTGTTTCATGTTACGCTAGGTCCAACCAGGGGTTCCTGTGAAATACTGTTTCAACGGCCCAAGACTTTTGCTCCACTGTATTCGGTAAAGTTTCTGGACAATTTGTAAAGAGTAGAAGGGTACTTTCACACCAAGTACGACTGGTGTTTGTCTCTTTGACCGGTCTTCTAAGAGCTTCGGGGAGTTTAGGTCTCTCAGAGTAGGACCCCCCACCTTGGGTGAGACACACATTTGGAGGTCTTCAAAGGGTAGTGTAAATCTTACTTTGGGTCCGAAGATTGGGACAAGTACACAACACACAAACCTCCTAAGGCGTTGATTTTACATTTAGATTTACCCACGACCCGGTATTATCTGCGGATGTTTACAAACGACTTTTTTACTCATCGAGTTCATTTTCCTTAATCTTCACGAGTAAAACGGTTGTTTTAAAATAGAGACCGAATTAAGAAAAGACAAAAGAAAGAAATTAGCTATATATTAAGCATATGGTATTTTAGGTCGGAAATGTAAACCCCCAAAATCACATAGGTGTTTCAATGTATTGGTAGTGGTCACAAATTAAAGATACCGAATTAAAAAATAGTATCGAAAGAGAGAGAGAAAATAAAAAATTAATTGATCGAATAAAAACCGGTACACCGTCCACCCTAAGATCGAGGGACTCGTACCTAGCTTGGGTACGGAGGACGAAACCTTCACGTCTTAGAATTGGTGACCTGGCGGTCCTTTCAGGGAGACACCGAATTAAAATCAGTGACAGACAGGAAGGAGAGGTGGTACACCAAGATTACTTTCACAATCAGCGAGTCAGCACAGGATTAGAAACGCTGGGATACCTGATCCGACAGTCCGAGGAGACAGTACCGCTCTTATGATCGGTAAGGGAAGAGGTCCCCTCGAAGGGCTAGGTCCCTAGCTTGGTCGCAGAAGACGGAAAGTCCGTCGAAGAAATGGGAAACTCGGTGGACCCTTCCGACGGTTAGTGTTATGGGATACGTGTAGTTAGTAGTCCTCCTATGTGTCGGGGCCCTTCCGGTGTGAGGAGGGGTCGTGAAAGGTTGTTTTTGATTCTTTTGGTTCTCGAAGGGAGAATCAACCTCTTCGACAACTCTTTACTTATACCTCGACCACCACGGGTCTAGGGACGGTACACCTTTATCGACCAGGGATTATCCACCTTATTTAGACTGTGGGTCTCTCTGTCTCTCTCCCTTGTGACCAAGACCAACAGGGACTCCGGTTGGTGTGGTGGAGTGAAGGGTGTCAAACCAATGTATTGGGTTAGTAAGAGAGAGGCCGGTCACCAAAAGACATTGACCCTTGGATTCTACAAGGAACTCTGTTATGGCAGGAACAGACCGAGTGTGTAAGGGAGATGTGTACAAATAATTCATAAATGACGAACGTCCCGTGACCAGAACCTCGTACGCGAGATCTTCCCACACACCGGTCCCAAAACTCTCTCTTTGTACGTCTCGTTTCGTAGAGGGGGTGACGGTCACTTCGTCCTCTCTGCATCCCGCTTTTACTGTAGATTCGCTTCTGGACTTCAGTCTCTCCTTAATTATGGACTTCTCTCCATGTATTCTACAGTTCCCCTTAGTCTTGTGTAACGGTAGTCCTCAGAGGGTCGTCCTCTCCATTCCCCACGAGCCGTTTCCCGTCCTGTAATCTTAATTCGGAATTTCCTACCTATTCTACGTCTATAAATCCCTTTCCCGTGTTCTTGTAGAGTCGTCTCCTTTACAACTCGTTTTCGGTCTATGTCCCGAGTCACTCTTCAATTGACCTTTGACCCTACGTGCCTCCCTTTATCATCCTAAATCCAACATTTCCATCCAACCCTCGTGTGTCGTCCAGTTTCGGGGTTCCACGTCTCCTCGTCGTGGGAGTCGAGACGCGACGTTACGCGTCATCCTACACTCTATCTTTTCAACCTACTCTATCCCCCAGTTTCTTTGGTTAAACCACGAATAAATTGTCACGTCCCTTGTTCTGCTAGACGGGTCGTGTCACCGTCCTCTTTATCTATTCTTGTATAGAACCGTAATGACTTCTCCATCTTTTCTAGTCTAAAGTGTAACACTAATTTTCATCTCTTTCTCCTTGATTTGTACTATTGTTATTGTTACTACTACCACCACTACCATTGGTCACCGGTGACCGGGGTTTGACCTGGTTCGGGAAATATACGTAATAGAACAGATTAGAAGTGTTGGGATATTCTATCTAGACTAATAATGGGAGGGGGGTAAAATGTCAGATCCTTTGACTCCTTGTCTCTCTACTACAGTAAACGTGTCTCTTAGACTTAATTGTGAAAAAAAAAAAAAAATTCCTTAGGTCCGTCTTTTCTGAGTCCTTCCTCCTATCTCAGTAACGACGTATCTTGTTCCTATTCGACGGATAGCTCTACTTCGACTCGGGGTTTGAAGTCGAACTTACACAGGGACGGTCTGTCGTCATCAGAAAGGATGCAAAATAGAAGTACTCATGTTGTTTCATGTTTTAGGGTTCCAAAGAATTTAGTCCTATCTAATAGAACTGACGAGGGGGTAGGTGGTACGGACAGTGAGACACTGTTTTCCTTTAATCTAATCAGACTAGTCGAAACAAAAAGTGTTTTGATACGCCCTACTAATGGGTCATGCGACACCAGAAGATCCACAAACGTTTAACTAAAAAACTAATAAACAAGGTCACTAAAAGGTTCATAAGTCACAAAAAGGTCCAACAAGTCAAAATGTTACACCCATTCAATTTTAAGTATAAACGGAAGGAAAAGGACGTAATTATACTTCACAATTACAATGTTAATCAATCCTGTAAAAAATAAACATTGTATATAAAGACTCCCTTGTATGTATCCTTAGATACACTAAGATACATGTACACTATATCCGTATTTCCGTATATCCGTATTTCACTATAGATACGTCTGAGGGGGTTTTAAATACTGGTATATGTTTTTATTTTCGTATGACTCTTGGATGTTGATTAAGTTTACAGGGTTTCTAGTAGTGAGAGATCTTTACAAATATACCACTTAAATTTTTTTAAATTATTGAGTTTTGAAGTTTGTCTTTCTACAATGTTGACACAACAACGTCGATGTGACACTTGTGACTGGTTTTCGTTCTATGTTGGTTTAAGAAGTTTAAATAGAAGAGACGCGGGTCACCACGTTCTCCCTCACCACGGACACCTCCTGTGGTACTTTCTAAGTTAAATCCCTCTATGTATTAGATTTTTAAGTTTGGATCCTGCTGGGACGACCTCGTCACCAATTCTTAGACGGACGGTTACGTCTCCTGTGTCCAAGCTGGGTGTCAGTACCTTATAGGGTGTATGGTGGTCTGTTGACTCGGGGACATGGTGTTTATGACTCGCGCACTCGGTGTCGATGACTCGGGAGTACGCCGTTGAGGACTTCGGGCGTGTAGGATCTTGGGTAAGAGTCGCTGTTCTCTTCGATAACGTTACTCTTCAGGCGGGTGGAGTTGATCTCTTTCGGACACACGTAGTCCCTTCTGGGTCACGTCGGTATTCATTTATTTATAAAAATAAAAATTTATTTATTTATAAAATTTCTATTTATTTTTGGTTTGGACCCCTTAGACTTCGTATTTTAGGTCCTGGGTCACGGAGTACCGATTTTACTTTTCGAGGTAGTTTACTGACGTTTCCCGCAAACATCGAGTTTTATCAGATACTGATATTTCTGACTATTCCTTCTACCAATTACTTTTGATGTCGTTGTACAAAACGTTTTTTATGTTTCAATATTTTTACCGCTTTGAGTTCGTTTATAAAGGGGGTGTTTCAATTCGACAAAAGTAAATTAATTCATGTACAGATATCTCCATAGATGATACGAGACACAGAGAATTCATAGTATAAGTAGGTTTCCTATGAAAACAGTTTAGACACTCCGGTGTCTAGATAGAATGCCTTTCCTTACTAAGTATCCTACTCACCTAAATTGTCAGAAGTACACTTACCTTGAGTGAACGGTATTCTTTCGTTCAAAATTCTTTTTGTCTTTGGTGTCGAAGAGACGCCTTCGGTGGGAGAGAGGGGAATGAGTAAAATCTAGGTCCTCGCGACCCCTGATGTAATAAGGAACAACAAAAAGATCTTGGAGTCGTTTTGGATTCATCAGGGAAATAATTTGAGACAATTCTTACAGTAGTCAAAGGATGACCCGGGGACCAACTATGTCTGTATTATTATAATAGACTATTGTTTTATTCCTAATTTAACTTTTTTCATATATTTTATAAATAGGTTCAAGTATCATGCACGAGTTATTTATGAATAATAACAATAATAATAACCCAAAATATAAAAGGACAGACAAGACAGGATGAGCTAAATCATTCACGTCTAGTGGACGACTACTAGTTAAAGAGGAGGTCCGAGAAATAATCTTTTAAACTTATTCGTATATAAATCGGATCATACAAAGAGTAACTTTCACTGTAAAAACACAGGGGAATGTTAGGGTTTCCTGAAATTTTTCTCGTTTAAAGTTTGTTTCAATACACCTACGGTTCAGAAAAAGTGTCAGCAAAGAGTCCCAATTACCATCAGACTCTTGTTTAACCCCTTCGAAATTTCTCAAGTTGTGGTCACCCTGTCTTCACACCGAAGATTTACGGACCTCCAAAAAGGATCGTCGTTTACAAACCTCTTCGTTCGTTCTATTTACTAGTGTCGTCTTCTACGTGAATAAACCCATTGTCAACCTTTGACAGAACAGTGTGTAGTCATGATTGTAAAGATTGAGATCTCTCGAATAACTCACATAGTACTTAAGGACTTCAAAAAATTTTGTCTTACACAGTTTGTCCCGCACTCTTCTTTCACAATAAAAAACTGTAACGGAGTGAGGAGTTATACACATTATTATATTAAAAGATCAAAGGAAGGAGAAGAGGGGGGATGCTATTGACGAAGTCACTCGAAGACTTAGTGTTTTGTGTCATCTGACATGAGACTTGATGAGACGGGAGTTATTATACTGAAAAGACTTTTAGAACGACAGGAAGAGTTTCCTTACCGAAATCCGTTGAATTTTCGGATATTACAGAATGTTACACAAAAAAGAAAAAAAAGGTTTCTTCTCGTGAAAAACTAGCAAACAAGGGATAAGTGCCATGTTTCTCTTTAATGCGTCCTTTTGGTTGACTTTCTAGATAGAATCGTACCCTGGCCGACTGAGGGACGAGGAGTCTAAATTTCTGAACAAAGTTTTGGTTTGAGTCGTGAGAAAGCTCAATGAAGGAAAGGCACACGAGGACGGCCAGCTGGCCGAAGCTCACCCGAGATGCTGGTAAGTGAGATCCCATCTGGGGCTAAGAGAAGTCGAGCCACGAGACTTTACCCCAATATCGAGAAAGATTTTTGTGGTCGTAAGGGGATCAAATCCCCAGAAACTTAATAAAAGCAAAAGACAAGTTTTTCCACAACCGCAAGGGTGTGGCCCTCAGCTTGGGCCCGGCGGACCCACTTTTGGTCCTTAGGATTGGCGATCTGGTACACCCTCTGCTGCCCATGACGACGTTTGGATCTGTTTAACTCAGAAGTCAAAGTCGAAGGAGGGCGGGGCGGGGAAGGCTGGAGGCGCCCGGCTGGTCGAAGACGCGTACGCCTAGACGAAATGCCGGCCACGGGGTCGGAAGGCGCGGGCTCCTGCGCCGCGACCTGAGCGAAGACACGTGCAAGCGCAGAAAATACTAGAGTAGGCCAGAGGACTAAGATCTGGAGCGCAGATGCGGACACATCTAAGATCTAACTACTCAGTAATAAGTATTAAAGAGTCCTCTTCGGCCGTCTCATGGTCTCCCGACTGTGACGAAACCCACTTCTGCATTTGAGCGAAGGTGTCTCCGGCCGCACACGACCTGCGGCCCCGGGGACGCTCCGTCGGCGGGCCTCGCGGCGCCTGCGCGGAGCCACGGCGGGCGGGAGACCGGGGCGAGCGGCTCGAGGCCCGTCTGGGCGCGCGGGCCCCTTCGCGGCCTCGACGCAGGGGACCGGGCGGCTCGGGCTCACAGGGGCCGTGGGTCCCCAGACGGGAAGAGGGGAGGCGCGGCACGTCCCGGCGTGCGTCCGGGGTAGGGCAGGGTCTTTAAAGGGGAAAGTTCTATTGTCCTGTGCCCCGACGGACCTTGTAAGGCCGAAGACAACTGGGTTACCGTTTTTCGTGATAAACACGGCAACTTTCACCCTCTACCACCGAACACTTGCATCAAAAATTTTGGCCTCTTTCAGGGAGCAACGTTCGTCCGTACTTCCTACCTCCCAAGGGCGCCAAAGGGGCGGGCCAGAGCCGTCGTAGAGCGGCCCCCGTCAAAAAGAAGTAGTCGGAGCCCTACTCCTTCGGGCACACCCTCTCGACGGCAGGACCACAAGAGCTCCGCCGAAGTTGATGGGTCTTCAACAAACGTGCTCGCGGTCTGTGAAAACCTCGGGTTAAATTTCGACCAAGACCAAGAGTAAATGAAGGAGGAGTAGGGGGTGGACGGTTTCCCAGAATCTTCCAAGAGCAAGAGAGGAAGTAACTCCGACGGATTCCGAAGGGAACACTGTAAGCAGTCTCCCCTTTATCTTTACTAGGAACGTAAATAAATTGTGCCTTCTACGAGGGAGTCTCCCTCAGTTGTAGGTTGTGGTGACTTTACGTTACTTCGAGACTTCCTTTTAGTGTTGGACGACTGACGTTTGGATGATACACACAATCTGTGCAAGTTCAGACAAACGAGTAAGTATCATAAGGATACACCATCCAGAGTACGCGCAGAAACCTCCAAGAAGGACATGGTAAAAAACGTAGAAACTTGTTAAAAGTGAACAAATAAAACGTTAGTCACTCTGTCGACGGAAGGAGACCGCCTGTAGACAAAGCCTTGTCATTTCTTTTTAGAGGTTTTGTTTGGAGTAGTTGATGTCTTGTAGGACGTAGACACCAAGAGTTACTCCAAGCTCTCAAGTGTACATGGAAAGTCAAAACATAAAGGTACACTATTAAGAAAAACTTTTTATAGAATGGTCAAAATTTCTATTTTCAAGGGGATCATTGGGTATTCTGTCCGTGGTAGGAATTCTATATTGGTTTGAGTGAAAGGGACCGGTGAATGATAGGAGTTAGACTTTAAACAAGTCAAAAGGGGAACAGTAACCTACTCTTGGGCTTTCGGGATACCAGCGAAATAAAAATATAATAAAAATAACTGATAAAAATATAAATAAATATACCGACAGAGGGTGTACACTCTAGATCAAGCACTGGTGTCTCGGTTGGACCCGGGACCGACCCCATCTCGTCGTTAGAATTCGGACCTGATTGTCCCTCCAAGAGGATACCAGTGAAATTTGTTATTTCGTGTCAAGTCCTGTTATATGATAAATCGTTGAGAGGAGTAAGATCTATCAAGAAAGGGTGGTGGGGTCGAACCCGTACTGAAGTCCAATCCTTGTCACTACTCGACCTAGTCCGAGGACGGTCGAGTGTTCAAGAATAAAATCGAAGAGAAAGATTGGGACATAAGGACTGTGGTGTAACCATCTACCGGTGCCACCACTTATAAATGTGGTTTCTTTATCCGTCTACGAGGTTCCGTCCCGAATAATGGAACCTCTCGATCACATGACCAAATTCTTATTACTCGACCAATTTCCTTGAGACCCGATCCCAGACAACTCCTTTCTCCCACACAAGATAAAGAGTAAAGAAAGAAGCCGGAAGGAGGGTAGCTACGAAGTTCCGGGAGGTTCTAACCTCACACACCTCCCGTACTCTTTCCCTGTGACTTTGAAGGATGACCGGACGACGGGGGTTTTCAGTCGAAGAACGAGAGACCGGGACTTGAGAAAAAACGTGCCAAAATCCCGAGAAAAGAGTCACCAAGAGACACTCAAGTGTCTCCGAAGGAACGAACCTGGGGAACCTGCCTCAGAGGGTCTTCCGACCGTCACCGGTGGGTCACATCCAGAATGTGGTCACTGTGGTCCTCGTGGTAACGGAAACAAATTGACGTCTAAGGGTTGGTTTACTCTTGAAGATCCTCGTCCCGGACCCTCAGACTTAAAATTGTTTGTGTGGTGGGGGCGAGGAGGGTTTACTGAGTCTACGGTGATCTTGAACTCTTTGGGAATGTACTGGGATTCAAGGGAAGTTGGAGATTTTCCGGTACTAGAGACTTCGTGTTAAAGGTAGTAAAGGAAAAGGACGAGTTTTTGGACTCCCCTTTTTTTACTGGGGATCAACAGTAAAAACAACAACAAATCAACGATTCAGTACAGGTCGACAACCCTGGGATACCTGACATTGGACCGTCCGACGAGACAGGCACCCTAAAGAGTCCGTCCTTGTGACCTCGCCCAACAGCAAACAGAAGTCCTCTAGAAGGGTTGGAACCCCAGTTTGAGTTCAGAGGACGTGACCGTCCGTCTAAGAAATGGTGAGTTGGTGGTCCCTTCCGGGTCAGGGGACAACTCATTTTGGATATTTAAGGGACCGGTCTGGAATGGTCGAAAGATATTGGGTCGGGAGTGCATTGAACGATTATAATAGGAGGGTACGGACGAGAAGTCGTCAGTGCACGGCCAGTGGGACGAAAGAGACAGGGTGAACGGGGAACACTATAGGACGGGACTAGAGAAACAAGGTAAAGTGAGACGTGGAAGGGATGAACAGAAGGATGTAGACTGGGGTTGAGGTTCCGGTCGAGTTGGGGGTACTTCGGTGGAGTCCCGACACCCAAGTAAAGGAGACTTAGAGTTTCGTGACCGGAGATTTTGTACCACTGTATCCGAATACGGATCGGTGGGAATAATAAATTCAATAAATTATCCTTTCAGGTACTTATTTTTAGTCTAAGGTATTAGGGGGACCCTTGGGTCAGGGCGTCAGAGAGGAAAACGGTTCGTCAGGAAGGAAAATAGACCGAATTTATGAAGGACGACATGAAGACACACTTTCGACGGAGGAAAAGTGGCTGTCATACTTGTTTTACAAGGACCCTCTTCCCCTTTTTGTGTGTAAAAACTTCAAATCGGTCTGGTCATTCACTCGACTTAAAGAAATCAAGGTGTGTGTGTGTGTGTTTTTTCGGAGGAACAACTGTCTTCCTTGGCGATAAGGACAAGGGTACGTAGATTCCGACTGAGAGTGACCCGTCGAGAGGGTAAAGTAGGTGGTAAACTATGTAAACTAGGACCTTTTTTTCGGGGTTTATGTAAGATGAACGGCCCGTAGATCTAATTGGTTTCGCCTCTCACGTTAAGTCCAGGGGACGGACGGTCAGTAAATCCTCGAGCCTACCAAAGGTAAAGTCGCCCGGGTCCTCAGTGGGAAATATTCCCGTAGCTTTTATTTACGGTTAATTCAAGGTGAGAGGGTTCCTTTCGAGACCGCCCGTGTCTGGGTCGGATCTCGTAATTCAATTGGAGTTTCGAGAAAACCCATTGTCGTGGACGGACACGACTGGTTAACCCCACTCAATTAGAAGTACCGGATTGTGAACCAAGTCAAAGATTTTCACCTGAACTTGAGTCCTCCGGTGACCCTATTGTCTCGAAGGAGCCTCGAAAAAAATCCAATATATTGGGACGGGAAGTGGAAGTGGGGTTCAGATCATAGAGGATGAGTACGATCCTGAGTCCTGTTCATAGGAACTTCGGGGTTTTGACCCAATCCAGAACAAGACACCCGGGTGGGGTAGTCAGTCACCCGACCTACTTAAAGGGGCGGAGAGAGAGGTCCCGTCTACAATTCGAGGACTACCGTGTCAGACCCAGAGTGAGACAACAGAGGAGTCTAAGAACCGTGTCACGAACCGTTCTTCTTTGAGAGGGAGTCTGTCCATTTTTATGGAGGTGTCGCACCATAGGAAGGACGGTGTAGTCGGTGTGAGTCGTTTACAAATTCACCAGTGGATGGACTAAGTAAGTAAGTAAATCATTAGTTCGGTAGTCAGTTAGGGTCCCCTTATCAGAACCAAAGTTGGGTCGTGGGTTCCCCGTTTCGTTGACTGATGTTCAAGACGACACGACACGATTCAGTGAAGTCAACATAGTTTGAGAAACGCTGGGGTACTTGACATCGGGTGGTCCGAGAAGACAGGTACCCTAAGAGGTCCGTTCTTATGACCTCACCCGACGTTACGGGAGGAGGTCCTCTAGAAGGGTTGAGTCCCTAGCTTGGACACAGAGAATGTATAGGACGCAACCGGTCGCCCAAGAAATGGTGATCGCGGTAGACCCTTTGGGTTTCAATAATATATATATAAGTAAGTCTATGACTAATTAATTTAAGAGTGAATACTATTGATGATTAGATTTTCAGTGTACCGTTACTAATCTTACTTTATTCGGAAGGTATAAGTGTTAGGTTTGTTTTACGTGACCAATTCATATTATTTCCGACCACATTATCGTAGAGCATGTTGTCATGAGGAATGAATGTAGAACTGACTGAGGACCTTGTGGAATTTTGAATCAATAGGTGGTACTTTCTAACCATACCGTACTCGAAAATAGGTCAAGTACCATGGTCCGATATTTATTTAAGGTAAGTTAATTATATTTACCTAAGACTTTTTTTTTTTTTGAGATAATAACCTTTGAAGGTTTATGTGCCAGGTTCAGTCAGTGACGACAAAATAAGATAAAAATAAAATAAAAAAACCCCTCGGTGTGACGTCTCGTCCATCCTAGAATCAAGGGGTTAGTCCCTAGGTTGGGTTCGGGGGACTTGATCTTCGCGTCTAAGCATTGGTGACCTCACGACACCTTCCGGGTCAGTGACGATGAAATTTTCACTGTTAAGTACCGGATCTCGAGAGATAACTCTATAAATGGGTT